>CARXXK010000002.1:88013531-88613531 GCA_949089665.1 Macrosiphum euphorbiae | reverse complement strand
CAACTATATATTAATGTTTAAATACAGACTGAATAACAATTAACAACCAAATAAATTTTTTTTCTTTTTTAGATATCTTGCACAATAATATAATCTCTCCTGTGTTCTTCCGGATATTGTTCCCGATGTATAGGTACGTGGTGATACAATATATTATAAACATTTACTTTGTTTATTATTATTATTTTTGACTTACAATTAAAATTACCTCAATTTTTAATATGTATTAACCAATAATTTATAAGAAATATAAATCATAATACTCAAATAAAAACGCATTTACCTACTATTATATAAATATGTTAGTATAAATAATTAGTCTACCTTACTCATTTCCAAATTGTTGTTAAGAGCAGCGATATGCAATGGTCGTTTACCGTCGTCATCATAATAATCTACGGACTCTGGACGCATTGATATCAACCAAAGGACTAACTCCTTGCGACCCGACCTCATAGCGTCGTGTAATGGATAACCACCCTTTGAGTTCCGCAACCATAAATTGGCACCGTGTTCAGCTAAAAGTCGGACCGTTTCCAATTGACCTTTAAATGCACCGCAATGGGCTGGCCTTAAACGTACAAATATAAATAATTCCAATAATAATAATTGCTATACGTCGTGATGAGAAGTGATAATGACATCTGACATATAAGAGTAAGCCTCTAATTAAAGCTAAATATTATTGCAACAAATTATCAGTGAATTGAAAAGTTATTTTTTGAGTGTGTAAATTAATAGGTCTACCCACCCCCCCCCCCTTCCACGAATTGCTGTTTGGAACGGCCCTGTGTGTAGGAGTTTGCATTACAATTGCACCTCTTGAAAACAGTTAATCGTCGTTGTACAGTGTAAACCCTTTTTAGGTAATATACTATGTTGTGTATATAAGAAAAAACCGCCTTTTTTATAATATGTTGAATATATCATAGTAACTCTGTTAGATATACGAGTTACAGACACCATAACGATTGGGAATTGTAACGCCTTTATAAGCACCTATATTATACTGAACAGTATTTTTACTATTGAATAGTCTTATCGTTGCTTATTTAAAAAAATTCTAAAAAACTACTTTTCCATTTCGCATGATTAGCGCATACGCTGCAATATAGTGATCGTCTTACGTTCTTCCTTTGCCGTCCTGTCGATCGGGATTAGCTCCATGTTCCAATAGCATCTCAGTCGCGTCCGCATGGCCTAATGTCACGGCGTAGAACAGAGCTGAACAACTGTTGCTGTCCACCGCGTCGACTTCACATCCACACAACGTCAAAAGTCCGTCCACGCATTCCACGTGTCCTCGACTGGCCGCACAGTGCAACGCTATTCGAGAACGACGACATTTGATTATTGTTTACGAAATGCATTTATCATGATCAATCGCAGCGAGCGACGATCGCAAATCGATGATTATATTGTATTGAAATAATGTCAATATTATGGATCGTCGTATTGGTATTATATTATAAATTTATAGCCTTATAGATCATTCGATCAATCATTGTAGATGCCACCTGCTAGTTTACCACCTGCAGTTTAGCTGAACCTAAAGGCTAAACTTGTACATAAACTGAAGCGATTGTTTCGTACAATAATTTTAGTCATTATATATTGGGTCCTAAGTCAATAATTATAATTTATAAATAACTTTTGCCAGTTTGGTTCATGGTAATATTATTGTATGATGAGGTCGACGCCACTACCCATGGATAGGTTAGGTTAGGTTAGCTATACCATTGATTATATAATATGCACGTTGCACATACATAGATATTAGGTATTATTATTATAGTATATTTTCAAACTAAAAGTAACCTCAACAACATTTAACACCCCAATTTTCAAGTCTCCGATTTTCTGTTCCGATTTGTAAGCAGTTACCTGTCAGTCCGTCTTTGTCATGCGATTCGACGTTTGCTCCACCGTTCACCAAAGTTATGATAGCATCCGCACTACCTGAACAAATTAAATTAAAACCATTTAATGTAATAATTTGAAACCGTAAGAGTTTCTGAATATTATACATAATAAAAAAGACCAAACAATAATTATAAAATAGGCAAAGTATAAAAATAAAATATGTTTAGGTACTTCATATTTTCTTAGCAATTAACAAATATTTCGAATTTGTTCGTTACCTAATACTATTTACTCGAATTGATTGTTGAATAGTCACATTATATAAAATATATTATATAGCTAGTGCGCTACCTATGTTCCACGTCATATTATTATACACAGTTGTTGTATATCTTCCAAAAACCATTCAAACATTCAGGTAATCATCAATTATTTATAATAAATAAAAAAATACCTATATAATATATACCGAGGTATAAAGTTATTACATAATATATAGATTCTGAGTTCAAATAATATTATAGTTATGATATATATAGGTATTGATTATCGATATTATATAAGTTATAGCCTATACGCCATAGCCCATAGGTGATCGATATAATGATACATGGTATAATATATATTGCAGTAGCGTCATTAAATGTTCATTAATACTTGTAACCATACATTAGTTTGTAATTATTTACCCCCCCCCCCTAAAATTTGTTTTTATGTAGGATATGCGCCTGGCCATGCCTGCGGTAAATTGAACTGGCGAAATGTAACGATTAGCTTCTATCCTTAATAATTAATATATTATACAATTCTAAATTCGTAGACGAATTTTGTATTCGAAATGCAAAATTAGAATTGTACCTACAACAACTGCAAACACAACAATACCAAACATTATTACAGAATCATTTTTTTTAATACAGTTGAGAAAAATATTAATAAATAATACCTACACAATATATTTTTATTAAAACGTGTTTACTTCGAGGAGACGTGGCCAGACCAGCGAATCACAAACGTCCTGACGTTTGTCTCGGTATTGCTTTCCAACCCAGCTTTCAAAAACTTATTATGGGCGTGAACAAATGCCTCCCCCCCCCAAAAAAAAAAAACAAAAATTGCCACGCCACTTATATATTATGCTTTGGCGATGGTTCGTAAATCGTTTATACCCGCGCTGGCCGCCCACAAAATCGGTTGGCGTCCGTGTTTGTCGGCCACGTGGACGTCGGCGCCGAACGACAGTAACAGCTGCAACACGCGGACACCGGTGTTCCGAGCATCGCCTGAACGACACGCTCCGTTGCCGCACATCTGAGCCGCGTAATGGACGGCGTATCCGCCGTGCACGTCTGCCGAACTGGTTGTGCCGCCGTGGCTGAGCACCAACTCGAGAGCATCCACATCTGCGCACACTGCGAACATAATATAGACACGGACAAGTGGTGAGACGATTCGTCAGCGGAAACAATCAAATTATATTATAATATTATACTAGCCGACACGGCTTCGACCGTGATTGGTTGTTTACTTTGCCTTCGAACAGATGATATTATCTGTAATTTTTTATTAAAATTGTATCGTTTAATGTGATCGGCAAGTAAATATAAAAAAAAACCGGCCAAGTGCGAGTCGGACTCTCGCACGAAGGGTTCCGCACCATCATCTATAAACATGTTGGCAACAACACTTTTTATAATCTATATTCTAGGATTTTTAGTATTTGTTGTTATAGTGGCAACAGAAATACATAATCTGTGAAAATTTCAACTTTCTGACTTTTATGGTTCATGGGATACAGCCTGGTGACAGACGGACAGACGGACGGACGAACGGACAGCGGAGCCTTATAGTAATAGGGTCCCGTTTTACCGTACGGAACCTTAAAAACGGTTAATGAAAACGTGTTGAAATGTTTCTAGTGGTATTAATGGTAAATATATTTTTATAGCAGAACCCGTGCATTTCATTACCAGTAAAAAATCAAAAATCTTTAAAAAAAATTATGATTGTTCAACTACTTTTGGGCGTAATTTGCTGCAGTAAGGGCAACTGTTTCACCAATCACCTTGGTAGGCAATGTTCAATAATTCGATTTGATGCAAGCTTGCACCTGATCTGCCCAAATAACCAATGGCAACCGATAATCAATAAACACTGATTTCTACTGTTAACTGTAACCAATCGGAATTATTAATAAATAAAAATAAAATTGCCATTGTGAACCTCAATTTCCCTATTTGAGCACCTCTTTAAATGCGAATTTTGGCAAATTCTTTCTTATTGCACGGTTAAAGTATAGAAGCACCACTATTCCAAATTTCAAGTTCGTACGTTGAGTAGTTTTTGAGATACAGCTATCAGTGAGTCAGTGGTATTTGGATTTTAGGTATATAATATATATATTCACTCCAACAAGAAAATTTAAAATCGGGCGACGTGGTGACACTCAGCCACTCAGGAAAGTATTTGGAATAACTCTGTGAAAAAAAATTGGAAAAATATTAAATAGTGTCGTCACATAATCGGAACAATAAAAATACAATCTTTAAACTTATTATTTTTATTAATAAAAGTAGTATTAAAACTTTCAGCAGACTGTCAGGTATAACAGTAAAAAATTTCAGCCAAATCGGTTCAGTAGTTTTCTTGGTTAGCACGTTCGTAGAAAACCCCTTACAATTTTATATAATAGTATAGATTATATATTTTATGCGACAGGGTATACAAAGTTTTTTTACGATTTACAATTTATAATTTCGTATAAAATTTTAACTTTAAAAATGTATAAAAAATTACTTCTATGTATTTTCGATATTTTTAACTGTTCATAAATCGATCGTGTCGAAAACTACTGTTGCGTCTTGCGTAAATATTCCGGTTTCCGTTATTAATGTTTTCCGAATATTAAGAAAAGTATTGGAAATTTTCTACTTACGACTTCCAAAAAAACCTACTTAGGTTTCAGACAACATTTCTACCAAAATAAATACTCTTAATACTGAATTTTTAAGAATTTTTTCTTCTTTAAAAAGTGTCGTCACACAAAAAAACTCATTATTACACCAAATGGATTTTCTGGATTGATATTATTTCATGCAACAATTTAATTTAGTTTATATGATTCGTAAGTCGTAATAATTATGATGGAATTTAAATAAAAACTATATTGAATTTTTTTTTTAAACAATAGTCAAATGTTTATAATATATTAAGAATAATCTGAACTGTTAAAAATAAAATGATAGAATCTAATGCATAAAACATTTGTTAGACTATACGTATTTTTAATGTGAGGGGTTAGGTATAATACATACGGAAAATGTAGAGCTCATAGGAAATATTTTTAAATATTCATTTGAAACATTAACAAACTTATGGTAGATATACCTATACATAACGGTAAATTACTATGTAGATATATTTTTTAATGACCCTACCCAAGATGATACACCACGCAATATGTTATAAATAATTTAAAAGTTATTGATTTTAAGCTGACTGTAAAATAAATATTTATATTTATCAGTGACCCAGTAAAAAGGAAGTCTAAAAATGCATCAGACGCAGTAGATGTCGTGAGTACCTCGTCATTGAGTAGGTCACTGTAATGGATGAGTTAAAATTTAATTCAATGATAAATCATTGCACACGAAAAACGATTCTAACTTCTGAGCGGAAACGGACTGTCAGCTCATATTTTATTATACACTTTATATTGCTATTATAGTAATTTATTTTTCTATTAGTATAATACAGTTAATATTCAATAGGTCGAAGTAATTTTTACCAAAAACAAATAGTGCCTGTTATTATAATATTACATATTTTTTCGTTTTCTCGGATGGTTTTGAGAATTACATTTTACTTTTGACCCTCAAACGTACCATATAGATCTCATTTTCTACCATTTATCAACCTTAAAGTTGAGATTAAAAGCATTTAATACTCAACTCATAATTTAAAAGTTAATATTACATTGGAAAATCTCAAAAATAAGTACAACTGTACAAGATATTTATATACATATATTTTTAAATCGCATTTTATTTTGCTATTTTGTGTCACATTCACCCAATAAATTTTTAGTTTACTATAGCTCTGCTATATTTCTGACGTAAACTAAGTAATCGAAAGAAAGGTCTATATAGGTTTTACATGCCATCAATTATCAATAGACAATAATTATTATTTTACAAAACACTATATTGTGTAATATAATAAATTTAAGTAAATAGAAACTTGTACATAGATAAACCATTATTGTATTTATATTGTGTATATGTTATAAAATTGTTGCTAACGTGTGACTCATTTCATATATTCATAATATACCTATTATAATGTCATATACTCATATATTTTAATAAGTTAATTTATTATGCACTTACACCTGTTTACAGTTTACGGCACGATACCGACTTTTTTTTATACGAGATAATTTATAAACATGATAAAATAAAATAATTCAAGAAATATATCAAAATCTATAATCAAATAATTATTATCATTGCGTCATTATTATGAGAAACTATTAATTTTCAATGTTCTTACCCGCGTTATACACTTATCGATACGCAGCTTGAACATTTTTCTGTTTCCCCATTCCCTATAATATAGAACATATTGATTTCGAAACTAATTATTAATTGTTATACCTATATATTTAAAAAAGGTATATATTATTATAGTTCTATTGTATTTTGAATAAAAACTTATGGAGAATGACTACCTACCTATGAAAGTTTTTTTTTCATAGTCACGCGATCTTCAATAAAACAATTCCAGTTATTCAAGTTATGTAGCTTAGAATAATAATATATTAAAATTATATTTCCCTATACCTTCTTGTGGTCGTTTTATTATTAGCAATATACCTATGTTGAATACTGATTTTTTTTTTATTTCATAGACATATTATGTAAGTATTAAAGTCAATAGTCATATTGAAATATTATAAAAAACAAATATAAACCAAACTATTATATCTTTTTTTATTTTATATTTGAAATAATTTACAATCTATACAACGTTAAGTACAAAAAGCAATTAATTTGATATTTAATGGTAAGTGACAGGAGAATTTAAAATTTGTGGGCAGGCACTCAGCAGCACAACCCGGCTGGGTAAATATTAAGTATCAAGGGATTTTTTTTTTTTAGTAGGTCTCTAGGTCACTGTCTTACATACATTACCAGGAAGTGAGGTGGAAGAAAGTTGTTTTATTAATGGGTTACTGTGAGAGGTTAAGTTGGTGTGAAATTTAAAGTAATATAATTTTACTAATTGATTGAGTGTAGGAACCTAACCTAAGTCTTTGTGAAAAATGAAGATTATTGTTTGTGAAGTACCAAGGAGAGGATGTTATCACTCGTAGGCAGATGGATTGAAAAGCCTGAAGCATTTTGGTATTGGATAAATAAATTGTATATGACTATATTACAGTAATATATGTGGCCCTAATTATGTTAGGCCCCGAGACTTCAGCCCCACTACTCACTAGCCCCCCCCCCACTAAATAGGGCTCTGCACATCACAATACTATTTATTATAGGGTAACCTAACGAAATATCTACTATAAATCTATTGGCTGTAATTACGAATAATTATAGGTTATAATAGTCGATACATATTTATTTATTATTATTATTTATTATAATCAACGCCAGACGGCTTTTACAAAATAACAGACAAGAAGAACATAGATAACAGTATGAAACATTTACAATATATTTAAGATGCATAACTTATACTAAATTAATTATAGAGAGAAGAAAAAGAATTAGTAAGTAATTAAAACAAAAAAACAATGTGGTGTAAGTAATGTAAAAAAAAAAATAAAAAAATAAAAAAAAATGTGAGCCTTCGTACTACATATGGCTTAATAGTCTATATGATTATTTGCATTATGCATCATTCGTATAAGTGGGGCATTCCTGGAGAAGTTTGATTTATTGGTGGGTATATAAAAATTACATTGAAGCCTAGTGTTACTGGGAATACGAAAGCTAAGTTCTCCAAGTAGTCTTGGGGCATCAACTTGACCTTCGATCAGACGCTGAATAAAAGTGATATCAAAATTATCACGCCTTACAGAAAGGGGAACTAGTCTCAGAGCTTGACTTAATGGCCCATAATCATGTGGTGGATGAGGAATGTTGAGGCAATAACCGGCGAAACGCATAAAACTGTTTTGTACACGATCAATCCGACAAATGTCAACTGTGGTATATGGTGACCAAACAATAGACCCATATTCAATGACCGAACGGACTAAAGCATTATAGAGAGCTAGAAGGCAATTGGCAGAACTAAAATTGGTTGAGTGACGCCTTATGAAACCCAAAGCTCGAAAGGCTTTGCTGGTCATAAAATCAATATGAGGGCTAAAATTAAGAGAAGGTACAAATAAAATGCCTAAATCATGGACCTGGCTAACACGTTGAATAGATATACCATCAAGCCTGTAGTCAAAAGATATCACTGCATTAGAGCGATAGAAAGTCATAACTTTACATTTAGAGATGTTAAGAGATAAATTAAACGTACTACACCAATTGGTGAATTTATCAAGGGTGTTTTGGAGAGTGAGGCAATCATTGTTTGAGGTAATCGTGTGAAAAATTTTAGAATCATCAGCAAAAAGTAAGAAACGACAAGGGGAAACAACTGAGCACATAGTATTAATGAAAATATTAAATAATAAAGGACCTAAATGGCTACCTTGTGGAACACCGGACGATGCACGGAAGAGATCAGATGTCTTCCCGAAAAGGCTGACAAATTGTCGACGGTCACTAAGGTAAGATCTAAACCATGATAAAAGTGGCTCACCAACACCAAGTCTGTCGAGGATATAAAGAAGTGCATTGTGGTCTAAGTAGTCGAACGCTTTAGAAAAGTCCGTGTATATCACATCAACTTGATTACCTAATTCAAACGCCGCGTGAAGGTAAGAAGCGAAAACTACATGACTAGTCGCAGTCGAGCGACCAGGAAAGAACCCATGTTGGTCAATTGATAAGGTGGTTAAGAAAGAACGTTCGATTCGTTTCAGTACTATAGACTCAAACAGTTTACCTAGTAGAGGAAGGCCGGAGATGGGTCTATAGTTAGCGACATCAGCCGGATTCCCAGATTTGAAAATTGGCGTAACACTACTTATTTTCCACGCAGAAGGGAAAACACCTTCTGTAAGTGATTTATTAAAAATTAAAGTGACCGGTAAACTGAGAGAGGCACGGCAGTGATACAATAGGTTAGCAGAAATGCCATCCGGGCCCGAACTGTGAACATTTGAAAGAGAGTTAAGCGCTATATTAACTTCATCAATCGATATAGATAATTTAGAAGGAAGGTGTGAAAATTGGTTGTTTGTAAACTCATCTGATAAATTATTGCAGGTAAATCGTGAGTCACCATAAACAGATGAGAAATGAGAAGCAAACAAAGAAGCAACTTGGTCACTGGAGGCCTTAGACTCCCCAAGATGAACCTCATCTGGTATTGTAGAGACACCACGTTTACTACGAACAAATTTCCAAAATGATTTAGGATCTACACATAGACGATTCTGTATGTTACGCAAATAGTGACTATAGAGACACTTCGATTCAAATTTACATTGGGCGCGTAGTTGAGAGAAGATTAAATAACGATTAAGACCACCTAACATTTTATATTGTTTATGCGATTGTTTCTTCATAGCGAGAAGTTTCTTAAGCTTACTTGAGACCCATATAGGAAAAGTAGAGTTTCGAAAGTTTCGTAATGGAACGCATTCACGAATACAATCAAGCAATGATTTCTGTAAAAAATCAGCAGAAAGGTCTGCGGATCTTGAATCTAAGGCGTTATACCAATCAATGCTCTCAAGTCTATGAATAATCGTCTTGTAGTTAGCATTTTTAAAATCATAATATGTGTGTTGAGCGTCAAGCATTGGAGGGTCTGAAGGAAATGGACAGGAAATAGATAGTGCTGGGTGGTAAATGTCACATGGAACTAAAGATATCGGTATTACATTACCTATATAACTAGGTAGGTACCTATATTATATTTATATACCTAATAATACTAAAAAGTACCTACCGATACAATTTCTTGTTATTCAATTACGTGTTACAATCAACATTGCACAATATAGGTTAATATCTAATAAGTCATAACTAATAACTGTTATATAGTTGATGTGCGGTTAAGATACCATAATTTTACCTGTCGCCCAATGTACAGTAGAGTGACCTTCGGCGTCTCGCTTATTTGGGTCTGCCTGGCCGGACACGAGCAGGAATCGAACTAACGGCAAATTTCCAGCGATTACAGCCAAATGTAGAGCCGTGTGACCATCGTCGTCGGGTATATCGACTATTGATGGATCGGCTTCCAGGAGAAGCTTAGCGCAGTCTGCATCATCCTCGTCGTTTTCGGCACAGTAATGCAACGCAGTCTTAAAAACACCATCCCGTTCTACCACTGTCAATGGCTGTTCAAAAAAAAAAAAATAAATAGATTTAAATTATCAAAATGAAACGCATACGCGATAATGTGAGAATATTAATCTATTGAGTTAAATCAATTCATATCACAATCAACAGTTATAGCTACATTTAAACACATATTATTTTAATACATTTTATTTTAATTGCGTATGATTGTTGTTTATTACATAATTTTTGTTATGTAATACAATAATATAGTTATTATTTACTTTTTCTTCTAGGATTAGTTTGACTTGTTCGGATCGTCCGTACATGCATGCTTTCATTAAAGGCGTTAGACATTTTTCATTGAAAACGTGTGATGGCGACCCATCGAAATATACTCGTTTTCGAAATTCAGTTGTAGTGGTGGTCCGTAATGTAGTCATTATTAAATCGTATTATATCCAACCTAAAACAGATTTTTGTTTACATTTAAAAATACAGCCAATATAACACTGTATACTAGACTTTAAGATATAATTATAATTTATATAAACATGGATGATAATATAATTATTGTTGAGTACTTTATACCTGATTTTAGTATTTTAATGTCTAATCCATTGTCGGATTACGGTCAATACCTTAATTGGTAAGGCCCTTTTACCCGAAACAATTTTTTTTAACATGTAGGTACAGATTTGGTGATTTATATTCAATATTAATTTAAATATATATTGTTGTATAGTAACAATTGACAAAAATATCACTTTATATTTATTAGTCAACGATTATAGTTATATTAAATACTTTTTATTGAAAACATAGAATGCAATACTTTATACAAAACACAATACTAATAATGAATATTTCTGATCAAGTCCGTTTAAAAAACTTTTTTCGAGATTTTTCTTTTGCAAAACTGATCATATACATTTCAATTCATTGTAAATAAACATTTGTAGCATCAAATCAGCTAAATACACTTTTCCAAAAAAACAGTTATCATCCTCAACATCCCTTCAACTTGTGGCATTGAAAATTGCTTTGATTTTCAACATTAAGGGTGATTTCTACGCTAACCAGATACCTTTTATTATTTTGGTGTAACTCAAAAACGAATTAATAGGTTCACCGATACACCAATACGACCATACACGATCAAATTGTCATATATATTATTACCTCTATTTGAAATATTTTTAGAAACTTGAAATTTTCACTTTAAAATTAAGTACAGTTATAATGTTATATTTCAATTTATAACATATTAGGTACAATAATGTATTGTTATGTAGTGATCGCCGATCATGATGTTCGTGTATTTATGATCGTATAGGATAAATATATTATAGGGCATAGGTATCTACTGCTTTAAGTTCGTTCCAGCAGAGAAATTGACTTGCATATTCTGACTAGCTACATAAGGAATATTTTGAGACCCCTTTGGATTTTCTGAGTCAACATATTTAATTTTAGCGTGGGGTTGGCCTGCTATACAAAAATCCTCGAAATCTCGACCATAATTTATGCTTGTATATTTTATAAATGAACTATGAAATATTCCAATCGTTGCAAGCAATTTTCTTTGCTATAACAGGTAAACGGAAAAAAAGTCCGGGAAAAAAGTCCGGAAAAAAAGTCGGAGAATAAAATAATTTAAAAATAATATTATTTATTAGGTACACATAATTATTAATTATGCATTCATTATTATTATTATTTTAAAATGTCTTAAATATTAAATTATTATACTAAAACATTGACAGATAAATGTATAATATCTATAATATATAAATGAAATTGCATTGCCTGTAAAAAATTAACAAAAAATATTTTATCATTTATCATTATTATAAATGAATACCTGGTACATATAAGTTAATTGTCACGTGTAATTTACCTACTCAACATATTATTTGAAAAAAAATAACTAAGCTAAATAGAACATTTTTGTTTAATTATTTTTTACTAAATTCACTAATTTTATATTAAATAATTTTTTTTCCCGGACTTCTTTCCCCGTTTATTTGGACTTTTTTCCTAATAAGTAATATCGCTATAACAACCATAAATATTTGAAAAAAAAAGCTTTGATTTTCAACTATAGTACCTAATTAGTAGGTATCCTTTAACCTTTTTAGAGGGAAAGTGAATCTAGCTGGTACTTTAAAGAAGCGAAAAATAGACAATTTCCAGTAGTTTTCAAAAACGATGATGAAAATAGAAATTGTTTTTTTTTATTTTAGAACAATCAGCTATAGCTATTATAGTTCGACAATTACGAAATTATACAATAGGATTAGAATTAAATTGACATGATAATATAATTATGATTAATACAAATAATGATATAGGGTATAACATAATTTAAAAACCTACTCTTTATGAATACACTCGGAAAGTTTGTGTATTTTTGAATTAAAAAAAACAACAAAAAAAATTTGTTTTGTTTAAAACATCGTTTTGAACAGAAAAAAACAGTTAAACACAATATTCACTTAGATGTTACACTGTTTTAAACAATTAATAAAACGATTGAGTTATAAACCATTTTAAATAAACTTTTTAAGCTATTTAAAACAAGTTGCTTATAACATAGTGTCTTAATCGACTTAAACATAACAACCCTGGAATACAGTCATATAATATTATTCTCCTTAAACTTACATATTATATCAGTTAAAAAGTTAACAGAAAGATCAATATTATTGAAAAAATACAGTGTCCACCTAGATTTTCAAAGATGGACTTGTTATTGGTATATACGATATTCCTACCTGTTTAAGTAATGATAATCGTGAAGTGAGGATGGAACGAGAAAGGTAGGTTTACAGATTGGTGGGCCTTAGTAAGTGTTAGAGATATGGCATGTGTGGCATATGTTTTCAGTGTGGTTTTAAAGGCCGATAGGTAACTATTTACTACAAAAAATAATATATGAGACATACCATAACTGATATAAATTATTGGAATGCAAAATATTTTTTCAACAATCGCATATTGAAATACTATAATTAGCAGGAAGCGAATAAATGTAAGCCCTTATTTAAAATTGTTCTAAAAATTGTTTTTTTTATAAGGCGAAAACATTGAAAAAACTATTGGCTGTGAAGCATTAAACAAAATGGAGTATTTATTTTCAAAGGCTATATGTACTTTCTGGAATATTTATTATATGGACATAATATGGTCTATGACCTTGTCACATGATTATTTGGAAATCGATTATGCACGCAAAGTCGAGCGTTAATTTTATTCGGACACACAATGCCGCGGTATAGTACTATAGTAGACATTAACCGATGTCTTGAGGTCGAGGTCGAGTGTTTTCGACCCAATTACCATTAAAATAATAATCGGCCAGCCAAAGGTCAATCTTTTTGATTACCATATAATTCGCGTGTACAAAGACCAAACGCTTGTGGTGGTGATGTTATCCTGAATGGCTAGTTTTGTATAATATCTTATGTAGCATTAACCCGATTTTATTAACGCCGACTTTAGACATTTTCTAGTAATAAAAAGTCTATGCTTTTTTATCAGTTGACCTCGTTGTGCCACAAAAAGGACGCCCTACTGAGTAACAATAGTATAATATCATATTAAATAATAGCTCGTTTAATGGTTATTTTTACAACTTGTATTGTTTATTTGATATACTCAAAATACTAAAAACAGTTGTATTTCAAATGAATCTTAAAAATAAGGTAATGATTTTAACAGTTTATTAATTTCGGTAATTAAATATTTCCAACACAGTTTTTGCGATTATACAATTTATGCTATAACTAAAATGACTACAATAACTTATTATGAACATTCTTTATCGTTTTTAAGCAGGTACCTACCCTATTTCATAAGAAAATATGGATAGATATTTAAGATGTAAATAATATTTTGAGACATACTTTTTTATATATCAAACTAATAAAAGTAATGGGTCTACAGTCCTAATTTGTTTTTTTCCATTCACAGATATTTATTAATTCATTCAAATGAGTACCTATTCTAAATACCGTAGTATTAGACTATCATAGTATTTAATCTTCAATGCATCACTTTTGGATTTCAATAGGGATCAAATTAACATATATAAATACAACTTTATAATTTATATACATTTCCAATTTCCATAGACAGTTACAAATTACAATATCAAGTCAAACACATAGGTAATCAAATTATTTCAAATCTACCAACCATAACATTACCAATTAACCCAGTTCAACATTAAAATTGAATGGTAAAAAATGAACCCAAATACTTAATAACTTATCTGTAAGTGTGGACCTATAATTTTCTATTATTATTTCTGCCAATTCATCTTATAAACCTATATATTATTTTTTTTGTGTGTTTAAACTTTAATAAAATGTTGTATAAGTATTAGACTTTAGATACATTGTAAATATTCAGTTTAAAAAAATGGAACTAAATTTTATCTAAATCAGGTAAGTTATATTATTTTTCTATGTAACTTGTAACTTTTATAAGTTACAAAAAAAATGAGCTACCTTGCCCAGCCTTGCAATATAGATACCCACCTACCAGGTTACGTTTAACCCACCACCACCCCATTGACATTTTTTCCCCTAATTAATGTATTATTTATATTAGAAAACTGTATAAAAACTTGGTTTAATTTATACCCCCCCCCCACCACATTTCATAATCTTTGATACTCCACTGTACGCCATACAATAATATGAATAGGAGTTTTCACTTCATTACTTAGGTCTCCCTAAAAAGTGATTATACATTATACTAGGACATTTTTATAATATAGGTAGGTATTAGGTAATGTATTAGATAGGTATAAATTTACTACCTATGCGTAATAATTTTTATTCACATTTAGTAATAAAACAATTATATACCTTATAGTTTTGAAGAACTATTACTTTATTTTCTTGTATGAAATCTAATACTTTTGACTTGTGGCTTGTGAGTACACCTATTAAACTACCTACCTACCTACTAAGAGTCATAAGGTAATTTTAACAAGAACAGTAAAAACTAAAAACACGAACATTCATATAAAACGATAACGAAGTTAGTTAAACGTGTCCAAGAAAACTGTTATAACAATTAAAAGAAAAATAAATAATTTTTAGATAGGTAGGTAGGACGTAGGTACTAACAATTCGTATGAAAAACATTAGTTTATAATAGTCTGTATATTATGTAACCTACCTACCTGTAATAGTAATACCACTATAAAATACTTCTTTTTTTAATTTTATCCTTTTACAAAAATAAAAATGAAACCCATAACTTAGGAGGTGCATAGTAATATAATATAGATTAGTAATCAATTCTAAAATTCTTCTTTATGTGTACTACCAGCTAGTGCCTATTCATAACAGCAGTGGATTTATACAAACTAAGTAATTAGGCGCCGTTTCTATATAGATATTACCCATGTCCTATAGCAATCGCTTAGACAATTTCGATAACACTTGCAACTAGGTATAATAATTATGACTTATGAGTATAGATTTTAGATTATATTATGATTATATCCCATAAGCTTTAAAGGCTGTTTTTGAATACAAAAAAGAAATAAAGTTTCTAGATTACAAATCACAATGCATAACTTCTGAACTCATTGGGCTTGATACAAATGTGTTCCAACAATTTAATACAAGTTTCCTCATAAGTTGCTATTGGAAATTTAAAAAAAAGTTGAGCGTTCATCTACATTATTATTTATGAGTGTTTGAAGTTAGAATTTTGATAAAATTCTTCAAAATTACGAAAATTCACAAAATAATTTTGAGTTAAAAATTCATATAAATTCTACTATTTATATCTAAGATTTTCACAAAATGTTCGTATTATCGTTTTCTATACATGATAAAATTTTCAAAATATTTTGACTTTGTTTTGAGCTATTATTATAGCCAATTATACGCATACGACATTTTCAGTAGGTTAAAATTTAACTTAAAAGTTGATATAACTGTTAAAAAATATTAATATAGATTAACAGACCGTCTTCGATCAGAATCGTTTTTCGTGCCTACCTTACCAATGATTTTATAATATTATATATTATTGAATTTAAATTTAACACATCCATAAATCCATTCCAGTGACACTTTCTATAGTCAACTACTGACGAGTGGTAGACTAGCCATAGGCGCAAATTGACTGCATTTTTTGGGGGGACTCAAGCCCCCCCCCTCCCCATAGGCCATATTGATTAGTATGCCACAGAATATAAAAAATTAGTACCAATGACTAAATTTTGAACTGGGGGACTTGACCGACATTTTGGGGGATTAATCCCACCCACCCCCCCTATTCGCGCCAACTCCACTAGCCAACCTTTTTATTTTATATTATAGCCTATTATTTATAACCTATGTACCCCCACCTATACTTACCTATAAGTTCATACATTTGTGAATATCTAATGGATATTAATAATTTAACTTACATTTTGTATAAATATCAGGGTAAATTGGCCAATCTTTTTTTTTTATTTGAGTAGGTATAAAAAAAATGATAAAAATAACATAATAATAATTGAAACCATATCTGATATACATATAATGTACCGTACCAACACAGAGGTAAAAATCACATTTAAAAAAAATGATAGAAAAAAATCTATGAACGGAAACAATTTACCAATAAGGCTATATGGCCTATGTGCAGGGACTTATAAATATAAAATATACTACTTGATACGCGATATCAACGATACGTGTACGGTGCACCACCTGACTACTTGAGATATGTTGATAATGTTATATCACTATAAAAAATATTTGGACTTTATAAATGTTTACAATTTTGTCTTCATATTATTATTTATATTAATAATGAATATTATAATAAGTATCGTAAAACAACTATCAACGACGAGAGATTTAAAATCATTTGGCTATCACTTAACGTCTTAACGATAGACAAGAAAAAATTTGTAAAGTAAATAATTGATTATTAACAAGTTGAGTGTTAGTTAGAGTGCCATTTGACGAGTGCATCTCTCGAAGCCATGCCAATCCTGTCGGGTACCTACCTACTCTTATATCGACATCGTTCGGATTCTGCTAAATAAAATAATTGTTCGTATAATCGAAATTTACCTAGGGTATATAAATATTAAATAAGTTATATTAATTTGAGTGATATAGTCAGTAAACTAGTAAATAGTTAAATTATACAAGACTAAGTATAGATACACTGCTACTAGTACTACTGTACTAACACTAGTAGGTACACTATTCTTTATCTATAGGTACATAGATGTGTATTATGATAGTTTGTATGTAATAATAGGTACTTACCTATATAAATACGTTTAAAGAAAAAAGAAAATACGAACGGTACCTATATTTATATTTTAGAAATACAATAATTATATTAACAATACACTGCAGGTAAATAACTATACAGTATATATATAGTCAACACTGTCTTATTTTTCATTAAATTTATTAAGTCTACAAATTATCATTCTTATGCCTATTTTTTACAGTTTTACAACATACCTGCTGTCTGATTAAATATGTCTACATTATGTATTTTATTCTTATAATTAATAATCTATGATTACATAGATATAAAGTTAACTTGATTTTTTACAATTAACTGATGCGTTTTATTTTGTTTTTATGCGTATTTTGTTACGTTATTCCAATTATGGTTGTGGGGGGAGAGAAAAGCTCCCCACGATATATGGGTTTACCCTAACTATTTTTTGCACCATTACCAATTTATTTCACTTTTAGTTTAAGGCCGTCCCTGCGTTATAAACGTAAATCTAATATTAAACGTATTAACATTGTTAATATGCAGAGCATGTTATTTTATTACACGATTTGGATACGTTCATAAGGGTGGTCAGTGTCCATAAGGCTCAGGAAAGCCCTATGATTTTTATGAATTTTACTAAAAATAATAAGTAAGTAGGTATATAGTTTTTGAAAAATATTTTTCATCACTTTATTTGATGAGTTAAAGTTTTTTTCCTAAATATGTTTTTCACATTGTTCAATAATTTTTCTTCTATAAGTCTTGAGAACAAATGAAGAATATGAAATAATAATTTTTGAGGTTTGCTAACAAGGCGAGCTGCTTTGTTGGTGTGACATTAATCGTGTAATTTAAATTTGTGGTCTATTAAATATTTTTCCTATGACAAAAAGTGCCTATCCCACCTCTGGTGATAACATATAGGTATCAACTAAAAATACAAATAAAATTCTTATTAAAATATTACGTACCTTCAACAAATGACCAACATCAGCTGATTGTTGGTATATTATATTTCGTGAAAACAGCAAGGCGTTTACTTGCCGATGGCACATGACCGACTGTGGATTGTGCTCACTAACTGAGTCTAATGTCTTGGCGAGCGTTTTGTCGAAACGTTCCGAGCTGCGAGTCGTCAAGACAACCCAAACACACGAACTCGAAACGAAACACGATACCTACATTATTATTATTATTATTGTGTGCGGTATCCGTTTAAAATCACCATCGACGTTTGGCAAGTGCTTATATGTATACCTACCTATACAGTTTCAAAATACGCGATGTCGCGATTATACGCAGCTCCTGCATTATTAAGACACATAATATTGCAATTTATATAAAACCTACTGTATTGTTGCCCGATGTACCATGTACGGTTTAGTTTTGAAGACTGAACAATAACCATAACTGATATAGCAAAGCCGTAACCGAAAACAAATGTGAGATTTTCAAAAATATTTTATTTTAAATATAAAATTATTCTTGTTACGATATTATATAAATATAATTGCTAATAGTTTCTTCTTTTTAAAAAATTTCGGTGGGGTCCAAACGTCATGAAGGTGAACCCCTTACCCATAACTGGCTTGTTGAATAATTGAACATGTCTTAAAATTCCAGTGTTTTAATTAGGTAACTAAATTATGTTGTACCTAATTTTTTAACATACAGCGTGTTACCTACAGGTGTTACTGTAAAGTTGAAAACTACCTTTTCGATTTGTCGAATTCTGGTGACAATAGTCAAATGGTTATCAATTATTACTAATGGTTTTGTTAAAATGAAATTACAAGGTTCCTCTGAACCGGCAGAAGTTATATGAACTGAGATAGGTACGCTAAAATCGTACCTACTTTATATATTTTGTTCATTTTTTCCCGGGCGAAGACAGATTGTAAACGTATTACTTATACAGCTATAGTGTATTTATATGTGTGATACTTCCACATTAAAATACCAAAATGTAAAATAATTGATAATATACAAATAATGCCTACATAATATAAAAAATGTTTCGTAACGGTTAAATAATTTTGAACTATTTAAGCAAAAGATCCCGAACACATACACCCCCATCACCTCTGCACCTACAGATGTGTCATTAGAAACCTGCACCACTCCACGTTAGTGCCAGATATAATGAATACGTTTGGCGAATTAGGTCACTATGTCAAATACGTTCACAACGCCAAAATCAAAGATAAAAGCCCCCTTATAGAGATTCTTTGTAGAGGTTAAACCTCAAGACAATAACAACGACATTCTGGGCATCTCTTCGCTACTCAATACAAAAGTTTCTATCGAGAAACAACACACCAAAAAAAGAGGCCCTCCTCAATGCCACAATTGTCAAGATTATGGACACACGAAAAAAAATTGTCATCACCATTCGAGATGCGTCAAATGTGGGGAAGACCACCACCACACGGAGGACTGCACCAAAGATCGCAGTAGTTCTGCCAAATGCGCCTTGTGCTCCAGGACCACACCACCAATTACAACGGCTTCCCGGTATTCAAGGCCGTTTTTTAAAAAGGATATCCGAGAGTCTCTCGGAAGGGCCCGATTTCCAATCCTCATCAAACTACAAACAAATCATACGCAGAAGCCACCAGGAATCAAAGTTCACAACCCGATCATATCGGTGAATTTTTTTCAAGTTTCATATCTAACTTGAACTTATTGCTCATTATAATTTATTACACTAAACTTGGAGATGATAGATATAAGATAACACTAATCTGTTACTATTATAATATTTTATTTCTGTATTATACCTGTTAGGTATAATATACAGGGTGTTACCACTGGGTATCCTCCCTAATCTCGAGATTCACTTTATATTTGTCACTTATATCACATTTACTCATTGTACACTCTGGTTGATTGTAAATTTACACAAAATAAAGTCTTTTAAAAAAAAAAACGCATCTATATTGAATATTTGGGTCACATTAACGAAACGATGCTATTAAAAAGCCATTGTCCCAGACAATAAAACGTTGTTAAAATTATCATTATGTTTGATTACATAGGAATTATATGAAATTTATTCCAAACGCTGCAAATATTTTAAAACTATTATTGTACCTAAATGATTTTACGCAATGGAAATAAATGGAATTGGACACCAAAATGTGACCAAGCTTTCAACGAAATTAAAACATTTTAATTTGTCAAATCAGTCACATGGGGATTTGAAAGCGATGAGAAAGATGAAGATCGTCCAATGCATGTACCAGCACCTCATAGATTACGTGTGAATCCGAAATGGAGACAAAAAAATTAAAAGACGAACCACATCCATTTACTAGCAATCAGTACGTTACAAATTAAGTAGGTAAGCGAGAACTCCACTGAGCTAGATTGCTTTCAATTATATTTCCCACAATTTATTGTTGAACTTATGAAAAAAGAAACCAATAGATATGCATTTTCAGTAATAATTCGTTCCCTAAAAAAACGTAACGTTATAAAAAAAAATGCAGTTTGGCATAAGTGGCCGTTAAATATTTCCGAAGTGTATACATTTTTTTCAATAATTTTACATCTGAGTTTGGAGTATACTTATATACCCTATATAGAGGACGTTCTTCATGTGTGATTTGTGACTGCACGATAATAATTATTATTGTAGTGTAGGTAAATCAATGCAGGTG
This sequence comes from Macrosiphum euphorbiae, assembly GCA_949089665.1. Taxonomy (NCBI): domain Eukaryota; kingdom Metazoa; phylum Arthropoda; class Insecta; order Hemiptera; family Aphididae; genus Macrosiphum; species Macrosiphum euphorbiae. The sequence goes on along the minus strand of CARXXK010000002.1, from coordinate 88,592,317 downwards.
CCAGGTACATGGTACATGGTACTTATGAATTTAAAATTTTGTTATTTGTTTTGGAGAACTTTATTATAAAATTGTATTATATTAAACTAGTTATAGTACCACGAAAGCTCTATAGGAAAAAAAGATAAATAATAATAGTACGGTATTATTGTATAATCGTACATTATACTCAACAGGCAATGACAACACTGATGTGATTATACTGAACATCACTGTTGTATGCCTGACGGCAGAACTACCACAGCTACTCTCTTATAGCCTAGGCCAGTCTATTAGTATAAGCCATAAGGTCTATGATTATTTCTTAGTCCGTGACCACAATTTAAAATAGTATCTTTTTAGTGTATTTCTATGGGTTTCTGTTACAAGAAGAATAATGGTTTAGGTTAGGGATTTTATTTAATTCATATACCAAATCATGACATAATAAACTATAATAATGTACAAAATATGATTTATAACATTTTAGTTCATAAAAATAAAGTAACACACTGACACAACATTTCTGTAGAGATTTCACAGACCAATTGTATGACATTGCAAATTATATTTTAAGTATCAAATACTTCCCTCAGCCCACACATTATGGATAGATTTAAATAAGAGAAGTTATTAAAAAAAAAAAATTATAGGTCAACTACTATAGTTGATAAAAAAAATTATAATCAATTACGTATTGATATACAATACCCATTATAAAAATAACACAATATTATTACGTATACTGTATACAACACTTTTAATAGAATATTCATCTTAATTAGAATTATTTTTATGGCTATTAGTTGCAGATTGGCAACATACAAATAATGATAAAACATACTTGTAATCATAGGCGCAACCATGATAAAATTCTGTGGAAGCTACAGCCCAACCAAAAAAACTATTTATTTGAAATAACCCATAGGGGGCTTTGTCTAAATCAATAAGATATATTTTTGGGGGCTAAGCCCCCCCTCCCCTAGTCCCCTCTAGTTGCGCCAATGCTTGTAATTTCTTAACTATACTCTGTCCAGGCTAAGAGCGCACCAGATTTAGGTAACAAAACTGGTTTTGCCCGTGGCCGCCCGGTGCGCTCTTAGCCTGGATAGAGTATAACATACCATGAATAATTCTGTTGTTCAAAGAGAGTAGAAAATAAATTAAGGAGTAGAGCATATTCTATTGAATTTATAATGATCGGACCACAGTTCAGTAGCTGAAAATAAATATTTTATTAATTTAAAACACAACACAGGTTGAATGAAACAGGTACCAGTATTCAGTAATAATTGTAATGATATCATTACTTTTTCAAACATAATCATAAAAATAATTAATAACTATATACCATAAAATATTTTCAAACACATTTACATTAAGCTAGGTTAGCATTTAGCTAAGTACAATAATTATCATTTATCAATCACAAGATGTTAAATTATCAGAATATGTTATCAATCTATTTGATGTCATCAAAATATTAAATATCTTTACTAATTTTTAATTAAAATAGGTAAATAAATTCGATAGTTTAAATTAAAATAATTAACAAATTTATTATCTATACATTATTACTGTATAAAACATAAATATCATAGTACATAAAGTAAGTAAAATATTGTATTACCTACCTAATTATTTTGCACTAAACAACATTTTGTAAGCCATTTGTTATTTCTTTTATTACATAATACATTTAAACAATGAAATATTTAGTGCTTGAAAATTACGAGTTCAGAGAACAGTATTCTATTTTTACAAAAATTATATAAATTACAATTTTCTCTTGTGGTCAAAACAAGAACATTTTGTCGCTCATTAACCGTAATCTATTATAAAATAAATATATAATTTTTTATTAAATTAATATTAAAGATTTATTAAACCAATGGTGACATGGTATGTACAGAATACCATGTATATGATATTTATTAGTTTACATATAAAATATTGTTATTAACAATTTGCAATAAACTGGGATGATTCAGATTTACCATAAAATAGTATGTACGATAGGTGTTCCATGATTTTATATTATGTACATAAAAAAATATTACAATTACTCCTGGTAACTATGAGCAGGTCTTAAGATTGCTTTGAAATTCAAAATACATTCAACACAAAATATGAATTTTATCTATACAAATGTTCGGCTTTAAAATAGTAATCAAGTAATGCCACAAAGAAATCTCTAATTTTTATGGAGCAATTTAATTAACTCATTCATTGAGTATTGAGTGTTTAACATGATAAGAAAAACGTTCTTCTTAAACTATATGCATAGGAACAATTTTTTTTTTCAAGCACTAGAAATATTATAAGTACTGATCATTCTGTTTTACAGCATCAAAATACATTTTTATCATCGGAAAAAAATTAGAATGAAATAGCACATCATTACAAAAAAAAAATATTTGTGTAAATATACATCGTAATCAAAATGTCTATAATCATGATGATATTAATAATACAAATAATAATAATAATTTTAGTAATAATACAATAAATGAACATGTGTTTTTGAAAATAATTTATCAATGTAATGTCCATTATTGCATTACGTCATATAAACTTAATTACATTTTTCAAAAAAAAAAAAATATACAGTTTGAATGAATGACTGCAAATGCTAATAAACAATTTATAATAGAATTTTGAAAATAAAATATGAATCAACCGTAAACAAAATTTACTAATAGCAATGACTGTTCAAATCTATAAGAGTAATATTCTTCATCTATTTTAAATGCCTATATGTATTAATATTACCACAATTAATTTAAATTATTTTCAGCAGTTTGCAGTCTTGAAATATCACACCGGCTTACACACCAATTAATTATATTTTAACTGTGCAATTAAATATATTATATACACATTGTATATGAATACTATTATAATATTGTACTTTGAAGCATAGTTTTATGAATACGGAAAGAATATATTTAAAAATGAATATATAATATTTTGGTTGTACTTCTGACAAAATTTGTATTTGTATTTATATTTAAATTTGCATTTAATACATCTCAATAATTTAATCAATACATTTATGAAAACTATAAAGTATTACTTAAATTGATTAAAACCTTAACTATATAATTAAAATATATTTAATTATAAAAAAAACTAACAATACTCCACATAAAATAAATTCAAAAGTAAACTTTTAAATATAGATACTAGGGTTGCCATTTATATGATCCTAATGTTAGTGATCATAATGAAATAAAAAAACATAATTTTAAAAGCAAAACATTACTAAATTCACTCAGAATCTAAAAGAAAAAAATTTAATTTCTCACTAGAAATATAAAAAATCAAAGTATTCTATTTTTAATATTTGAAAATACTTAGGTTTCTTCAAACACACCACTTCACTTCATAGTGCTCATGCATTTATTATTTCAATTTATAAACCCACGGTGATCGTTAATTTCTTCTTGTTTTTCTATGCTGATTAAAAAACATTATTAAAAAGAAATTTAAAGTGCTCATGACTCTTGATTATAAGAAATATATGTGACAAAGCAGATGAAATTTAACTTTTACTCATAGCAACCCTAATAAAATACTTGATAATTTAATTTCACTATAGCTAATAAGATCTTTAAAAAGTAACATTGTTAAGATCTTCAAAAATTGTAAACATTGCAAAAGATAACCAATAATAATTTTAAAACTAATACTGAGATTTTTTATCAAAACAGTTTTTTTTATAGATTGTTACTATTTTAAACTGCCTCATAAATCAGACACAAAAATAATATTATATTGATTAGAGATTACTGGCACTACGCAGAAGTGACCAAATAATATAAAAAATAAAAAAATAGTTAAATAAAATAGTTTTAAGTTTATAAAATGTCATACCCTAGTTATGAAGTTGATGAAATACAAATAAAAAAAAATTGTAATAAAAACAATGACAAAAGTAAAACTCAAAATTGACAAAAAAAAAGCTAATATTATCACACTACCTTTATAAGGTCAAGGAAAAATAAATATTAACTATAAAAAGAAATCTATTCATTTTTATAATTATGTTTAAAACGTGTACTTAATCTTTAGTTAAAAATTAATTTAACATATCCCGGATAGCCTTCAAGTAGTTTAGCGCAAAAAGGGCAAAATGCCTCAAACCCATTGGTTCCATAGGGTATTCCTACATTAGACCAAAATCTATAAAAAAAAAAAAAAACAAAATAATAATATTAAATATCTTACATTTTTTTGAGTTTAAAGTTTCCTGTTGTTGCTTTTTTGTTTACTATAATAGTTAAAAGTTGATAATTTATTTTTACTGTTATTTAGTATATGACTAAACTTAAAATATACCACATTATTACAGAATGCTGATTGAACTCAATTAACTTTTTGTAGAATAAGCTTATTATAATATAGAGTTAAGAAACTATTTGAAATTAAATTTGCATCATAGAAAATGCTTATTTGTAATAAAAACTAAATAATATGATTAATTTGGAAAACAATATCTTTGAATTAATGTATATTGTATGAGTTATAGTTATAGTGTATTAGTTAAGGGGGCTGAAGCCGATTTTGTCAAAAGTCAAAACTCATATAGATTTGACCAATAATTAAACATTAATTTTGTTTGTTATAATGTTTTTTGATATATTTAAATTCTGTATCATAAAATAAACCTTGAGGGGGCTGAAGGGGGCTCCAGTTAATGAAAAAAAGTGAGTTTTAGACCAATAAGCTATACAAAACTGGAAGAACTTGGTTTGACAGAATTTTAAAACGGATTATGATTGATCAACAAGGTTACTAGGGAATGATCGAGAAGATTTTGAATATTCCAATTATTGTTATACTTGGTTCAGGTTAAGATTGAACCGCGTCGCGCATGCAGACAGAGCCGCCGAATAGTGCCTGACCCGTTCTGTGATAGGCCGACAGTCATCGCTGGCCGCCGTGCATACGCTCCCACCGGTGTCCGAAATGCGCGAAAAAAACGTGTTTTGGTAGAGTGAGCGGTTCAATCTTAATCTGAACAGAGTATGGTGTCATAATGAATAATATAAATACAAAATATCATATTTTTTTCGATATTTTTATTCTTGAATATCACAGCTGAAAAAAAAAAATATTCAAAATCACCTAGATCATTCCCTAGTAAACTTGTTGATCAATCATAATCCGTTTTCAAAATTAAAATCTGTCAAACCAAATTCTTCTAGTTTATTGGTCTAAAAGTCACTTTTTTTTCATCGGCTGCATCCCCTTAATGAATGTATGGATTTGAATTTATAATCAAAAATATAAATTTAGCATAAAATAATGTTATTTTCTTTTTTCAATTGAATATAAATATTCTTTAAGTTTGTTACGATATCAAGAGCAGAAAAGTATTAATTTATATAACATTTAAATCTTACTTGACCGTTTTTTCTGTAGCCACGTGACCACATGGGTTAAAGGCATATAAATCTGGCTTTTCCTTATCCTGTACATAAAATGAAGCCTCTATGCCCATACTCAACTTGGCTATACCGCCCACCTATAAATTAAATATTTAATTAAATTTTAAAACTAATAAATATTTTTCAAATTTCAATTTACTTTTAAACACATTGGGCATGTTCTACTATTTGAGTCTTTATTTAATCCCCATGCATGAAGACCTTGGACATGACCACATTGCAAGTAAGCATAAGGCTGTTGCTTTACATCTGCAAGTTCTGAAGATGCTACCGCAGCAGCATGGTCTTCCGAATGATGAGGAAACACTAATGTGTAGAGACCAACAGGACATGTAGGTCGTTCACGATTTGTCCTTTCAATCAGCTTTTTCAAGTATTCTCTACTCTAAAATGTTAAATAATTGAATACGTTATATTTGTGAACTACAGTATACAGTATAACAAAAAATATGTAACATAATTCAACAAACATATAAAATTATTATTGTTATTGGCTAAAGACATCATTCTTATTTTTGGGTAATTTTTGTGACATTGGTTTTATTAAATTATTTTGTTATGTTTATGTAACTATAATAATAATAATAATATAATATAATAATTATACTAAGTTGAATAAATAATATTTATGTATTTTACATTCAATGAATTTTAATTACTGTGATAATTATATTATTAAAGATGTAAATTATCTTAAATACAGTATAGTCTACTGTGTAGTATCTTTTATCATTACTCTAAGTGTAATATAATATTGCAGTTATATATTTAATATTAATTGTTATTTTTTTAATAGAAATAAAAAAGTATTTAATAGACAAAAAAAAAAATTAACCGTTATATTATAGGTGCAAAAGCATATATTATTAATTTATAATTACAGGAGATAAGCTGAGTCCCTCCGCTGACCTCCAAAGCAAGGTTGCACCACATAAATCGATCAATGTTCCATCAGTAAGAATATTGTCTGAATTATCAACCTAAAAAAAATTTAATTAATTATAATAGGTATACATATTTTAAAAGTGATGTGATGTAGATGTTACTTACCATATCACCTTTAAGTTGAGCAGATCGAGAACCACGCAAAGAAAATAATTTACCACAGACTGAAACCTCTAACCAGATACCTGGTTCCGTATTTCCTTTGTGGAACTTTCCACTTGGATGCATAACCAACACTCCGTTTGTAGTAAGTGCATCAATTTCTTCGCCATCTTTCCATTTAGTTGCTTTTTCCTAAATTATAATCAACCAACAATTCAAAATACAATAATTTGTTACTAAAAACTAATTGTTAATATATTATTACCCCTAAAAATATATTTCTAGAGGAATCGAATCCTGCAGCATACAAACGAGCTATATTGGTATTGTCACGGTCACAAATTATGCGGCAAGCAAATCTAGATATTGTACTTGCAGCAGCTGTCTTTTTACTATCAACAATAGGTACATTGTTAACAGCTGCAGCATTTTTTTCCGCATTTGTGTCCATCACTACAAAATCTATTGGGGAATCTGATGAACGGCCAACCTACAAACAATAGTGTATTATTATTAATTATTATCAAATACATATTTCGTTTTATGAATATAAAATCAAATTCATTATTTATATATTTATTGGCATTAACATTGACTTAATGTTGAACTGTTAATGTAGATACTAACAATATCTGTGTTAGTTATAACCAGGGCTCGGAACTTTATGCATTTACATAAACGTTATTTATTTCTTAAGAAACTGCATATTAAAGATTCGATACAATTTTTTTTCATAGTACATACAATCCAAGTACAAAAATTTATTTTGTATATTTTTGCATATTTGACTAAGTTTAGATGATTTTGCATATTTTAAGATAAAGAGCCAGCACACATCGTCTCATTGTCTAAATTTTGAATTATACTATATCGATAATTGAGTGCAATTTATCAACCCGGTAAAAACAATTTATTTTTACTAAGAACTGTGTATATGACATACATCACATACATTGTTATTGTTGTTCAAATCATTGCAGGGTTTAAAGTAGTGGATCCAACCTAATAAAACTCACTGGGATTTTAATGGGTTGGATACAGTAAAAAAACATAACATTCAAAAAACTTAACAAACTTTAAACTGCACATTTTGATGAACAAAATTTATAGCAATACAAATTAACACAAAATAAAATGTATAAATATAATTAGAAAATATAAATTATATAATATACATTTTTATATAAACTTTTATAAGATGTATTAAACATGATTTTTAATTGATTTTTTCTAGAAATAAACGTTTGGTGTTTTAGATTCTTATTCATTATTTTTTTTAAGTATTTACTGACGGCTTAGGAATTTTTTTTAATATTATTTACCTGTTTGAAATAAAAAATTTGTTATTTAAAGAGCATTTACAGGTATTTTTTATGGAAATAAAATCTTTGTCCTACTTATCACAATTAAGTAGAAAATTTCAAAAATAATTTTACCAATCTTAAATTTTTTTTTTTATAAATTAAGTAGGTCAAATAGTCAATCTTTAATTTGTTTTAATAGTGGTTATTCATAATTCATATAGATAGGTTTATAATTACCTGAAACATGTCAGTTGCCTCGTCATTTACATACTCTACAATCACTGCCTCGGTCCGAGATAGTGTGTACGATATGGAGTGCTGGTTCTTATCCAGCACCGCCTAAAAAAATATAAATTAGTAATTACTTCATATATTAAATGCATAAGCACAACTTAAGGTTAAAATTCTGGGGAAGGGGGGGGCTAAATCGTAGATGCGCCACTGATTAGATGTATGCTTAACTAAAAGTACAATATAGTTATTAGTAAGATTAAGATCTACAAACATTAGTATATGTTTTGCAGCATTCTTCAAATTTGGTCAGTTATGTCCTCAAGATTATAAAATAAAATAAAAAAATATCAAAAATACAGTCACAATTATAAGCATTCAAAGTTCTAATGTTTGCAAAATTCATAACTTTTTTATATTCATACCTAAAAAGTTTGAAAAATTATTACAAGGTTCTTCATAATTTTCTTATATAATATATAAACTATAAAAAAAGTTGATGGTAATTGCAAAATTAAATTTTATGAACATCTGAAGTTAAAATGTTGACGACATTAAATGTTCACACGTAAAATAATGATTTCTCTTTAAGAGCATTTTAAAATGTACAAATAATTTACAATTTTAAAATGATCATAACTCGCTTTGAAGTTAAAATATATAAAAAAAAAAGTAGAGATTCACTACATAATATTCTTCTTTTTAAATTTGAAAAAAAGTCAATAACATAACTGAGTTAAATGGATTATTTATAGCGTACATTTTGCAATTTTGGGTGTAGTTAGACTCTTACAGTAAGATAGAGACAACGCAAGCGGGTATAAGCATCTTCTTAAAAATTTTTGATATTTCTTTTTGATTGAAACTTTAAATACCTAAATGAAATTTTTAGACTTAATTTATAGACATTTTAAATTTTTTTTAGTTTTTTGTTCTAAAATATTAATAAAAAATGTGGTGGTAGGCCAGAGAGATTAATAAATCAATACAAGGTCCCAGATAATTGGTTTTTACTACTCATTAAAAATATTTAAAATGGTTAGAAATATTTTTTTAATGAGTGAATTTCAATAAAACTCAATGTTATAATACAAATGTTTAATTTTTTTTTTATATACATTTTTAGGTAGTTCATGTTCAATAAAATTAAATATTATAATAACGACTTTTGTACACTTGGAACTTATTTTAAAGTCCATTCATTAATAATAATAAACAATTAAATTTTTTTAAATATTTAGATTAATTTTACTTATAATCTATTTATACCAAGAATCTATTTGTACTACATTAAGTCGGTATTAACTCAAAAGTTAATTACAATTAAATATGATATAAATACATAATAATATGATACAAATATAATATACTATATTTTTATATAAATATGTATACTAAAATAATTTAATACATGCAATTTTTTGGAAAAACTTAATTCAACCTACAATAATACTAATTATTGTTAAGAGTATATCAGCGCTATATTCGTTTTCTCTCTCTGGCCCACGAGCAACATAGAAAGAAGATTTTTAAGCAAAATCATTTTTTCTATGATTTTAAGTAATCATAGAGTAAAGTCACCTATTACAAAAAAGATAGAGAATAATATTTTTGAGGGAATGCCATATCGATTTTATATTTTATTATTATTTGACTTTCAAAATAAACAAAAAAATTTTGTAAATTTAAATGATGTTTAAATTGTTTTGAGACAGTATTTAGACAAATCGATACGTCATTCCCTCAAAAATATTATTCTCTATCTTTTTTGTAATGGGTTACTTTACTCTAAGATTACTTAAACACATAGAAAAAATGATTTTGCGTAAATGTGTTTTGTCTATGTTGCGTGTGAGCCAGAGAGAGAAAACAAATAGTGCGCTGACAGCCTCTTAATTATATTACTATAAAAGCAATATAAATTTATCATAAAATATAGTTTGTAGTATAGGCTGAAACTTTCAGAACTATACTCCTATGCAATGATTTATCATTAGATTCAAATTTAACACATCCCTTACAGAGACTTACTCAATGACGAGGTACATTCAACATATAATATATTCCTATGTACAGTAAAGCAATTACTTATTTACCCACTTTATTTGTTTTGAATATTTAACATAAAAATGCATATTTAGTGGTTTATTTGAAATAAAAGTAATGTAAAAGCAAGATTACACATCATGCAGAACCGTGCTAAGGAGATGGCAAATGGGGCAAGTGCCCTATGCGGCCAAACTTGTAACATTTTAAGGGGCGGCAAATGTATAAATAATATTTAAACATTTGCAATATTATTGACATATTATGTATGTTTATTAGGGGTGCCAAATATTATTGCCCTGGGGCACCAATAAGAGTTAGCATGGCAATGACGTCATGTTATGCTGATAGTTTCAATTCCATAAAATAAGTGATTTTGTCTTTGACAAAAAAAATTTATATATTAGAAATGTTATTGTTTTATTAGATAAAACCTAACTATGACTAACAAAAATGATTTAATTGACATAAAAAGTAATTTCTGTTTTCTCACTTTTAACAATTAAAATATACAATTTGTGAAATACATAAAACAGATTTTACCTATGGAGGGTTATTTTTTTACTATTTTAAAGTATTGATAGTTTTACTTGAATTTAATTAATGACTTTTTGTAGTTAGATTTTTAAAATAATTATTTTGGTTTTAAAGCAGTCATTTAAGTATAAAGAAAATATGAAACTATTATGATATGAATATCACACAAATAAATTGTTTCATCGATTATATGAAAATATCAAAAGTTATCAATATTTTTTATTCAAAACCATTTTTACAACATGAATACATCTCTTAAAGTTGATATTTGCTACCCACTTTATGAAATGATAGACAGTACACTAGCTCTTATAAGAGTAACCTCGAGAAGCAACCGATTTTTGTCCAGGTTGGTAAGAGCACACTCCTCTATTAAATCAGTTTCCATTGTCAGCTTTTGTTTATAACAATTGGCTACTATGAAAACATTGCTATAGGTATCGTGTTTATTTTAGCAAAATGAAAGCTAGGCAGTTATTATAATAATAGAGTATAGCTCCTGAGAGATTGAAACTTGGCTATACAGAGTATAGTGGCAAGAATACCATAATAGTATTATAATTTAATTATATTATTATGTTTGTGTAATTTTTGTCATCTTTTCCAGTTTTGGAAAAGTACCTAGGTGTCTAATTATTATATATAAATGTAATAGAAAACATACATGTGAATTTTGAGGACTGGGCACAACATAATGATTAGATCTTCGAATTCCATTGGCCACATCTCTCTTCCATAAAACAAATTTACTGCGCCGCCTTCTTTTGTCACCCGCAGTTAGATGGCCATTATATCTAAAACATGATTATTTTAGTCATAAAGATAAAAAAATAATATAGTATTTAGAGTACCAACAATGAGAATTTCATAATTTTAGGTGCTAAACAAAAAAGTGAATACATAATATTTACCCAAGAATTATAAGTTCGCCATATTTGATTGCATTTTCATGTTTGGAGTTATTTTTTTTTGAATCAGTTGCATCAGATCTGAAATAAAGTATGATTTATAAAAAAAATTGTAATCACTAAGGCTTAAAGTAGTAGTAATAAATAAAATATAACTACATATTATATATTATATTTAGGGATATTTAAAGTAATTCACCATAACTAGATAGTTGATACTACATGAATTATCAAAAATACCTACAATACCTATTGTATTTTTATTTTTACTTAGACAAAATGTCTAATATACATTATACATGGTTATGGGCAGCGGAAGATTGGCCGGTTGGGATACCGGGAAAGTTTCCAGTGGGCCAATCCTCATATTAAAATTCTGGGTCAATATACTTGGATTACAAATTATTTGATAATATTTAATTGCTTGTCTTGTTAGATGTCGTATACTCGTATAACAATTTTGGATTTCATTTTGGCAACCCCAAGTAGTATAGATGAATTGGTTTAAATTTTATTTTAAACCGCCAACATCCCAATCGGATATGTACAGACACTCACAAAAGGTGCATTAATGTGCCTGTACTGGTTTACCCAACAGTTGGCTTACAGAAATAGGACTGGCTAAAATTGTATCTAGTGCTACACTAATACAGATAAAGTAGTACTGGCATACTAAAATTGTGAGCAAGAGCTAGCTGGAGTATAGATTTACCTCTGTGGCTTTGTGTTATTAATAAAGTAATATTCAGAGCAGAATTTATGTTGTCTTCGTTCTAATGTAGAACATAATATTAGAAAATAATTTAAAAAAAATTGCTTTAATATAATATTATATACCTATGCATTGGTTTTTTTAAAAAAAAGTTCAGTCATCACTTTTTAAGGCAATAAAAATGCTTAGATTTTTTATTTCAACATCTTTTCTGGAAGGAAACTAGGTAAGTGAATCTAGTTGGTAATTTGGGTGATCATAAACAAAAGTTACGTACCTACTCACATGTCAAAAGTATATCATATTAAATTATACCTAAATAAGAGGATTCCTAAAAAAAAAAAGGTTTTTTTATAGAAAATTATTATTGATTATTATAATATATATGGTGGGCCTGTTACAAGGTAATTTTCCAGGCAGAAATGTTTAGCCAATTCGCAGATGTTTATTGTAAATATTCTTGTTTATCTAATAAAATTGTTTGTGTTTTTATTAATAGCATTGCATTCGTACCACCTATTTTAGATATATCAAGTTAAATGAATCCATATTTGATATACTACACCGTACTACACATAACTAATAAATTGTATTGGATGACTTGTTTTTACTTTTATCATATGCACCGGGTGAAAACTACAAAAAGACATAGGCAGTCAATGTGTTAACAGGCAACAAGTACCTATCACTGGAATTTTATGTTTTTGCGATTCAGAGCCCAAAAAATTAGGTGCCTATAGAAATAATATATTAGGTACCTACTGAACCTACTGATAACCAACCAATAAAAATATTGGAATATGAAATAGAATACAACTCTTGAATGAGTAGAAAATCCGTATAGAAACACTACGCGGACAGTGCTTGATACTTAATTATCCTAACGCACAGACATCTCACCTAACCTATTGTTCCAGTACCTACTATTGAGTTTAATTGAGATAGATTTTCAAGAAAAATGACCAAGTGAAAAAAAACAAAATATCTATGTCCCCCTCAAAACCTACTTTTCAAGACTAACCACTGGACTGTACGTACCTTTTAACCATGTTGATCGGTGTCGTCCGGCCAACATCAGTGGAAGAACACAAAATGGAAATGGGAAAACTCGTCGTCACTGTTGCGTAGAGAGGTGTTATGTACAAGACAAGACAAGGTGTAGGGCACAGTCGTCGTCACATAACTACGCGGGACTGGTCATGTCGAGCACAGGACACCGGCTGAAAGCGGTCGCGCACAGCGGACAGGAAGGGACAAAGAAGCGGGTGGACGGCCGCAAGGCGATGGCGATAAACTACAGGACTCGACGCGCGCGCAACTACTGAGAAAAAAAATAACGCACCGACTACTGACACACAACGCGATTGGCGGCGGCCGTGTCAGCACTTCAGAGTGTACTCGGCGATAATAAAATAATATTATAATACGGCCCGCGAACACGTTTCGACAGCTCAGTATACGCGTACGACGGTGTACTGCTCGAAGACGATGCTGCTGCTGCTGCACTGCTGCAGTAAACACGTACAGTTCGGTTGTCGGACACTCGGACGATCGAGTTGTACAGCAATTTATAATATTATAATACTATGTCATTATAGTATTATCGTAATATCATAGAATTATTATTATTATTATTAATATTATTGTGATTACTGATTATTTCGGAGAGTGACGACGGAGATAATAATAATACGAATATTTATACTATACTATGAATAAATTATGATACGAGACGTCACGGATTGTTAACTCGCGGACTGTCCGCTTACGGTGTACAGTACTACGGTACACTTGTTCAATGTACACCTTTGGCACGGGTGGTGGTGGCAGATCGCGGGTGCGTGTGTCTGCCTTGGCGGGTGGTGGGGAGGGGTCATTAGTTGATGGTTGAGTGGTGAACGCCGCAGCCGTATATAATATAATGTATAGTAATAATAATAGTGAAATAATGTGTGTAGAGCGTCTTTCTTATGGCACAGTGTCTTGCACTCTTGCCGTCTATTAGATTATTGTTTTTTGTTTCATTTTGCCCTCTTTATTACTACTATAATTTCCATTTCTTTATCTCCTGCCAACGACATTAATCGTGGGAGGTGGGACTAGGATTTTTTCCTAGTCCGGTTCGGTCGGCGGGAAATAAATGTTTATTTTATTATTTCACAAAGGTGTACGTCACGACAACGGCGGCCGGTTAAACGGAATACAAAAGCGACCGTCGTCGTCGTCGTCGCAGCAGCTGCCGCCGTTCGACGCGACTGGACGGCGGTGCGGTGGTGGCGGGCGGAGAAGATGCGACTGCGACACACGACACCGAAATGTGTGCGTGTGGCGACACGCTCTCGCCGAAGCACACTTTGTGTGCGTTTATATCGTTGTTGTTATTTACACAACAGTAACAACATATTATTCCATATACCGTCGTGAGCGTACCGAGTAAAAAAACACGTACTACATTATTAATGTTATCATTCGATTTGGCGTTGTGTACCTACGCAACGGATATTCTCTTGTCCCGTGCGCCGATAAGTCATTATAATCATATTATTCACTAGGTATTATTTTAAGCTCTGCATAATAGGTATGATTTATCTGTCCACCGGTATATGCTTATGAGATTGACTAATGAGTAGGTACCGAATATATTATTATTAATTATTATGATGTATGCACATTGACAATCGCAAAGTTGTCTTTGCCCATATATCAAACATCAGTAATCGGTACCTATACTAATTGTTATGCTTGAGTAGGGTTATTATAAAATATTATAATGCAGGTACCTACGTAATATAAGCTGTTTAATACCATATACTATATAGCAAGCTGCACAGTTGCATAATACAATATTACAACCGTATAATGTTTGCGGGTACCATGATGTGGATAATAATATATACAGCGGGGTGGTTACAAAACCGTAAATACGTAAAGTAGGTTCCTTAGTCGTACGGAGTGCAGACTGCAAAGTGCTACACGCTTACACCACTATCTCCGAAATGTTAGTAAATCAGTGGGTAGGCCGGATAGACATTTTTCGAAAACTTAAACCACCAAAGTTATATAAAAAATATGAATAATATATTTTAATCGCGTAGTAAGACTCGAGTAATATAACGAATAATTTATTATATCATCTATAATAATATAATGCACTAGGTACCTAGGTATATAATATCACTATCTTATCTGCTAACTTAAATTCTAGCTACTCACTAGTTAGTATATTGTATATTATAAATATATCACCGCCAACAATTATTATTGTTTTAGCTCTCATATTTTACATTAATTAGGTATATTTACAATTTATCTAACGTAATAGTGTAATACTAAAATGTTTCTTTCAAAAATTATTCCATTCAATCTGATATTCTGATCCATAAAAAAGTTAAAAACAGAACATTAATTACTAATTAATAGGTGTGTTATAATTATTACTAATAACTATTTTTTCTAATAAGCAATAATAGTCACTAAAGACATGGCTTTACAGCGGTTACCTACATTCTACAACCGTGCTAACTAGATACTAATGACTGGAATTTTGTTTCATTAGTCTACTACATTATTTATTGATGTATAATGTATTGATAGGTATTCTGTAGGTATGTACCTAAGTTATAGATTAATTTTAGGCGATGAAAGTTTACTCTGACTTCAGAAAATTTGAAATTAGTCCATGTTAAATTTTGAACTATATGCTAACAAATACCTGTGGCAAAAAATTTTAAATATTATACCTACTGACATGTAAATATGTTAATGGTTTTTTTGCGGTGAAAATAATGTTTTGGATCACCGAACAAACATTAAAAGCCCCACGTCATTGAAATGTATAAGAACCTACGTCATATTATTATCAATGTGTATTTTTTAATATACATTGATAAGAGTTGATGTGTAAGATCTATAGGTACGGAAAAAAAAAAAAACTTATAGTACCCGATGCCATTCCTACCTATTGCCTACACAATTAATAATTATTATGCTTATAAATATATTAAAATATAAATTATAAATTATAAACATTAATTACAATGTAATACATGTATCTGTAACCATCTAATATCCATTGATATTAGAATCAGGGTTAGGCACCAAAAATTCCAACCGAGCTGCTTTTGGGTTAAACCCACTTGAAGTTTTAAAAAACCCATAAAAAAACCCGGGCTGCTTTTCTGGGTTAAATCCACTCATTATTTTGAAAAAAAATCCATAAAACCCGGGCTGCTGTTCTGGATAAAATAGAAATTAACTCTTATTTTTTTTTTAATTTGTGTTCGTTTTCAGAAAAAATTACCTTACTTATAGGTATTATTTATTTTTCCAATTAAGTATTAAACTACGGGGTGCCAGCATTGGGTGGCTTCGCCCTCCCTTCAATCAAACCACATCCCATTTACTTATTGTACAACTTGTAAATACTGATTGTAAATATACATTTTTGTTCAATAAAAAAAAAAGTATTTAACTGATTTGTAAAATATTTAATAATTATTTGTTTAATTAGGTAGGTACCTAGGTACAATTTAAAATAAAAAATTGAAAAAATTACACACCAACGGTCAATAGAAATGTTAACAATATTTTATTTTTAATAAGGTATTAAATACGTAACTTTCCTGTAAATACTTAATGAATAATCTTAAAGAAAATTAACAATTAACAAAATAACAAATAGGTACTTAGTAATAAAATAATAGATAAGGGAAAACAGTGATGCTAATACATGGAAAAAATTCCGATTTAAAAACCCGATAAAACCACCCATTATTACTTTTACATTAAAACCCATTGGATTTTTGGGTTTTTGGAATTTTATTTGAAAAAACCCAAACGGGTTGGGTTTTTTCTAAAGGTACAGCCCGGGTTTTTGCCATTTAGAATGCAGGTAAATCTTAAATTATTCTTCGTAAACTATTTTTTATTAAGCACCAACGGTATTAATAGTAATTAATGAGTAATGACTAATGAGTACACATAACCACTTGAAAAATTATTATACTTCATAATTACCTATTACTTATTTAATATTTCACATTTTACTACTTTTATTTTTTAAGTTAATAAGAAACAATTCAATTTGGAGTTTGTGCGTGAAAGCAGGTGTTAATAGGAGCGGGCAGTGGGCAACATAGAAGAAAATATATTCAAATTTCAGGGGGGCTAACAATTTTGACATCAATGTGAGCCAATTAATGGACTTCGATCCCATACAACTAAAAAGCTGTCTATTTTAGAGGGAGAGGCTATTTTGTGACATTTTTGTATGACCTTCACAATAAGAATCTATATAATATAATAATTTATTACATTTTAAAAAAATAACTTATTTTTCAGTAGGAGGGGGATTTAGCTAAAATATATTGTTCCGGGTCATAAATTGTATAAATGCACTCCATGTATTATACGTATCAGAATTCAGAGCATATCAACAATACGTCAATACATGATGTAAGCTAATAAATAGTAGATAGGTACACACAGCTACAATACACCTGTTTAAACTTCAAACTATTTCACACAAAACGTTTTTTTTTTAGTCACCTATCATATTATACAAATGTTAAACAATATTATTAAGTATTGTAAACTATTTATTAGATATAAATATAATATTATGTAGATAATGGAATTTAGATAACTTATATAATTTTCCTATGTGGCTGTGTTGAGTGAATGTAATAATTAAATAATGTATCTAGACAGTGGCGTCAGCAGGGGGGGGCTAACGGGCTGAAGCCCTCCCCATTTCCCGTATTATTATTACTTAAAAAAAATATTTATCAAGTTTCAAAGTTTCAATTGTCAACTATAGTAAGCAAGACGTAAATTTCATATACGTCTTACCAGAATAAATTCATTTTTGAAAAAACATTTTATTTGCATACCAATTTGCATAAAATATCTGTAATTTTTCTGTAAAAGTTTGAACTAGGTACTTGTATAAAATACCTTGTATTAAATTGTCTAGCCTTAGCTATACACATTTAATATTTTATAAATTTTGAACTACAAATTAACTGTGGTTTTGACGAAATTTGAATTTAAAATGCTTATAAAAAATAACCATGATGCCTATGTATCATTAATATTTTAGCTTTAATAAAAACTTACGTATTACATTTTTAAGCTTTTTGATAAGTCATTTTTTATTGACATTTATAGAAAAAAAAATTTTAATTAATCGTAATATGGACCTAATTATAATAAATTTTCATTTTTTTTCTCCAATTATTTTAAAAAGCACTGAGCATTTTCAATTTCGACCTCCTAAAAGTACCAACTAGATCCAATTTGCTTCCAAAAATATACATCGGGCATAATATGATTAGAGCATTTTGTCTACCAGAAAAGTTGAAAAGTTACAAACATTTTAATATACCTCAATAACACGTCTGAAATTATTAGACTGGACAAAATAAAAATTACTAATTTTCAAGCCCGCCTCCCATTGAATAATCCTGCGTATGCCACTGTATATAGACATGGTCACATAGAGTTGATATATTACCTATATATATATATATATATATATATATATATATGTATAAACAATTTAATAACTATATAATAAAAGTCTAAAGTTTATAGAAACCTAAAATATAATCAAATAGTTTTTAGTGTTTTATAACCTTAAAAATGTAATAAAGTTCAGTAAGTACGTTATATTATGTCACGAGTCACGACGTTAATACAGGTCACGGAAATGATAAATCAGTATTATAAATTACAATGTTTATAGGTAAGTATGCTTTTGTGACTAGGACTACGATGGTAGGTACTCTCATAATAATATAAAAAATAATATTGTAATTTCAAAAATCACTATTTTTGTAAAATGATTACAATATAATATATTATCTTAAACTTAAATTAATAAGTCTTAAGTTTAGTTATTATTTTAAATTTGAATGCTATTCTAATATAATTGTAATTTGTATCAGTACTGCCTATACCTACAATACCTATCAATGTTAATGTAACTCATTTTATTATTATATAATAATATTAAATTCTTCGTAGTCATAAATTATAAATACATAGGTATATACAACCAATACCTACACAATAAATTATTAAATATTTCTATTTCTATGATTTATATTTTACTAGTCGTATTAATCACTATGTAGTAATGTATAGTATAAATGTATAATGTAATAGGTACCTAATATGTAGATAAGTAATATATGTATAGGTAAGTTGTGACTCGATTTATAAGGATTTTTTTTTTTTTTAATGGGCTAAAATGCACTTTATCAACCTCCTCACAATTTTAAATTTTTTTTTTAACGACTTGTTTTTTATGCTTAAAACGATACTGAAAATTTTTTTTACCGGAAACTATTATTTTAAGTATAGCCTTCCAAAGTTTGAGATTTTATGTTTATGACGTGATTTCGCACATATAGTTAACATATACATAATATAATACCTACAATGTTTTTGAAGCAGGCCAGAGTAGAGATGTAATTTAACTCGCCTGTTTTGTAAGCTATATATGTAGGTAACCATTAGCCTGTTGGCTGTTGTCTTCCCTGATAATATAATTACTTTTTAACAACATTGTTTAATTTCGAGGCCCACCCAAGGTGGTCTTACACATCAAATCGTCAATCGAGGAATATTTTCGATTTTTTTGTCCTAGTGACAACGAGGGCACCGGGTAACACTTTTTTCGCAACAGTTCAGCTAATGAAGAATGTAGCATAATGGGTATTTTTGGATTATAATAATATAAACTGAAAACTTCGATTAACTATAACTTCGAAACTAAGTTCGTGCGCCAAATTCTGAATTCACCAACATTTTTTCCACCTAAAAAAATTACCATGTCTTACAACTTGTTAAAATACGTGAAAAAAATTGAAATTTGCTATAGGCGCTGAGCGTGGAAGTCAAGTAGGTTTGCGAGAAAGCCCATAACTACGTAAAATTGCAAACTTTGGAAGACTATAACTTCTAATATAATAGTTTTCGGTAAAAAAAAATTATATGGCAATATGTGATAATTGTCAACTCCAAACTTTCGTAAAAGCAGTTTTTAGTATGAATTTATACAGTTATTATAATATTATATTAATATGTATATCTGCGGTTATTTTTTTTTAGTTACCCCACAAAAAATGTTATATATAATTTACATAATAATATTTAGTACCTAAATAATATATTTCTAGTTTTCTACAGTGGTTGTTTATATGTGAGCAAACAATGTTATAATAATGGTAATGGGCCATGGGCATGGTTTAATTGTTATATTAAAAAAAGGTACATAATAAAGGAAAATATAAAATTATATATTCAAATTTATATTTGTACCCAAAAAGAAACATCGCATAAATTATTAACAAACATTAGTATGCTAATATATAAAAATGTTAAATCGCGTAAAGTCATTTTAGGGACCACGACCACCTAATTATTCTTACCTAGGCCCAACAACTTAGTTGTGGTACTACAGATTACCTCCCAATTCGTCTCATATAACATATTATAACCAATAGCAATTGTAGGTAGGTATTTACTATTTATTGAGAATTCGGGTATTTAATTTATACCTGGTGTTGTTGAATAAATTATAAATTACAAACACTATAAAGCTTGATAGAATATTATATTACCTACATAATATAATATAAACCCGCATACATCGGTGTAAAATACAAATAGGGCAATCGATTGAACGAAGGTCTTTATTATTCGCGTGTATAAAGTATATTTGTGTTCCGGACAAGTGCGTATAGGTATATAAGTATATACCATAGAATGTAGATGTATGCTTAAGGGGCGGTTGACACTTAGAATCCGAAGGTTTTTAGCACTCTCAGGTTTCAAACAAGCACTTCCGATTTTTTCGAGTCTAATTATTTTTTTAACTTTATAGATACCAATGATACCATCATTATTTATATAAAGGTTAGATGCATCTATACGTTTATATTTTAGATTCTGAGTGGATCGATGAATGAATTGGTTTTAAGAAAATTATGGTAGTGTTTTGATTATTTTGTATCCGTCATCAATTTTTGAAGCAGTAAAAAAATCCAATCATCAACTTTAAGGATGATATTTCGTAGCAAATTGGAGTTTGTCCAAATCTAATTGGTAGGTACTTTTTTTTTGGTCGGGGGATAAAAGTTTTCTGTTTTTTACAATATTTTTTTTTTTAACATTTATTTGAATAATATATACAATTTGTAATAATAGTGAAGTTATAATAATCATAGGTATGAGCTGCAGGATTACAATAAAATTAGGATTTGAAAGAGTGAGGGGAGTAGTTACCCAGCAGTAACACTTGGTGGTTTTTTACAATATAATCAGAAAAAAACAAAAACAAAAGTCGGGGCCCTTAAACCCTTTAAATCGATTTTGTTTTTTTGTTATAATTCAAAAATTAATAACTATAAGGACTTGAATTTTTTGATAAAGTATTTATATTAGCTTTTACTAGCCATGACATAATTTTCAAAATATTTTGTATCTTTTGTGCTATTTAAAATGTCTAATTTATAATTCAACTCTTTTAAGCTTTGTTTATTTCTTTATAATACCTACATTTGTTGTTTGTAGGTACAAAGCTTGTAATTTAATAAAAGGTTCATATTTTTTATTACAGCAACCTAAAAATATCAAAAATATTTATGCCCAGTTATTTTTTCATGGATATTTCAAGTACTTTTTTTACTATTTACTGAACACAATATTTTCAAAATACCTATTTAGAATAAAAACACTTACTTAATGTGATTAATTAACTTCTTTTTGGGTGTAATTCGCTCTGCATAGGTATATGGAAGCAAAATCATATTATATTTTCATTTTTAGCCATCCTGTGTGGCGTTGACTGTGAGTTTCGCTTATGGTTATGCGAACAGTATATTATCACTTAGGAAATCTACCTGTGGTAGATTGTAGATTGCGGACACAGTGAGGAGGGAGAAAATTAATAATAAAATAGATATAGGTATCTATGCGACTTGTTTAAGGGAATTCGATACCGTGATTTTCTGTTTTTGTCTAACAAACGCTCGAAATAGTATTTTAGACGTGTTTTTTCAAAACATTTCAATTGATCTCTGCTTGAACGATAAGAAATCTGAAAACAGATGCGAATTTGACGTCAAGTCTACATGAAATCGACTTTGCCATATGTTTGATATTATCCCCCAAATTCCTAAAAATTTCATATTAAAAAAAGAGTATTAAAAAATGTTCGTATTTTAATTTTTTTAGAAGTTAAAATCAAAAAATAAAAAATATGGGAAAGTCGATTTCAAGAAGACTTGTCGAAAAATTCAAATCTGTTTTTAGAATTCTTATCGCTTCATTAGATCAATTGGTATGTTTGGCAAAGAACCAGTCTAAAATCGTAAGTCACGTGTGTTAGACAAAAACAGAAAATCACGGTATCGAATCTCGGTAAAAAATCGTTCAACCTATCTAGGTTGTATTTATAGGAAAATAAATCACTAATAGGTACCTATATAAATATAAATATATAATAAAATATCTTTAGAAATATAGGCTGACAGACTGACTATCTCCGCTGAGAGTCGTGTTCTGTACGCAAAGATGATTTATATAGATTTAAAATCCCATCTATTTCAGTATAAGTAACCTACTCAATGATAAGGTACACTCGATACCTATTATACTGTAGACTGTAGAACCACTTCCTCAGCATTTCATGTTTATTTAATTTAAAATCATGGTTATTTTATAAAGTATTATTTATAAGATAAATGTTACATAATTTGTATGCCCCTAAGTTTATACACATTGTAAAATATAATCACACTATACCTACCTATACTTATACTATATAATATATTATTAAAATTTATAATTTTACACACTAACGCCTCTAGCTTATGCTTGGTTCATCTTGCATAAAACTATTTTATCATTATTTATTTACTAATGATACTAATGTCTGCTATAATTTCACTAAAACAACATGTATTGTATGATCAGTGTCGTAATAGAATCAGATATTATAAATAATAATATAGTACCTCCAACAAGGTTATACACATTTCATCGCAATACTTTGTGGTAGGCACGTAATTATAATAGGTACCTACCCGCCAGTACCAGATATTGATAGGTTGTGGATGCCCAATCATTTTTTCTGTTACGTTTTACAACTTACGTAGTTACGTCTCAATCATTGAATCATGTATTTAGGTATTGTACTATTATACATTTATACTTATATCGCATTGCATGGCTATATATAATAACTAATAAATAATTATTTATTACAATAGTTTAATTTATTTCTCATACATTAATCATTTTACACCAATAACCTATATTTTATTTTCTTATAGTTACCACATATGGTATCAATTAAAATATTTAATATAACTTTTAAAGATATTATCAGTACATTTTAGATTCTGAGCGGAGCGATGAATGTACTGATTTTACTATGATGTGTGTTCTTTTTTTATTTTTGTGTGTCATTATTAACGACTCGTTAATGTTTTGGTCAGTAACACTGCTTCGATTTTCTTCAACAGTATCTTATTCGTTGGGAAAGTGAATCTAATTGGTTCATTGGGGAGGTCAACATCTAAAATGCATAATAGTTTTCAAAAGCGTAAGGAAAAACAAAATAAAAATTAAGGAAAAACGGTAGTTTTTCCTCTAAATTGGTTTTCGACAAAATTACATATTAAATAACCAAGAATAACGATTTTAGTTATTTTTTTTGTAATTTTATAATCTTTATTCAACTTACCGGCTACCGTATTTATAAGTATAATAACAATATAAATATAATATAAAATATATCCACACTGACCAACTGTCACCTCTCAAAATCGTTATTCGTACTTATACAATTCTACTATTTTTCATATCAAATATTAAATAAACAGGTATACTATTATAAATTGTATTTCTTCTATAAGAATGTAAGATGTAGATATTGGTATCAATAAATATTATACCTCTTTGAAATCTAAAACGTATTGCTGAAAAGTGGTATTCAAAATGTATGTAAGGTAGGAACGTGGGGGGAGGGGCAAAGCCCCCACGGGTCTCATAGGCGCAACTAGAGGCCAAACACTGGGGGTGCTAAAATTATGTAGAGAACACAAACCCGCGGGGGCTACGCCCCCACACCCCAAAATAACATACTTTGATTTTATAATTACTATAACCATTTCTAAATGCACCATGAACACATATGGACACTTATATTTAAGTAAATCAACAGTAATATACCTGATGAATACATGAGGTATATTATATTATTTAGGTGATAAAAATAGTAACCTGGAAGTGTAAATAGATAAAAAAAAAAATTTGGTCAAGTGGGTACCATAAAAAGTCAAGTGTTTAAAGAATTTACGATGTATGGAAAATGCTATTATAAATATTTGGTGAACATTTCAAGAGTCTGCGGTTATTCATTTTGGAAATACAACAAAATCCAAAAAATCGATTAATGGGAATTCGATTTACCGCTGAATATCGAATATCCTGACAATTATAAGTTCGAACACTCATAAAAAATTCAAGTTTAAGTATACGTTTTTTTTATAGGTAGACAAACTTATGTGAAATATTTTACTAACATTTTTGATATTGGGCTTTAACTGTGAAAAGAAAATATTTTATGAATTGCTAACTGAAAAATAACTAAAAGTATTTGAAAAATTTCTCAGTTATAAATACCTCAAAAAGAGTCAAAATTGTTTAAACATTTTACCATGTAAGGAAAATTTTAATTTTAACATTTGATACAAATTTCAAGTATCTAGGGATTATTCGTTTTTAAATTACAACAAAATATCAAAAATTTATAGATAAAATGTCGTTAATTTACTGATAAAAATTGAAAATTGAATGTTGTACACATTTTAAATTCAAACGCTCATAAAAAATGTATGTTACTTTCCAGTAAACTTTTTTTTTTGTTCAAGATAGTACCAATTGTGAGGAGTCTTCTAACAACATTTAAAATGTTAGCTATGATAGGAAAAACTTTTATAAATTTCTAACTAAAAATTTCCAAAAAAAAATGAAGAATTCTAAATTCTAATATTTGATATACCTATAATCATTACAAACAATAATTTGTGTTTCTGCTAAAAACGAAGAAATAAAAAAAACCTTAAGTAAAGCTAAAAAAACTATTTTTTTCATATGATTTTTCAATTTTTGCTGTTTTTGAACTGGGGGTGCTAAATTAAAGTTTGGGGGTGCTGAAGCACCCCCCTAGTTGCGCCTATGAGTCGGGTCTATGTTGAATAATTGCTCACCCGGAAGTTGGAACGCAGTTTTTAAATCGTTGGTTTGAGCTCCTCTACTTAATTTTTCCCAATTCAAGCACTGCTTATTCACCCTTTCAATCATTCTTTTTATGTAGGTATCTCTGATACCTATATGAAGTATGAGTCTATGAAGTACCTACCCTGGGACTGGAACCTTTTGAATTTATCGGTATCAGTATCCGGTACTGGTTCTCCAAAAATAAAATAAATGTTCTTGTTCGGTTCTGGTTTTTTAATAAAAAAAAAATAAAGGTATCGGCTCCAAATAATTTTTGTACCGGTTCCAGATAATTTAGGAACCGAAAAGTATAATAATTTTAAATATCCATCCGTAATGCGGGTTTAATGAATAGTATGAGAAACATTAGAAAACTCATAGGATCATACATAGTTAATACACAAAACAGTATTACTATTAATTATTAAATATAATAAATAAAATTATTTTATTTTTGAACCTAAAAGAACCTATTTAATTAAAAGAGTTCCGGTTCGGTTCCGGTAGGTACTTAATATTTAAAAGGTTCGGGTTCCAGAACCGGTGCTTTTAGGTTCGGTTCCAGTCCATTTACCTATCTTCTATTAACGAATCAAATAACCTATGTTAAATGAGCAAATAATAATATAGTATATTTATATCTACTCATAGTAAAATAAATATAATTAAGATAATGAATTCAGTAAAGATTTTCAGTAAGTACTTATAATTTTAATTAGGTCACTACAATTTTTTGTAAAAATTAGATTAATGGAAGTGCCCGAATTTGGCCCAATGAGAACCACAGCATTGTATATGTATAGGTAGGTATACACAATAAAATAATAATTTTCAATTTTGGTGTTTAAAATTTAACATAAAAAATGGACTATTATTGAAACTAATATAATATATTGAATTACCTACTTACACTGATGCCTGATAATGATAAGTGATAACAATACGTTTATCCTAAAACTAATATTCAAATCATAAATACATATATAATTTCTATAATGTGTAGGTAGGTAGGTAATAGTCAAACGATAGGTATATTATATAAATATGATATATAATATACCTACAGGCTACAGTAGGTACCTGGTACCTAGTACAATTTTTAATGACGCAGATTAATTAAATATTCATACTTTGCTACTAGGTATATTTTACGTATTACCTAGTGCAATGTGTTGAGAAAATAATTTAATTTAATTTATTATATTATAATATATATAATATGTATTTTATATTATAAAATTAATGTTCTTAGTGTTCTTACTAATAGATAGGTACCTATAATATTAAACGTTTTCTTCAAGAAAACTGTATTCAGTCAAGCTTTAATTTCATTAACACAACTATAACGGCTGTAGCTGCAGTAACTAGGGTATTTTTTACCCTCACTAAATGGATTTTTGTTGTTGTTACCTACTTGTTGTTGACTACCTACGCACTTCGTATGTAGCGACGAATAAAAGAAAACCTTGGATAGCATCCATTGTTTAGAGCACGTAAAACTGCTTAACTATATCATGGAATTTTTATCGGGCATTTCATAATAGGTAGGTACCACAAATAAAATTCTCAACAACCAAAACTAATTCAAAAATATCACAAGACTCACGAATTTTCGTATTTTAAAGAACTAAACACAAGTCACAAATCTGAAATCAATGGCATATATTCACGTCATCCATTACTATACAATACTTTATTAACGTTATAACTTGTGGGTGATAGATTTTCCAAAATAAATAGTACCTAAGTACTAAATAGATACGAATATACGATATACCAATATAGGTAGGTAGTTGTATACGTACAATATACTACTTACCTATATAATTCACTAAAATTAGTACCTTTAGGCTTTAATGATATTAAGGCGTCAGAGTAAGGTAATGTATACTTTTAATAACTTGTCGACAACTATTTTGAATATTTTATAAAATTTGTTTCAATGTATCATAATTTATTACGCAGTTCATAATGTATTACTTATTACTTATTATTGACTATTTGTTATATTATAGCCCAGAGTATAAAATATTGCCATAGCAACACAATCAGAAGTTAATACATACAAACAATACTTACCTAGTATTCAGTCTGCAATATTTGTGTACAAGTGAACTCATTTTAAGCTTTTAATATTTATTATAAAATTATACCATACCTTCTGTTCTATTAAAAAAATAAATTTCTTCATGTCAGCAGTAAAAATGAAGATTCCAGGTACGTATTTATGTATTTTAGATAACCCAGCGTCCTAGTTATAATATATTTCACTGCCTGTAATTTATAATCATATCAACCATCCACATACAATAGTCAATATTATACATTTAAACTTTATCAGCTATACCTTACCTTAAATTTTCATAAATTTAACATTCGTATCAGACAGTGTTTACCTATATTGTTATTCTTTAACAATTATAGCTTAGATACATAGTGAATAGTGATTTAAGTTATTAAATAAATTGAATGTTTATTAAAAAAACTTTATTTGAATTATTTACTATATTTTCAATTATGAAAGATTGATTAAAATATTAATTAAAAATGAAATATTATTGGGTTAGCAGTACCTATGGCCGTAGGGTATCCTTCACCGAAAAAATATTCTGGATACGCTACTGACCTATGGCATATTGGCATGGTTCTAATTATATGAAAATTGGTATACAAATCTTCAAGAAAAAATCTCCAAAAATATTTCAATAAATAATACAAAATATTAAATTTTTAAATGAATAAACTATAAAGATAATCTGATAATTAATAAATTAATTATTACACCGTTGAGCGTTCCTAATATTTTTACTATAATAGTATAATGTAAGAACTTCAAATATTATTGAGAATAGGTAAGTACCTATTTAATATTAATTATTATTATTAGATTAATAATTTAATTTTGGATTTTGGATTTTCGGAGTGATGAATATATTGATTTCAAAGTTATGTGTATCAATTTTTTATCTCCTGTAAATAACCATGAAGACTAATATTAAAAATATAATTTAATTTAAAATTTGAATAAGTCTTGAAGTCTTGTCAAATACCAGTTTTGGTATTTTTATAACTTTTCATCAGACTTAAAATTAATATGTCTAGCACATTTTATTTTTTTCATGAACTTAACAATACCACCATCTATATCAGGATAAATTATACTATTATTATTAAAAACAATATGTTTGGAATAAAGTTACATGCAATTCTATGAATTCAGTTAAATGTGTAAATAACTATGCAAATTCTCAAAGTATAAACAGTTTATTAATATAACAGTTTTTACCTGTTTTGTTTTAGTGGGGCAATTAAGGTATTGATTATCTTACAATGTAGATATTATTGTGTTTTTTATATTTTTTTTTTGTCTTCATATTTTAGAGTACCAACCGAGTTAGTAAAAACTAACTTGAAAAATGTTTCAACTGAGAGGGAGATTTCTGGAAGCAAATTGGATTTAGTTAGTACCTACTTGTTACTGCGGGAAATCAAAATAAAAAAATTCGCAGTACTTTTCAAAATAACCGGGAAGAACAGGAAAAATTAAATTTTTACCAAATGTTTATGTTATAATTTATTATATTTCTTACATACACGTGGACGTGGTATAATTCTAAATATTTTGACTCTTTTTAGGCTAGGTATTAGACATATGTACACTCATGGGCTCAACTAGGGGGGTGAAAAAGGGTCTTTAGCACCCCCAAGTTCTAATTTAGCACCCCTTGTTTTTTTAGGTGTAACTATCATTATTTGTAAATTGTATATGTTTTTAAAATATGAAATATTATAGCACCCTACGTTTTAGAGGTTTATAGTGGCATCGGGTACACTACTACACTCACTCGACTGTACAGATGGTGTGAGGTGTGACCATTAGGGTGGCTACTAATTTAATTGTGAATTTGAATGCGAAAAACTACGTTATGTATTATAAAAAAGTTATGAACATTCGAATATACCACGTACGTGATACATTGGTAAATATTATTAACAAGTTATAATTTATAAATGACAACACTATTATTATTCGTCATTGCTAATGCCTAATAGGCAATAATAACCATATAGGTAGGTATAGTACCTGCCTATATTTTTTATACATAATCTTTCATATTATAACGCTTTTAAATACCTAATAAATAAAAATAAAAAATATAGGTAGTCAATTAAATGTATATTATTGTATTATAATATTTGTATATTATATTAGTATAGACTATAGACATGTAATAAATCATAATATAACGAGATTAATATTGTCTTGTTTTATAAACTTATATTCCGTACGACTGTGCTTGTATTAGATTATTAGAATAGTGAACTGTGAAATGATAAAAGAACTCTTTTAGTTGGTGAAATATGTAGGTACGCGTAAATGACAAAAGACCATGCATGCATGTTGCGGCAGGTTACAACATGACACAACAGTATGTAGCCCGTACTCTCAACTCTGTAGAACTGTATGATGTTAACTATAATTGTATTATATTACGCGTCTGCGTCAGTGGTTCCTAACCTTTTTAGATTTTTAGAGACGTTTCGGTGGCATATTATTGCCACTATATATTACAAACATTTTATTAAAATTACCGATATGACGATATAACGACATTTTTCTGAATTTCCGATAGGCATTATTTGGAGTAAAGGATTATTTGATATTATTTCCCATCGTTATTTTTTGTGTCCGTGTACACGATTAGTAATCGAAATAATGCTTCGATTTACAACTTCAGTATCTTGTTCGACGGTAAAGTGAATCTAGCAGTTGATACTTTTGGGAGGTCAAAATTTAAAATTCCCATGGGACAACTATTGCAATAGTTTTCAAAAACGCCCGGAAAAAACAAAATAAAAATTAAGGAAAAACATGAATTTTTACGCAAAATCGGTTTTTGACAAAATCGATTTTGGCTTTTTGTGTAACTTTAAAACAAATGACCGCAGATACATGACATTTTCATTGGTTGTTTATATTTTCATTTTTTATACACGATACAATTTTCAAAATATTTTCATTTATTTTTATCGTATAAAATGATTTATCATTGAATCCAAATTTAACATTATTAGCGA
Organism: Macrosiphum euphorbiae; assembly: GCA_949089665.1. NCBI lineage: Eukaryota > Metazoa > Arthropoda > Insecta > Hemiptera > Aphididae > Macrosiphum > Macrosiphum euphorbiae. The sequence goes on along the minus strand of CARXXK010000002.1, from coordinate 88,561,728 downwards.
GGACATAACAATTGTACGTATGTAATACATTTTACTATACGCAATGACATACAAATATTTAGATTAATTTTAATTTTTACCTATTATATACTTGAACCCATTCTCACTATTATATACGGTAAGGTGGTATTGACTCTAATATAATATGATAGACATATACACAATTATACTAGTTAAATATTAACCATTGTCCCCACTTTTCCATGACCACCTTTCTATAATTTTGCAAACTCTCACATTATGGTGTTATTTTTTCAGAGCTTATTTTTCACGGGGTTTTTTATTCTTAGTTTTTTTTCGGGAACTAAATTTTCGAGCTTATTTTTGCGCTGTACCGATAAAAATATGTTACTGTACTACGAACGCTGTACCTACATAATTTTCATTAAGAAAAAATTACAAAATATCTGTCTTCCATACAAATAAGTATAAAATAAACATCGGTCATGAGATTAAAAATCTATTTGCTTTGTTCATTGTTGACAGAACAGACAGATAGATAGGTGTATATACTACTTATAATGCTTTATTCATTATTATGACTATTGTAGCTAATGTGTTGTAACTTAAATTATGGTAATAAACCATTTCCGTTTTGAAAGATAAATTATCTATATTTAGGTAGGTAGGTACCTATAAGATAAATCTACATTAGATATAAATTATTAGAATATTTAGTATTTTGCTATCTTAGTGTTATATGGACGCCTTGAGATATTGGTAACAAATTTGGATTTTAGATATTGTATTTATCACAGAAAGGCGAGAACTAATACAGAAACATTGAACATTTTAGCTTTTAACATTTATCCTTATTATCTATGATAATCATACTTCATAGCATACTAGTAAAATACTCAGATAGTCAGAGTAATGAGTAATGAGCCAATCAAATTATAAATAATAACGAACATCGTTATTAGTAATAAAAATTAATTATTAAATTATGATAATCAACATACAGTCATTTATGGTTATATTGGAGTTAGTATAAGTAGTGCCTACGACCTATCTACTGTATATAATATTTAAGAAAATAGTCTTTTCGTTTAGGTACCCACTACCCAGCTAATAATATCCATTTGTATTCATCAACTACCTTGTCTACCAATTATTAATAATTTAACCATTACGATTTATATTTTCAGAAGACAATATTACAACGTATCTGACAATGAGAAGTCACTTTAAAAAGATATATGATGTAAGGCCTAGAGTAAACTGTTGGTCAGAAGCTTGCCCAAGTAAAAGATTATTAAAAAATACTATCAATATTCGTGATTTTCAGTAAGTTATTTAAAAAATTAAAAAACTTGAGAAAAATCAAAAGTATAGTTTAATAGTCATTGGTGACTATTAAACTATGGTTAACGATTTTTGACTTTGTTTATCAACGATTATTATTATAGGAACCATCATTCTCCAATCATTATAATGAGTATAGTATTTAAAAAATAAAAACTCATTATTCTCTCGTTATTACTGATTTTATAACAATAATCAATATAGTAGTTTTATTAATTAAACAATATTCAAAACAAAATTGTTCTACTTTAAAAAAAACCAGGGGTCAATCCCCCCGCCACCATCAATTACGGCCTTGAAAGTATAAACTTTAGGACAATGGGTAAACGTATTACGTATATTAGGTAGGTAACTAGGTAACTATATTAGATATTAGTACAGTGGTTCCCAACATTTTTAAAACAGCGGAACACTTAGGGAACTTTCGATGCGTCAAGGACTATCTCAATTTTAGACCTTATTTTTCTTATAAACAAGAATCTGAAGAAATAATTTTATTTCATACATTTTAGAATTGAGATTATGAATAAACAAAAAACAAAGAAATTCCTTACAGCAGGCCTATAATAATATTTATAATTGATCAATTTTAAGTAAAAGTTTAAAACTATTAAAAATGTAACGCAATAGATAAATAAATAAACTATTATAAATAAATGTACATTATATTTTATTATATTTATTATAACGACTTATGAATCACTGTATTAGTGCGTTGCAAGTTATTAAAGATAGATTACACATCTCTTATTTTTGTATTACCATTTAATTAAAATTAAATTTTTTTTAATATTACTGTTATTCCAATATTCCATTTATAAATAATAATATGAAGATGAGGACAGCGCTCTGCTTTTTCTCTCTCTGACAAACGCACAAAATAGAGAAGATAAGGTACGCCTTATTTTGCTTAAAATCTTCTTTTTTTGTGTTTTTCTTATAAGTTATAATATTAAAGTAAAATCAATTATTACAAAAAATATAGACAATAATATTTTTGAAGGTATGAGTACCGTATGACATATTTATTTGCCTAAATATTGTCTCAAAGCAATTAAATATATATTTAATTTTTTTTTATTTTTAAACTCAAATAATTATAAATCATAAAACGGATATGTTAAGCCCACTTCATCGCAAAATGCGGACTAACATTTTAAAAAGTAGACATACAGGTAGGTACATAAATTTTACAGTACAATTTTACAAAATAATTAACACATAATAATAATACTTTCTTCTTGCGAAAAACAAATATTACGTAAATGGGTTAATCATATCCTTGAACATTTGAACCAAATTAATATTTACTAAAAGTTGACCTCGATATAAGCACTAGGGCTAAGCCACTAGTAATAAGCATATTTTGATCATTATTATACATTTATACCTTAAGATCTATTAAAGTTTTAACATCATAATATTTGTAATACATAACACACATGATACATATAAATATAAATTATATAATACAAATAAAATACCTTCGCACATAAATACAAAATATAATATAATATATTAATACATTTCTGAGATTATGGGGTTGGGGTAAGCTTGAGAATTACCTATTAGATTCTGAGTGAAACGATGAATGTATTGATTTTACAATGTGTGTTTTTTTTTTTTTTAATTTTTTTTTTTTGTGTCTGTCATCACGGTACTGCTTCGATTTTCTTCAACAGTATGTGGTTCGATGGGAAAGTGAATCTAGTTGGTGCATTCGGGAGGTCAAATTTTAAATTTCCTAATTGTTTTCAAAAGCGACGGGAAAAACAACATAAAAATTAAGGAAAAACTGGAATTTTTACTCAAAATTGGTTTTCCACAAAATCGATTTTGGTTTTTGGTTTAACTCTAAAACAAATGAACGTATATATATGGAATTTTCACTGGTTGTTTATATTTGCATATTCTATACACGATAAAATTTTCAAAACATTTTGATTTGTTTTGAACTGTTTAGGAACATTTCCAGTTTCCAATTTTATTAGTCTTTTTTCTATGAATGTCAACAAAACATTATTTGTTCTGTAAAAAAGCTTGAAAATTTAATACAAGGATCCTACTATATTGTTACAGTGAAATTTTTAAAATATTACAAATCCTTAGCCACAGTTTTTATTTATAAGCACTCAAAGTTCAAATCTTGACAAAATACGGAAAAATCAAGAAAATTAGCAAATTATTTTGAGTTGAGAATTCATAAAAAATTTTCTTTTTGAATCTAAGATTTGAAAATGTAATACAAGATTACTCATAAGTTTATCTACCTTTATCAAAAAAAAATGTCTACAAGCAATTTAAATTAAATTTTTATGAGCGTTTGAAGTTCATAATTTTACAATACCTATTGGATATTCATTCGATTTCTCATGTAGCGGTTTTGTTATTTTATTGTTATCAAAAACGAATAACTGTAGATACATGAACATTTTACTCAATGTTTATATTTTCATTTTCTATACACCATAAAAATTTGAAAATATTTTGCCTCTTTTTGAGATGTTTACGGGCATTGTCAGTTTTCAATTTTCTTAGTTTTTTTTCCTATAAATATCAATAAAATTTTATTTGTTGGGTAAAAATTACAGAGTTCTACCACATTATTGTAATTCAACAATTAGTTCTACAGCAAAAAAATCAAAACATCAAAAATATGATACTAATAAGTTATCTCATTCACCATCTAGTAAAAAGAAATCCATAAATAGAGTAAGTACACTTATTTATTATTAAATACCTATAAATTCTTTATTATATATTATAGCCATAACTCATAAGGGTAGGATATAGGTAGGTATAGTCTATACCGTATAGGTATTTCCTATTTATATTATAATGATTACTCACTATAGGTACCTACTCTTAAATCTTAATAGTCTATTCAATTCTATACTAAGTGGCTAATTTATAATTCTACTAGTATACCTACATTATAGTTTATATAGATTACCTATATACCTAGTTAATCTCAAAACAAATATTTATAATATTTTAGATTATGATATTGTTGAAGTTCGTCCAATGAGAGCCGAGAGGTTTCTCCACTCTCTGAATCATGTCTTTCATTAGATTACGATTTAATTGTTTAAAAAATTGATTACTATGGTAGATGACAAAAATATTTTCTTAAGTGCGTTCAAAATTCAAAGAATAAAAATTTTTTTTTTTGAAATTATTTGTTATAGGTACTATATATGGTAAAAGGGAGTTTATGAGTTATAGGTATATAGAAAACTCATATTATGATCATACATAGTTAATACACAAAACAGTACCTAATACCTATGATAAATAAAACTATTTTATTTTTGGACTTAAAAGAACCTATTTAATTTAAAAATTCCAGTTCGGTTCTGGTACTTTATTTATTAAAATAATGGTTTAGGTTCCGCTTCCGGTTCTTAATATTATAAAGGTTCTAGTTCCAGAACCGGTTCTTTTAAGTTCGGTTCCAGTCCCTGCCTATAATCTATTAAGGCTATTATACTTACCGGGGCCGTCCCGAACTAAAATTCATGGAGGGTTGTAGACCTATCATTTTGCCGGCTCAAAAATTCGTTTTCTTGATTTCCTCGAAAACTATTTCAATATCTTAGATTCATTGTATTAGAGTTTAGTTCATTCATTTGCATGTTTGCATCGTGTATTCACATAATAACATGTGTTATGTAACATTATTTATTCCCCCCCCCCCCACAGAAATTATTTTAATTTTTATGATTTTACACATAGGATGAGCGTTTATTAATTTTCAATTTAAAAATTACACTTTTTGCTGGTATGGTAATAATAATACAAATTTATTATAAACTTCAACTATTAAATAAATAATAATTTAATAACAGATAATATTTTAATTTTATGTTGTTTTAACGTTGCCCACTGTTCAGATATTAGTGAAATGTTTAAATTATCTAATATATCTTTTTGTGCATTTAAAATCAAAAGTGAATTTAATCGTTCTTCACATGTAGTAGACCTTAGATAATTTTTAATTGATTTTAGTTTGCTGAATGTCCTTTCATTAGATGCTACTGTAACTGGTGTAGTAAAAGCTAAACAATCAAGTATATTTGAGTATTTGACAATAGAAAAATATTTTAAACCAATTCAGATTTCTGCATAACTCCGTTTAGAGATTTACTTGAATTCAAATTTTATTTATTACACATTCTAAACAGTACTTCACATTCTGATTGAACTGCATCAAAGTCAGATATTTTTTATCCATTACTTTCTGGAGGAAATAGCAAAAAATAAGAACCTTGAACGTTTTGAAGTGATATGTTTGAAATAGTTAATAGTTGTCTAAAAATTTCAAAAAGCCGTTGAATTGTAAGTATGTATTTTTTTAAATTGTCTTTGGACAAATTAATAAGTGTATCCAGAACACTTTTAAATTCTTTCTTAAAAAATTATTTCATTTAAAATGTCTATTTGGTTGTTTGTACTTGAATCTAACCAATTTGGAGCTCTTCTGCTTGTTCGGTGGTGAGTTGTAAAGTCTGACATCGAATCCACTTCTCCTGTTTTAGTAAATAAAGATGCACCATCAATAAGGTTGTCTATAGAGTTGGTATCAGGCATCAGTCCTGAATTATAGCAGTTATACGTAGATTCTAGCAAGTAGCAGTGTTGTCGTAGTAAGGTTGTATGTTACCTTCTTAAATATTATATAGGCATGGTATCTAAAGTACCACTATAGTAGGTACTATACCTATGTTTTAACTCATCATTCTTGATTACAGAACTTAAATTATGAATGCGCAGATAATGATGAAGATTTCGGGTTTGAATCAGTTGAAAATAGCAATCGAAGATATTATTCTGCCGGAACCCACCAACCCCACCTTGCAGAAAACGCATCTAAGACATTAAGCAGCCAGCAACTTTCGTTACATTCAGAAAATCCGAAAGAAACAACCAAAAAAAAAGGGTAATAATAGTTTATATTATATTCATTGCTAATTTAAATATCTACTACAATATAATAGTTGCAACTTATAAGACATAAGATTTACTGGCAAGTTGAATAAAATACAACTTTTTTTTACTGCTTTCTTTTTTTTAACCCTGGAGCGCATTAATTTATTTTTGAAATTGACTCCTCAATCCTCAGACAATAATACTTTTATATACTTACCTTTACTTACGAGTTACGTATACTGCATACAGTATTCTAGATTTTTCCCGAGTAAATAGATCTATATAAAAATATTAATTTAAAATCAATAATTAAACAACTAAAGCAAAACCCTAAGACATGGTTCTTACATATTATGACGTATTAGTTAACCAGTAATCAATAATATTAATAGAAACCAACACATTATATTCATGAATAGGTTAGGTAGGTATACCTAATGGCTAATACTAAAATAATTTGTCATTGCTTTGTTTTAGTAAGTTTTTTCAAAATACAATGGATGAATCATACCAACGATTTCTTGAAGAAATGACAAACGAAGTAGTAAGACTTGACTTGTCAACAGATAAAGCATTGAAAAATGTTTTTCGTAAACATATAAAACACAATATTGGAAAGCTTGATGAGGTAAGTTGTGGTGTTGTGCTTACCTATAATTATAATTATGTGTTAATGTGTTATTTATTCAATAAAAAAAAAAAAGTTGTTGGAAATATTTTATTCTAATAGAAGTAGATTAAATAGGATAATAAATTAGTATCGGAAAATGTTTATACAAATATAAAGCTATTTTATTTACTACCTACTTATACTACATTTAAAAAAAAATTTATTACCACCAAAAGAAAATGGTGCCTCAAATTACTATGGTACCTATTTCAGAGATGAAAGATTTTAGTTTCATTTATTTATATTGATTATTGATTTTTTTATTAGTATACAATTTATAAATAAAAAGCCAAAGAGTCATTTTATAAATATGATTAAGATAACATATTTAATTAGTACCTACCTACCTACTCTAACAAGGGCGCCTATTAATCAAAACCTAGGGGGGGTGACAAATGACAATATCATAAAAAAAAACTAAGAACCAACAAAATTGCTTTTATTAAATAACGAAAAATATAAATACAACAAAGTACATAAATAAACGATGTACCTATGTAATATGTTATGTAGACATGTGGTATAATATCGTCAGAAAAATGTTTAGTTTTTGACAGTTAAAAAAATTGCTATCAATTCATATTTGTTTAAGGGAGTGATATGTCACCCTCTTGCATATCCTGGTGGGTGTTCTTGTCAACTAGGTAGTTAATTATGTATATCGAATAGTACATGTGCATACCTATCATTTGTCAATTAGGTAGGTACCTATATGATGTAATGTTGTATACAAATATAAACAAACCATGAAATTTAAGATTTTTATTTTATTTAAATGCAAAATATTTACATTATAACATTATATAAATACGTAGGTTGTTACTTTTGAACATATTGACTATAATATAATTAAGTTTTTTCCATGTTAGAGGTACCTATTGACTATTATATATTGTTGCATATCCTTTGGAAGATTAAGCTAATATAACAGCATATGATCAAATATTGATTTAAAATTAACTAAAAACTTATAAATAGGTAGTTTTAGTAATTAAGTAGGTACCTACTAATAATTAACGCACTTAATCCTTAACTAAAGTGGTTAATAAATAATGAAAAAAGTTATCTGAAGTTATAGGCTTAAAACTGTTAGGTACCTAACATAGGTATCATAACTGTTAAACACTTAAATCAAGAAGAAAAAGATTTGTTTGTAGGTATTACGTTTTAAGTTCTAGGTCAAGTGTCAACGTTGTACATATTATTGAATAATTGGTGGAAAATTGTTTCTATTAACAAAACAATACTTTTGATATTTCAATATTTTTTCACAGATATTATTTTACATTGAAGCTGAATATCATTAAAAATTATCAATTTATTATTTATTATAGGTACATTTTAGTAATAGTTTTAAGCACAAAATAAACTTGTTTTAACAATGCATAAACCATAATTGTTTGTAATTTAATCTCTTTCAAATAATTTTAGAAAAAAATGATGGCAGAAGTGATGAAGGTGCAAGCATTATTGGATTTACCGTTAGACAATGATGATCGATATTCTGGAATTGATGACATGCCCACATCTACAACAAACAATGCAACTAATGAACATGATTTGCCCGCATTAAAATCGCCAAAATAGTTTTTAAATTACCAAGATTCATTAAATAATGTGTACAATTATTTTTATTTTAGATTCTGAGTGGAACGATGAATGTATTGATTTTACAATGATGTGTGTTTTTTTATTTTTTTATTTTTTTATTTTTTATTTTATTTGTGTCTGTGTACACGATAAGTAGTCGAAATAATGCTTCGATTTTCAACTTCAGTATCTTGTTCGATTGAAAAGTGAATATAGTTGTTGCATTATAGGGAGGTCAAAATTTAAAATTCCCATTAATTTTCAAAAGCGCCAAGAAAACCAAAAGAAAAATTAATGAAAAACGCGAATTTTTAAGCAAAATCGAATTTGGTTTTTGGTGGAACTCTAGAACAAATAATATTTATACATGAAATTTTCACTGATTGTTTATATTTGCATTTTCTATACACGATAACATTTTCAAAATATTTTGATTTATTTTGAACTGTTTAGGGACATTTTCATTTTTCATTTTTTCTAAAAATATCAATAAAATTTAATTTGTTGGTTAAAAAAACTTTAAATTTTAATAAAAGGCTCCTAGTATATTGTTTCAAAGGCAGAAGAAAAATATTAAAAATCCTTAGTCACAGTTTTTTTTTATAAGCATTTAAAGTTCAAAAATTGACAAAAATGGAACAATCACGGAAATTAGTAAATTATTTTGAGTTGAGAATTCGTAACAATTTTTCTTTTTAAATCTAAGGTTTTAAAATGTAATACAAGATTCCTTATGAGATTATCTACTTTTATCAAAAAAAAAAAATGTCTATAAGAAAGTCAAATTAAATTTTTATGATTGTTTGAAATTCAAATTTTTACAACATTGGATATTCACTCGATTTCTCATGTAGCGATTTCCTTATTTTGTTGTAATTGAAAAACGAATAACTGAAGATACATGAAAATATCACTGAATATTTATATTAGCATTTCATATACACCATACAATTTTTAAAATATTTTGACTCTTTTTGAGCTGTTTATACGGACATTTTCAGTTTCCAATTTTTTTAGTTTTTTATTCTATAAATATCAATAGAGTTTTATCTGTTGGGCCAAATAGTGAAAAAATTTAATACAAGGCTTTTGATATATTGTTACAATATAGGTTGAAAAATATTAAAAATACAGAAGCACAATTTTTTTTTATAAGAATTTAAAGATCGAATTTTGACAAAATTTATGAAATTTAAAATTGAATAATTATTTTGTAGTTAAAAATTTATAAAATATTCAACTTTAATCCCGAATAAAATAAAAATTCTTACTTAATCATTTTTTTGCATACTTCTTTAATTTTGAATTAAAATAATATATATACCTACAAGTAGGTATTTTATAATTATATTTTGAGATTTTCTTCAAAATTAAATTGTTGGCCTACGTTTTATCGACTGTCTTATCGTTTATTGCTATAAATAATTATATTTAGGTAGGTACTCATTTAGTCATTTCTATATAAATTATAACTTATAACTTATGAGAAATATTTTATATTAATAAAGTGACTAATGCCTAATGAGTAACGATTATCGTCGATACCTACTCGATAAGGATAGCTTATTGGCAATATACATTGTACACATTAAAAAAAAATATATCTTAATTTAAATTATTTACATATTATCTGTGTAAATTATGGAACTAGAAAGGAAAGAAAAATGTTGTTATTTTTCCTAGAAAAGAGAACTCGTTCATTTTCTTGTTCTTTTTTTATAAAAAGGAATTATTCATTCAACGTGCTGTTATTTAAAAAGAATTCGTTCCAGGAATCCAGGAATCACAAATTTAATACAAACATGAGTAGCTATTATCATTTATCAGCTTTGGAAAAAAAATGGCCCTTGAAAACGGGCCCTTATTAATAAGGGGTGTACCTATTAAATTCATATAATATTACTAATATTTTAACACATTTTTATCTTTTTTTTTTACAATAAAATATAAATAATTAATACCTATATGGCAGTAAAGACGTAAATGTAGTCACTAGTCAGTGATATGGTACAAATGCTATGTTTATACGACTCACGGCCCAGTGTCTCTTACATGCGAGTTAATCAAATTACTAATTTATTAGTATTTACGAGTTATAGGTATATAGGTATAGAAATGCAGACTTTTAGTCGTGTGTGGGCATGGGAGTTGAGGCTGTTGTAATTAATTTTTAAAAGTTCAACGCCACTGTATTAACAGGGCGATTTTCATGCAAGCTCACTCACCCTTTTTTTACCTTTAAATAATGCATTTCTTCTAAGTAAGTGCCTATAACTAAATACTATATTTTTAATACTTTTTATAGTACTTTATGCCATTTAAAGAGTGTACAGTGCCAATATCGATATAAAAGTAGATTCGTATTCGCAAGTAAAATAGGTTATTTTTTTGTCAGTTCAAAATAGTCTAAACTGAGTTCCATCATCAATTAATAAGGACCACGGAAGTTTTGATCTATGTCATTTATAAACATTAATTGTCTATGAACTCAGTACTCACAGGTATAATATAACTATACTATAGTAATAATAGTATACCTATATCTTTTTCTTGTAGGGCCCGGGGTAGCCGCTTATTCCACAGCGTTTTCCGTCGAATTAAAAACGCATTGTTTTAATTAGGAGCAAACACAACTATACTTTGCCGCGTTTTTCCCTGCGGCAAAAAACGCCAAACACTGCGGAAAAAGTTACGGAATACGCCGTGTATAACCCCGGCGTAGAGAAGTGTTTTAAGTATTTTTTGGGCAAACCTTGAAAATTCGTTTTCGATGATTTTGGTAGATTTGGTTTATTACATCATTAAGACATTTTATGACTTGATATGAACTGTTAAGTACTTATGTTATACTATTTTTAAAGAATGTTTTCATATAATCGGTTATCAAGTAGGTACCTTGTATTTTCTTTTTTTTTAAATAATTGTTTTAAGGGAATTATTATATATTTATATATAATATATATATTGGGTTCAGGACTTCTTGCATTTGCATGTTTTTTTTGTAGTGGTCGTAGTCTATAAGTGAGTTATAAATTTGTTTTATGAAATTACGAAATTAAATACTAAGTTTGAATTTGCATATTTTTGTATATTTTGTCATATTTTAAGAAAAACGCATATTTGAAAATTTTTTAGCATATTTCGGCATATTTCACATTTTATATTTTTATAAACGTAAAATTGTCGGGAAAAATCATAATTGGATGGCCGTAGTCTTTTGTATCTAACACGTACGTCCGTTTACGACGATAGTCTCTTTATCGCTTAATAATCAACCTTTTTATCGACAATATCAACAATTAGTATAGTTGTGGTAAAACCTAATGGATCCTATACTCCTACAGATTTATCTTAGTATCACGAAAGAAATATAAATTCAAAATTTCCCAAATAATCAATTATTAGCCGGGTATGAATTGTAGGATGAAATGAAAAGCAGTACGTGTTCGTTCGTTAATTACATCATCACGTTTACGTTTTTTCTTATTAACTGTGCTATTTTTTTTTTTTTATTATCAATTTATGTTTAAAAACTTATTTAAAAATGCCCAAAATAAATGATAAAATTAATCAATATATATCCGAATTAGGAAAAAATATTTTTTCTTCAGATGAGGGATGAGTAACCCGTGTAAAAATTATTTTTATTATATTAAGTACCTACCTAATTTTTAGATTTTTTTTGTCTATAATAATAATTTATTAATAAAATATTTTATGAATTTTTTAAAAAATTTTATAAAAAAATTAGCTGCATATTTTAAAGCATATTTTGCCGATTTTGACTGCATATTTCGATAATTTTAAGTGCAAGAAGTCCCGAACCCTATTTATATCAATAATCTCACTAACTGTTACTTGTTAGCTATGAATTGTAAACAGCTTGAAACTATTTTATTATAAGTTTTGTTTTTTTAAAGATAATTATCTTATTTTATAAATTATGATCAATAATTAAAATGAGTACAAACTACAAACCTATATAATATGTACTATGTAGGGCCCGAAATTTGATGACCTAAAAGGCTAAAATCCTTTAAAAAATGCACACAAAAAAATCTTAAAATAACTTATAAACATCTAAAAATGACTTTATAATGACTTAATATTTTTTAAAAATGTACGTTTTATACAATGCATGTACCTATCATATTTCGTAATTATTATAGGTGCTAGCTCTTTAAAAAGTTGTACTCTCGAAGGAGCCTTGCAGTTTGAAATAAATATTAATCGACTTTTGGGCATTTTTTTTCTGATTGACGGGTCAAAGAGTATCTGCCTATAGCTTATTAAATAATCGTAGATTGTGACAACAAACGATAAAGACTATGAATAGACAAGCTAATGGAAACTGAATGCGTACAATAAAGTGTAAGTGTGTAACTTTCAACAAGAAAAATGCATATAAAATAATATGTAAAATGTAAAAATATGTAGAAAAAATAATAAAATGCACCAAAAATACTAAAAAATTCGCTAAAAATACAAAATAAAAATTGTACCATTAAATTCTATATTCCATGAATCAAATTTCTGTAAAGACTAGCCTCGAATGTAAGCATTAGAAAAAACCGGCTAAGTGCGAGTCCGTCTCGGGCACGAAGGATTCCGTACCATCATCAGCTATGTTGGCAACACTGCTTATATTATATATTCTAGGATTTTTAGTATTGAGAAGAAGTAATGATACCGCGGTTCCTCCTCCGTCCATCGATTAACGCGAAAAAAAAAAATTAAAAAAAAAAAAGGATTTTTAGAATGTGTTGTTGTAGCATCCACGGAAATACATAATCTGTGAAAATTTCAACTTTCTAACTTTCATGGTTCATGAGATACAGTCTGGTGACAGACGTACGGACAGCTGAGCCTTAGTAATAGGCGTCCGTACTCCGTTTATAGTTTATACCGTACTAAACCCTAAATAGACGCATAATTTATAAATATGCATCAAATTCCGGGCCCTAAATTAATATGTTTAGTATAGGTACCGATGTGTTGTGTGTACAGTTGTCACAATACTTATTAAATTAAATAATTAAATGAGTTGTTTCAATAATGATAGCTACTGATATAAAATAATAATTAGTAGTATAGTCTTAATAATAATATTTATTAATCCATCTTGAATCTTGAATTATTGTTCTGTGATTATATCTAATAAATAATTATTTTTATTAAAACCCCTTATTAGATACGAAAATGCAATAGAATATACAGCGTCGAGGTTACTGCCTTAACAGATTAAAGTGATAACTGATAAATAGCAAATGTGCGTGTTTACAGGCCAGCGCATCTCATAATATTGTGTATATTTTTATCTATGGGCATCAGAATATCAGATAGTGTCTACTTTTCTATTACACTACTACAGTAATACGGCGAGCTAACGTTAAGTCATGGATACGAACGCTTATTATAGGAATTTCGATTTGGAATCAGTCAATGTCACATTGCGATTTTGCCAACAGGAGTATGGTGATGTCAACTGTGTTGTATGGGATGCGTCACTAGTATTGGCCAAGTATTTAGAAACTTTGTTCCTGAAAAACAATGAAACATTCAAATCTAAAAGAGTGATTGAGTTAGGTTCAGGATTAGGATGTGTCGGTCTGGCTGCTGCATGTTTCGGGTAAATCTATGATCGTAAGTTATTTTGAGAGTTGTGAGTTGTCTATTTGAAGTAAATGCATTTTTCTCTTATTTCCTATGTTTATATTATGGTGTTAGAGCGGTTTTAAATTCAGGAATATTTGTGTTTTTAATTTTTATTGGTAAATAAAATAACTCAAACCATCAGTAAGAAAACTAGTATCCCCGAATTTCAAACCGTTTTAACGCAATCATATAATCATAGACTAATATTGTAAGATGTAGCTTTCTATCAATTAGAAATTTCAGTCTAAAATTGTTGTCTATATTATGAAAAAAATTATAAATGATTATAAATGTTGAAACTCAATTTAAGAAGGAAATTATATTTGGGCACATGTGTGCATCTATAAGAAATTATTAACAATTTTTAAAACTAAATTTTATTAAATTTATAATTGATAAACATAAGAGTTTTGACATTTACTTAAGTATAGTAAATTATTTTATTTAAGTGTTTTATTTATTTCATGTTACATTTTCTTATTTTAAATGTTGAATTTAATTTTAAAAGGTTTATAATGTATTATATTATAGTTTAATTATTTTCAAATAAAATGTAATTTTATTTATTGTATAATATATATATATTTATTTATTTAGGGCAAATGTCAAACTTACAGATTTACCAGAAAACTTACCTCAGTTAAAACAAAATGTTGATGAAAACACACCTTGTTTGAAAGGTTGTGTTCAAACTGTTGCATTAACATGGGGCACCACATTTGAGTCTGAGCCTTTTGATTTTGTATTAATGGCAGATTGCATTTATTATCCAGAAGTATAATATTTAAATTATTTTTTTTTATTGTTAGTTCCTTAATTTATTGATACTATTTTTATAGGTGGTGGAGGAATTGGTAAAAACAATAACTGAGTTGACTACACCCAAAACAGTTTTATTAATATGTCAAGAACTAAGAGAAACTGAAAAGCAAAAGAACACTTGGAAAATGTTTTTAAACTTATTGCTTGAACACTTTGAGGTATCATATGTCCCGGAAGAAGAACAGCATCCAATTTTTAGGAGCTCTGATATAATATTAATAAATGCCAAAAAAAAGTGTTTGTGAAATAAACGTTTATATAATTAAAATTACTTTTTGTCTTTTTAGTTTATTCTGTCCAGTGAGATTGCGCAACTAAGCAGAAACAAAAACAAGTCATGGGTAGTTTGTCTATACATGACCAGTAGCTAGGGCTGACGGTATTTTCAAATTATTTTGGTAAACGGTATACCGTAAAAACCGTCTAAACAGTATACCTTCAAAAAGCCGTCTAAATTTTCTAGTATCAATGGCAATAATATAGATTATAATATTATAGTATATAATGTGAAACAATATTAAAGTAAAAAAACTAGTAAGATTTTATTTATTATTTTGGTATAGGTACTATATGTTTGGGTGTAAACAAAAAAGTTTTGCCACTGATTTTCCCAACAACCTGGTATTTATAACAAAAGAGTAATAACACTGAATTAACTAACAAACACAACATTTTATCTTCAATTAATTATTAGCATAGCAAAATATCATTTAGGTGAAGAAAAACTAAAAGTTAGTGTATTGTAATTTTATGATAATATATTTCACTTATTTCATCTTCTGATTATTACAATACATCCATACAATGCACTTATGTACATTTTTAACACTGCACAAATTTGCAAATTGGTAAATCTTAGTAGACCATCCCAAACATAAATATTATACATAGGGTGGCCAGACGTCCTTCTTATACGGAAAAGTTCCATATTTTAAAAGACCGTCTCGGTGTCCTGACAAATGCTTTTGAAATGCTCAATTTTCCTGTTTGATTATAATACGTCTCATTTTCATACTAATATAAATATGTGAAGAAAATTACAACCACAGTAGGTATGAGAGTATTGAAATGCACCAACAAGTTTATGTGCCTATATTGATGTCATTATGTAATTATTAAAAAAGTATTTTTTTATTGAATAAAAGACAATATGGCTATCTTCCTGTATGCGCTCTACCGGCAGCATTGCGACTGCAGTATGCGCTCTACCGTGTTTTTCCACCCTACAACTATGTTTCATTTATAGACAATATATTAATGATAATAATGAAAATGATTATATTATAATATCAACGCACGTCATTGTTTTGTCGCCGTCTCGTTATTTGTTTCAATAATAATAATAAATAATAAATATAAAATGAAATAAAAAAAATTAAATAATATTTTAAATAAATATTAAAATACTTGTGCCATGTCCCTCAGAAAAGCGTTAAATGTGTCACTTTTATTAATTCCTCTCCACCACGTTTCAATGAGATACCTGTAATTATTATTATATTTATATTTACCTTCGTATTTTTATTATTATATTATAATATATTATACCTTGGAAGCAAATCTGGAGTTGTACCACACATATTTTTCACGATTTTCAGTCTTAGAGGCCGCCATAAACTTTCGATTCTCTGGGTATGTGCCTTGGATATTGGTTTGACACCCTTTCCTTTTACACCTCAACAATTTTCTTTCTTTGCCGCGCTCTTTTTTTATGTAATATTTCATTTCACTATCACATTTATTGCATAATATATTTTCTAGATTTACTAATAGATTTTTCGCAATTAAAAAATTAGTAACTGTTTCTTCATTTTGTATGATTTTGTAAAATTCTATTGCTAACATTTTGAACGTAACGTGATGAAAGTATAAAACCGTGTATGAACTCAAGTATTGTCACCCAACGACTAATATTATACGATCAAAAAATATGATATGATGTAGAAAAAGAGAGTTCTAATCTTTATTACCATTCAACAATAAAGATATAAATTTTATAGTAGAGCGCATACAACAATCGTCCAATAATCGCAGGTAGACCGCAATTTGGGGTAGAGCGCATACAGGAAGATAGCCGACAATATTATGTTATTTAATTAAAAATAAGCGTTTTACTTCGGTAAATTAAAATATAAGATTAATAATTAATTCTATATTTAAGTATTTTATACCTGGCCACCCTAATTAGGTATATATTAAAAAGTGAACCCAGGAACTTTAACCAATTATTATAACATTCAGTTAAAAGTATACAAAAAATAATATTTAATAAATTAGATATAGAAAATACTTACATAAATATTTTATTAGCTTAAGAAATGGAATGTAAAAAATTGAATATAAACAGTTAAATAAAAATATAACTTTAATTCAATAATAATCCCTTAAATACAATATTGTGATGATCTTTAGATGCTGCATTCTGACGCATGTGCCTGTAAAACAAAATTATAATAATAATCATTTTGGTAAAAATTTAAAAAAAAGTTACTCTACTTTTGTGACATAAACCTGTTATTTAAGACATTAGATATTTAGATAATTTTATCTGACAAGAGTTCAAGCTTTAATTGTTTGCAACAGAGGTAACAAATCTTTAAATAACAAGACATTTTTAGACTAATGTGATGCTGTGAAGCATCAGTATAGGTACATTTAATAATTGCAAATGAAAATTATTATTTACCTCAATATCTGGCGTAGGATACAACCCAAAGCATAAAGGACATTGAGATTGGAGTGATACATTTTCATCCTCAGGATTTTGACGTGAGGGGGATGTTCGAGATCTTGATTGATGACCATTGTTACTAATACTATTTTTTATATTTTTCGTTTGTTTATTTCGAAGTTCCTAAAAATTAAAAATAAATATTTATTTATACTATATTACTCTTAAAATATACCAATTTATAATATTCTATAGACAGAAACAATCATATAATACCTATGTATTGTCAAGAATAATAAAATCATTTGGATGATATATCTGAATTTCTCAGTTTTAAAGCAATTATGAAAATCTAGTTTCAATATACATGCATTTTCTATTTAGACATTAAAATAAGAAAGGAATAATATTATATTAATATATTATGAAAATAATTTTAGTAATGTTTACATAAAGGTAGTTATTACTACTTCTACAAATTATAAAATACATATTAATAGGACACCTCACCCGCATATGTTGTCTTGTCATAGAAGTGCGTAACACCAAATTTATTTAAGTTATAAGTATTTTAAGATATACAAACAATTTTAAAATACTCATAACTAGCTTTAAAATGAAAATATAATAAAAAGTCCATGAGTTTGCCTAGATAATAATCTTACCTTTAAATTTCATAAGAGGTCAATTCACTTTAATTTTTAAACTAACGAAGCTACACGTGTTCTGCTGAGCGTACAATTTGCTAAGTTACGCACTTGTAAGACGGAGACGACATATGCGGGGAGGCGTCTTCTTAATGAAGAATGCAATAATCATAGTATTATAATATAAAACAAAACATTATTTTAAATAATCATGTATAAAATAAAATTTTGTTTAAACTCTATATTATGTAATCACTCTATATTATAGTTATTTCTTACTTGTTCTTGTTTGATTTGTCCATCATCTAATACTTCACTTTCAAACTGATTAAAATATTCATTTGAGGAATTCTGATCTTTATGTGTAGAAGGTACTAAAGTCTGATTATCCAACGAGGAAACTCTATTATACTTATTTTTCTTTTTTTTACCTTTAGGTTCACTTTTATTTTCCTCTGTTCTCACTAAAAGGTTGCTATTGTCTGAATAAGATGGTTTTGAATATACTTGCAATTCATCAACATATGTTTTGTTAGGTGAATGAAATGTCTTGTCATCTATATTTTCATCAACTTTTAGGTCAATATTTTTTAAAATATTCGTCAAGCTATCAGGTGTATTAATCACTTGGTTTTTATGGCTATTATTATTAAGTGTAGGATCATTTACTTTTGCATTGATTGGCAATAAACTATCGCCCGAGTAAAATAAACTAGTCTGAGGTACGACTAAATTTATCTTACAGTAACCATTAACCATACTTAAAACTGATGTTAAATATTCACTTTCATATAGAGATTCATCATCCGACATGATTTGGCTATTTAATTTTTGGTTTTTATATGACATTGTATATGGCAAATTCTAAAAAATAAAAACAAAATAATTAGGTAAAATATTTAAGTGATTAAAACTAATATGGTTGACATAGACAGCTAAGACATTAATAATTCAAAATTTAAAATTTAAAATTAAAAAAAAAACAAATAGTATAAATTATTTTACTATAGTCTTCTTAAGTTGTAACTAGTGATATGTATGAGAAACAATCGACATCAATGTCGATGACAATCAAAGTGCATGTGGTAATCATAATTCATAATAAAACCTCATTGTTTATTGACTTACCAATAGTTGTTAATTGTTAATATGATAGGTCAACTTATATACTGTACAATAATGCAGATATGCAGTGTATATAAAATCTTGAAGTGTAAATAATAAAACTATTGCATTTTTAATGTAATATTATAATCAATACATTTTAATATCACGGAAAGTATAGTAGTCAGGAGATAACAAGTAGTAAGTACAGAAAACTAAAAACTCAAATGAAATTCCTTTGTTCATCAGAATTTGTTTTTATCTTATCATTCCTACCATTTCAGTTATCACTTATCACTGTTATCACTGTAGGCTCTAACCATAAAGTAAAATATTATAGCAAACAGACCACGGAAATGTTGTGAAATTCGAAGTTATTATTTTGTTTTTATAAGGCGTTACTAGTTATTAGTTAAAGTTATTAGTTAGTGGCTTTGAGCGTACGGCTAAACGTGCGTACACTCAACTTCTATGATATAACATTTTTAATTTTTATAGGTACATCGTACATGGTTATATAGTACTTACTACTTTCATAATGAGCGTTCATCTTATCTGTTATCAATATAATAACGGTCAAATGGCGCGATTTATTTTGTCTGCAGTTGTTAAGAAAACTGTGATACCGGTCAACACACACCATGAACAATGAGCATAATATTATACGACTTTGCTCTTGAAGATAATCAATTTTTGAACGTTTGTTATGAATTATGATAATTTTTAAATTACTTTAAAAGTATAATATTCTTATGTTTCATCTTTCACTTACCTACTAATTATGAAAAAATATTTCTAGGTATTTAGTAAATGTAAGTTTTGACGTGTTGTTAATAAATGATTAGTAACTAAAAGTGTCTACACTCAAAAATGAACAAGGACTCATTACGAATAATGTCAACTCCCAAGAGTGTTAAGACGACGAAACCAGAAGGTGATAATTTTACAATATTATTTATTCATAAGAAACAGACCTGCTTGTTAACATAATAAATTAATAACATATCATTCTATTTTACATCAAGAAATAATTAGGTACTTAATATCGTTGTCGTGTTTTGTTGTAAGAATGGCGCTTAGTTAGTTTATTGTGTAGTCCTGGGTAGTCTGTTATAATTAATCCAAACCACTCCAATATAAATTGTAAACATGTAAATAATATTTGTAGAGGGAAGCAGAACAATGTTTAGGTACCATCCGACGACAAAACAATTGTTACCATGTACCTACACATTAAGGTATCTAGCTATTTAGGAATTCTAAGTCAAGGGAGTTATATTCTAAGTTTGTTCCAATGCACTAGATCATTAGTCCACTTTCTGATAGTCAAAACCAACCTCGGATTTAGGTGGGGACTTGGAGTCAGAGATACCGTTGTCATATTGTACTATCCAAAACTAATCTCAAATTCTGTGTTGGAAAAAACTTTTTATTGACAACAGTCTTACGATTTTTGCAGTGTTCTGATGACCCAGATACTCCGCAAGGTGTTTAAAAAATTTGAATATTAAATTCATTGAAGCACACTTAAAATTAATTTTCTATTTATAATTCTCTGAGATAAAACATATTGTTATACATATACTGTTATGCGGTTCATTTTTATTTAACATTTGTTCCTTCTATGTTTAATATTTAGGCATATAACACAAAACTGTCAAAGACATAATTAAATTGACAAATGGTATTTGTAAGACAATTTTCTGACAAAGAATGATATCAATATATCATTATGAATTTACCCCCATATTTCCCTATTTGTTGGTGTATACAGAAATAAAATTCATACAGCATAATAAAATAGATATACTGCCACACCAAGCTCATTTTAGTAATTTTTTTTTATTTATAAAAATATTTCAGTTATGGACACAATTTCTGATATTGAAATAATACGAAGCCTTTTATACTGTTTCCAAGGAGTTGATAGCCATTGGATAGAATTCAATCAAAACGAAAAACAATTTGTAGTTACAGCACGAGTATATACTTGATACATTTTTATTTTTGCATCTTTATTCATTTATTTATAAAGTATTTTTAATTTATAGTTAGACTTTTACCAAACTAGCAAAGTAAATCGGCTAATGGAACTTGGATATCTACATAACATAGTGCAAGAGTATATTGAAAATAACAGTGACAACAAGAATGGCTCCGTAGCTTCAGGAATAGCACATTGTTTGCATGAGGAACTATGTATTTATTATGACAGTATTAACAAGTTGCAAAAAGAGGTTGTTCAATTGTATTATTGGGTATCCCGTCATTTCGTCGTGGTAATTTCGTCGCGCGTCAATTCGTCGCGGTCATTTGGTCGCACGACAATTGGACGCATACGACATTTCGTCGCGTGTAATATCGACGCATGCTATATTTGGTCGCGCGTCATTTAATCGCATATATTTATATAGGTATTTAGCTAGTATTAGATTAAATAGATTACCTTGTCTTTTTGGGTAGGAACATTTAATAATATAATATATTTAATAATTCTATAGTATCTTTATAATTTAGTGGTAGTGGTGTAGTACCTACCTTCTTTATTATTTATTTTTATTTCAGTAGGTAATTCATTATTTGGTTTTTACGTGAGTCTTTATCGAATATTCGAATTATTACAGTGTACCTACTCATCAGTCATCACGAGTCTCTACTCTCTGCCGATTATAGTGTTATACAGTACCACCTATACACGTCTACGTATATATACGTCTTGCTTGGTCCACGCAATATAACAATTACTATATATTTTACAAAATATAAAAATTATGCCTTTACAATTTATAAAAAGTCAACGAGGGCATGATCTTTTAATTCATGAGGTGAAAAAATACCAATATACTAGCTGATCCCCTGCACTTCGTTTCCCGTTAAATGTACCAACTCTATATGACTCAAACATTGTTCAATGCGTTATTTAATATTCGGTGTATGATGTTATAGATTTATCTTAACTTTTCTGTTGCCCGGAATAAAAATTCTGTTTCGCAGCAGTATATTATCAGGTAGGCAATCTACCCGTGGTAGATCGTGGACCCCGTGCTGTTTGTACGTAAGTGTATGATTTAACTCAAAAAGTACCAAAGTTATACCAAGTTTAACGTTTTTACTTAATTCCACCTACCTATAAATCCTAACCTAACCTAACCGTACTAAAATCCGATGAATAAAAAAAACCAAATTTAACCCTATTTAAATTAGGGTATCTTCTTCCCATAGGTCTAATCTACACACAATCATTCATTCATATATAAGATATATTGACAAAAAATAATAATACAAATCAACAAACATGCCCGATTAACCAATAGCAACCAATATAATATAATACACCATAGAGTAAATAAAGACAACGGTATCGAGTTCAAATCCCAGACATCAATAAATAGTTTTTGCAGTTTTTCTAATTATTCGGTTGACATTTTAAAAATTTTCTTTCGTAAAAACTCGCTCCCCGACATTCTCTATCATTTAAAAAAGATTTGAGCAAAATCGGCCCAGCCGTTCTCAACTGATGCAATTTCGAATTTTTTGTCTCCATTTTTATATATATAGATATCTCAATAAGCTAAAATGACTGATATGTAAAATTATCATTATTATTTAGAATATACCTATATGCGATAAAATGACGCACGACCAAATGTAGCATGCGTCGATATTACACGCGACGAAATGTCGTATGCGTCCAATTGTCTTGCGACCAATTGACCGCGACGAATTGACGTGCGACAAAATTACCGCGACGAAATGACGTATATCCGTATTATTGTATATATTTATGATTAGGTATGACATTTATATAAATATTTTTATTTTACTGATTTAGGTTAATGAAGCATATGAAAAATCCAAAGAATATTCGCTTGGAAATTTATTGTGTTGGTCTGTACTTTGGTTAGGGCAATTACAGGATTTGGCATATACAGTAAAAATGATTGATGGTGCTAAACGTGGTGGTGAGCTAGTATCTGTTATTGCTCCATTCGCATACTGTGCAAATCCCTATTTACAACAAATGGCTACAAATATGATTAAAGTGGTAAGTGATGGTAACTTGTTATAGTCATGATATTATGTAAAATTTAAAGACTTATCTAAACATTTTCAGGCAACTAGACCATTAATGATGATTATGTGTCATTGGATGGTTGACGGGGAACTTTTAGATAATTATGAAGAATTTTTTATCTGTCATTGCCCGGACATTAATAACCTTGATATGTGGAACAATCGATACACAATTCGGTTAATACCTGTTTTGTTATGATTATAAATATATTTAATTATACAAATATATAATTATATAAATAATTCTTGTTTAGGGAGTCTATGGTTCCGGCATTTTTTACCAAGGATGATGTAAACAGAATTTTTCGTACCGGGAGGTATATCAATTTTCTACATACAATATGCAAGAGTAAACCTGAGTTAACACCATCCAGGAAAACTTTAAAGGATCTTCGAAATTCTGGAGGTGAGTAAATCTAAGAAATTATTTATTTATTATTATATTTTTAAACCCTCTGCAGCATGTACCTTGGGATATACATTTAGTTTTATAACTATAAAGATCATTAACTAATAACTATACATTGTGTTTAGATAAAGATTTGTTTCCAATGTTAGAACAAGGTAGCATTATTTCTGATATGATTAACAAGGCTTGCACTGAATCTTCTACTGTAGTACTGGATATTTTAAAAGAACAGTTTAACTTATTTTTACACTTCGAGGGACTTAGGCGTTATATGCTCTTAGGACAAGGAGACTTTGTCACAAGCTTGCTAGAAATTCTCCAGTGAGTTATAATTATGTGATTCATTATATCAATAATGTGTGTATTATTAACATTTATTAATTTATAATAGGCCTCATTTAGATAAATCTTCAGGTGCACTTGGTCATCATACATTTAGAAATTTGTTGGACACTGCTGTAAGAATGAGCAATGCTCAGTATGATAAACCTACAATACTAAAAACACTTGATGTAAAATTATTACCCACGTCTGGAGAAGATTGTGGATGGGATATATTTCAATTGGATTATTCGACTGGTGGTCCGTTGGAAACGGTATGTATCATAAAGTATGATTAATTATTATATAAAAATACAAAGAAGATTTTTGAATAGATTTTTGAACGATAAATTTAGTATATTTTGTGTTGAACAAAGTTATAAAATAAGCAATTATAAAAAGTGGCTGGGTGATGATATGTGTGTAATATGATCAAGAGTGACCAATTAACACGTTGATGGACAGTCTTGTGGCCGTCGTCGAAAAAAAACTATCCTTAAAACGACACTTTTCATTACTGCTATAGCAGTAATATTTTTAGTACTGCTATAGCAGTACTGACCTCCGACATCACATTTTCAATTTAAAAATTACTGCTATAGCAGTATTACATTTAAATGTTAATATTACGAATTGTGTATCCTGTGTTGTGCCAATCAAATGAAAAAAAAACATTAACTGTATATATTGATAAATATTATCGAAATATAAATTATAACTTATCAGCTGAAGAATAAAAATGGAAAATACGTGTACATGTATTATAAATACGTGTATACATAAGCTAAAAATAGAGTGCCCGATGGCCCGATGAGATGTCCGGGGTCAGTAAAATTTCCTTTCTCATAAGAGACCATTGAAAATATCACTGCTATAGCAGTAGTGACACTTTTTGGACGGTTTTTATATTACTGCTATAGCAGTAATATTTAAAAACGACCCCTGACATCAACATTTAATATTACTGCTATAGCAGTAATATCGGCAACTGTCCACCAACGTGTTAAATAAAAGATATCCAGGGGGAGTTGTAGGACTTTATAGATATATTTACCATAGCTAGGGACATATATAGATATAAGGATCTTAAATATATTTAAATAGCCAGGACTTAATTTAAGTTATTACTAGATTTTTTGCCTATTCAATACTTACCATAGTAGATGGCTTTTTTGTAGTTGTACGGGGTTCAGTAATATGGAAGATGTTTATGTCTATATAATGTCTACACTGAACTAATTGTTCTTACATGGTGTGTATTGGCCTTATAGTCAACTATATGTGAACAGGCCTGGATCTAGAAATCTGAAATGGGGGAGGGCTACATTTTTTTCCAAATAAATGCTATTAAAATTTTAGTTTATAACAGATTATAGATAAGATATTAAGATTGTAAAAATAGTTACAATTTTATTTATATTTTAAACTTATGAAAAGTCCCTTAGCCCCCCTGGACCCGTTCCTGTATGTAAATATATTATTGTCTTGGTCAGCAGTTAATTGTATCTGGTTTGTAACGTACAGTTATTGTTACATGTAAACAATATTATAATTCAGAGCTAGATAAGTTCCTATAGAATATAGATAATATTGTGCAACATTTGTAGTGATTAATTGGGGAAATAAATTATAAGTTTATTTCGGGTACAAGTCATATGCTACCAACTTGTCAGATTAAGGTTGTTAGAACACCCTATTTTTTCAATTTTAGCCCATCAAGTGGAAGGTTTGTCTATGTATTTCCTGATATCTGATTACGGTTTTGAATATATTTATAACTTAAAAAAATATTTTTTTATTTTTTATTTAACATTCCTAAAGAAAATATTTTGGTGTATAATATATTAGATGCTAAATATATTTTTTCTACATAACCTATATAATAAAAAAATCTTTTGACAAAACTCAAATCTGACGGACCTTCTGGTTGCACTTCAAAAAAACTTTCTTTTTTAGCGGTTTCTACTAGTAAATTAGGGCAATAACATTTTGAAATATTTAATATTATTTAGTAATTTAATCTTTATTACAGTAACTTTTATTAATCCAGTGCTACTCAACCTATTTTTTATGACGACACTAAAAAAAATAATGCATTTTTTAAAAAGTAACAATTTTAAACCTATAAGTAAATTTAAAATGAGACCATCTCTTTAAAAAATTTTTTCTTGTCTGTGGCTTTTACCTTCATGTCATAATGTTGTATATTTATATTTTGAACATCTACAATATAAATAACAATTTTTTTTAATTTGATACTAGTGTACTGTGACACATTTGTTGAGAACCACTGCATTAATGTATACACATAACTGTTGAATATTATATTTTTAATTTATACTCCTTTGATATTCATTTTGTACATCTAGTAGGACATTTTAATTAATCAGGCGTTTGGTTTGTGAATAATAGGCAATAGTGTCAGCCTTAACTACAACAATGATAATTGTTAGACTATAGGAAATATGATTTACAATAACTTTGCTTTACTTAATTTGATTCCGATTCTTAACATTGTAAATATTCTTGATTAAATGATTTACGCCAGCCATACAATTTGCTAAATAACAAAATTGACCATCAAAATACTATTCTTAATCCCTTTAAATATATTAAATTTCACATTAAGGTCTAATTCTATGTTCTATGTTCCTACATAAAAATGATATTATTATATTTTCACAATAGAAAGGAATGTTAACTTATGTTACAAATTATGATTTTTTTTCTTTTTCTTTACAAACCTAAATATTGTTTAAACTTCGAAAAGTAAAAAATTACAATTTAAAGCACCAATTATGTTGATTTCTTTAAATATTTTTTGATTCTTGTATTTTGCATAATATTAAATTCACTATAGGTCCTTAAATATGTATCATGTTTTTAATATTAATTACTATATACAGGTTGTAATATTAAGACCTGACAAATTAAATTACTTTTGCTCTAAATTCTCATCAGTTTCTTTATTTTTGAATACTGAAAACAAAAATTTTAAATTTAATATAATTTTTGAAGTGAAAACTTTTATACAAACTTTTATAAGCTCGATTTCAATTTTGAAATCAAATTTGAATTCGATAACTTCTTTTCTATGTTTTGTAGGAAAACTTTTTCCTTTTTTTTAACTCGTTCATCCTTTAAAGTACAAGTTCATTTTGAGAAATTAAGTAAATTAATTTGCAACTGTACTAATAAAACTTTACAAAATATCGAAAATCTATTTCCTACAGAACATAGAAAATAAGTTATTGAGTTCAAATTAGTTTTCAAAATAGAAATCGGACTACTAGAAGTATGTTAATTTTTCTTTCGCTTTTGGCATTATTCACTCTCAGATAAGTAGAAATAAATAAATAAAAAACAACGGGTTTTATTTTATTTTCATATGTTGCACTTGTTGATATTTATTAACATAGTAGATGTTTTATCTAGTAGTGACTTGTTATTATTAATGTCTAGTGTTCGTTTTGTTCAATTACCTTCAATTTTACTAGCTAAAATGAAGAATTCCGTTATTGTGGAGATTTCAACATGATCTTTGCAGACGATAAAAATCAACTATTAATTGAATTTTTAAATTATAAATTTGGTTGAACGATGTCAAATAATCCCAATCTTAGTACAACGAAATACAAGAGTACTATTGATGCGGTCTTTATTAGTCTTTTAAGGGGCCTCTACAGTCTACACCAGCCCATTTTTGATTGAAAATAACACGTTCTAAATTTAACCATACTCTAGAATGCATCATCCGACATAAGTTTTGAAAACGGATTTAGATTTTTCAATACTTGCTTGATGCATCGGTCGGAATAAATTTTAATTTTTTATTGTCAATATTATTTTTTAAACGATTACAAAACTTAAAAAATTGTAACTTTTCAAGTCAAAATAATTAAATAATTATAAATATTTTTTAAATTGTATTACGAGCGATGCCTTGGAAATGTTATTAAGAATTTATAAGTTTTTTCAAAACTTAAATCGGAGTATTTATAAGAGCGTACTGTTAAAAGTAGAATTGTGTCTTTAGAGCGAAATTTTTATTTGCATTTATTTCGAACAAGCTGTGTGACATGTGACTGCGAGTGCGTAAAGTGACCCCTCACACCATTCTCAACCATCGCGTCGTTGTCACCCGACGCGGCACAAGCTAACCGACTTACTAACACTAATGTCCATTTACGAGTATACAATTACTAACACATCCACAACAGTAGTTTAGAAATTGCCTATATAATGTTCCTTAATAAATGTCATTGTTGAGGCCCCTTAAGTAGGTTCGAATCAAAATTGTTCGTTTCTTACTTCAGCTACTATAAACCTATCGTATCAGTTTTGGAGATGTAAAATAATTAGTTATAGCTCAATAAATGAATATTGTATTCTACCACTTAAATGATAGTACTTTTATAATGATAATTAAAGCAATTTGTGCTAAATTATTACCTAACCATTCCAAAATATCAAAAATGCACGACGTCAATATTCAAGTTTTAACTTCTGTCGGCACTCCTGGAGTGCAACCCGTAGTCTTTTTTTTTTGATTAATTCAAAATAGACATTGTTGATTTTAAAAATATTTTTTAATTCTTGTTGTTTATTATTTAAAATTTTTTGAAATCTCATTATTTTTGTTAAGTAAAGTTTATCTTTCTTAAAAAAAAACATTTTTAATTCTTAAAGTATAAACTTTTTTCAAATATTTTAAAATAATTTTTTCTTATTTAAAATCTAAATATTTTTTAAAAAGTTTATACTTTTGAAATTAAAGAGTTAGTTAAAAAAACTTTATATTTAAAAAATCTTGAAAAATAAACCGCTCGACTTAGATAAATGTTTTTACAATCAAGTTTTCTAAAAATAACATTACAAATTGACTATTTTAAAACTTTCAAAAAAAAAATTAAATCAGATTTTACATTATTAGATTTTCTATTATAGCTCACAAGTCAATATATTTTATATAAAAATAAATATTGATCAGAACAAAGGATTTTTAATTTGTCAGGTCTTCCTGTTACATCCTATATATTTAATTTGCATAATATTTATGAACTTTTACTTTTACTGGGTTGTTTATAATTTATAACTAAAAAAAAAAAAAAATGTATTAAAACTATTCATCTTCCTAGGCTAAGCGCTGTGTAATATGTAGAAGCGACATTGCTTGGATGAAAAAATGAAAGGATAAATACAACAAAATCATTTTGATATATTTTTGATTAAACCTTAGTTAGTATTATAATTGGTTTAATCATTTTATACATTTTACTATGAAACAATTTGGGATTTTGATTTAATTCACCACCCTGGTATCTCTATTATTATAAATAAATTATATCAAAATTAAAAAGTAGTAAGTTAATGATTAAAATCAAGAAATAATTGGAACCTAAAAACAACTGTTGTTTTATCTAAAATATTAAAAGAAATATATGTTTAATTGTTTTAGATTTTTGAGTTCAATGGAAGTGGAAGATATTCAATTATGTTTGTGTTCTTGTGGCGTCTAAAAAGAATAGATTTTGTGCTGTCACAGATGTGGAGGGAATTAAATCTACAGATTAAAACTTCATACCACATAGTTCCAGGTAAAACAGTAGAATACAATTAATTAAGCAACGTAAACATAAAGGCTTTGGTGGTAGGGGGTGGTAGGTTATGGCCTTGCACACTTATGCAATTTTTATATAAAATTGGCATGGATTGGTATGGTTTTTACGTAATACATATTTTTATGTTAGAAGAAGTAATTACAATTTCAAAATAATAATCTCATATTTGTGAGTGACTTTATTGTGTTAATGTTTTGGATAGTGGCATGTCATAATTTGCTCAATAAAATCAATTACTATAATATCCAACAACAAACTGCACAACAAATCAACTGAACAGTGTCCATTTTCAGAAATACGGTATGCCTTGAAGTGGACCAATAATCTGGTGGCAGAAATGGTACACAGCGTACGGCAAATACAGTTTTATGTGCTGTCAGACGTCATAGAAACCGAATGGGAACACTTTCGAGAGGCCATTAACAAAGCGTCCTTGCTGGAGACAGTGATCCAAGCACACAACCAGTTCCTGAAGAATATCTTCAAGCGATCCGTACAAACCGAAGAGACTCACGTAAGTTGATGGTTTATCATTATAGACATGAGATGGTCAACCGTGCAACAAGGAAAGCCTCAGCTCCACCTCTGCAAATTGAAAAATCCCTCTATTTAGTTATTCTGTTTAACCTTTGTGTATACAAACCTCAATTAGTTAAATGTTAGAGTCGGAGGACTCGTAAGAATAGAGGTACTCTCCTTTTGTTTAATTGCAATTTTGTTTAATTTTTGAAAACATACTGGAGCTTGTGAAACTTCATAACTTTTAAAAAACATACAGTCAACGTATGCCCCTCAAAAGTGCCTTGAAAAAGAACATAAAAATTAAGGGAAAACCAGAATTTTTACTCAAAATTGGTTTTTGTCGTAACTCTAAAACTAAAGACCATTGATACATACAATTTTCCCTGAAAATTTATATTAGCATTTTCTACACACCGTGAAATATTCAAAATATTTTGTCTAACATTTTTAATACCAGGTCCAACCTCTGTATTTGCCATTACCCCTTTACTGCACTATGTATTTAAATACACAACCAATAATAAACCTATATTCTGATTGACTGTACTTCTTATAGGATTTATCAAAGAAAATGCGTCAGCTATTCGAGTCTGTGTTAGAACTCCGGGGCATTCAAGAAAGGTTTCATAGCCAGTCTGAGCATGAACTAAATAGGCGTAAAGACCTAGAAAAATATATCGAAGAGCACGGTACGAACAATAAAATGGAAAAAGATGACTTGGAAACGAAAGAGGCGTTCTTGTTGGAAGTTGAAAGATATGAAAACATCATCAAGGAGATCAGTAGTTCATATAAGGTAAAGTAGTATGATTTATATACTATAGATTTGTTTCAGAGATAAGGTGCATTCTAAAGTCAACATTTTAACTTGAAAATTGTTTGCTATTATGTTATTTATTATGTAACAATTTATGACCACTAAAAAAAATCAAAAATTACCACCTTCTGCACGCATGAGCATCTATGACACCTAAATGGTGCATTCGAGGAACCCGACAATTGTTTTAAACAGATATTCACTGCTTGGTTGAAAATAATGCAATTTAGAAGTCATAGATAATCACAAATAGTGTTTTGATTTATTCTTTTGTTTACAAATTGTTATGTAATAAATAATAATTTAATACCTTATAATTTTCTAATAAAAATGATGACCTTGGGATGCTAGGGTAATGCACCTTTAAAGTTGTTTTAATCAAAACTCTCCATTTTTGTTTATACCTTAGATTGATTTAGTGAAATTTTTGAAAAAACTCATTCAAGTGTCAACTGACGACCAGGACGCTTTACACTCGTTGGCCAACCGTATCAACTTCAACAAGTACTATAGTAAAAACGATCAAGATTTAGAGAAATGTGCCACCTATATATGCAGATCTCACAAATAGTCATTCAAAATTGTATGGCATTGCATTTCTAACATGTCTTACTTTTGATTATATGAATTGTATAAACATTAACAAATGATGTAACACATAAATAATTTAAGTCCGTATTTAACATTGTTATTGCATTAATTTATAGGAAATAATAAAAGAAATAATTTAGTTTTGTATTTTTGGATAATTTTTCTTTTGA
Source organism: Macrosiphum euphorbiae (assembly GCA_949089665.1). Lineage (NCBI taxonomy): Eukaryota > Metazoa > Arthropoda > Insecta > Hemiptera > Aphididae > Macrosiphum > Macrosiphum euphorbiae. The sequence continues at coordinate 88,529,810 of CARXXK010000002.1, read as the reverse complement.
AAGAATAAATGTGACGAGCTAAAGTAAAATAATTTTAAAACAGATAATCAGTTTTCTGTAACTGAAAAAGAGGGTGGGTTAACACATACCGGTTTGATTATAGCCTGTCCGAAGGTCATGTGTTTGAATATAAACTAACGGAATGGTCATATAATCATGTTAAATATTTTGAGCTGATATAATATATACTAGCTGATCCTGATTAAATTACGAATTGAACAAAGTTTAAGTCATAAGGAGTTGGTACATTTAACGGGCAACAAAGTGCACTGGATCAGCTTGTTAGTCATGACTAAATAAACAGGCATGATCACCAAAAAACCAATTTTTCCTATCACTGTGCATTTTCACCAGACTTGGCAGAAACAGTAAAATTCCTATGTAATTGTAGTAGGAATAACATTTTTTAAATGAGTTTTCCATGATATTAGTTTTTCTTCCAAATCTGGGGAAGTATAAAATATGAGTGCAGTAATATTTATTCATGCAGCTAGTATTGTATAAATTAAAATTGGGGAAACCATTATCCTGGATATACCCATACTTATCAAATAGAGTATGGGTCGAGATCGTTGGAAAGAAGTCAGATTGATTACTGCTAGGAAGTTATATACAACAATAATTGTGTATTTCTGTTGTACAATTTTTATTTTTATTTTGAAATTTCAAAATACATTTTTTCTATAACTACAAGTAACATACCACTGCATATTAAATTAAATATTTTTTGTAAGAAACTGTGATTTGGCAGTTGATAGAGTGCAATGGAGAGGAATTGTAGAAGCGGCATTAGACTTAAATGGTCTGTTTCAAGCCTAAGAAGAAGAAGAAACGGTGATACCAAAATAAAAATAAAAAAACCGTACAACATTAAACAGCACGATGTAATAATATTAACATATTTTATATTTTATTTATCATAGAAAGTAACCTCGATGTAGATCAGAAACAAAAATATATTTATACACAATAAATGAAATAAACATTATAACACTCAGATTTCCTATGAAAAAAAAATGTATAATACATATAAAGATAAAAAAAAATGATTTGTAGGTACAAAGTTATTAATAACATAATAAGAAAAGTTGATACAAGAAAAAAATACATAACCCACATGTGGATTTTTAAAAGTAGGTCACTACATTTAATTGTTATCATACTAAAGCAATATTATTTTGTTGCATTCTTAATTCACTATTCTAATTTTTTATTTTAATTAAGAAATTAATTTAGCTTCAAAATACAATCTAACATCAATAGACTTACCTAATTAGTTAATACAAACATTGAGAATATTTTAGTCTCTAATGTCGTTATTAGGAACTATTTATGGTGAGGGCTAGTGAAAACAGATTTGATATTTTTGACATTATTATCAACTAATATTTATAATTATCTACAAGTTATAATTGTCAACTACACAATTGATCAACAAAAAAATGGGTATGAAGAAATTGGCTGCAGGAAACCTAAGTAAGTAAACTTTCCCCTTAATCATGAAAACCCAGTACTTCAACAATTACATTTGTCAAAGCTCAAATACATGAAATTCAACTAGATTTATTAGTAACATAATGTAGGCATGAAATACACCTTCAAGTCGTATGGGAATTGAAAAATACAATAAAATGTTTTTATTTTTATAAATTTCATATTTTTGACTAATTTGAATACTGTACTTATTTAATTTAAACGTTTGGCAAATACGGGGAAATAAAATTTTGAATAAGTTGACACAAAAATTACAGAAACCATGAGATTTTTTAATTTATACTATTAAAATATTACATTTTTTGTGTTTTATTGTATTGTATGCATACATTGTAATGACACCAACATTTAGGATATATGAATTAAAAACATTTATTATGCATGTTAAATTTAAATGAATATAATTTTAATTTCCTTAAAATAAAAATTAATGTCATTACAGTTAACCTAACACTATAACTGTATCTTATTACCTATAAAAATGGTTAACAATTAATTTAGTATATATGCTACTTATTTTTTTGTATTTATTAATGATACATTTAAAATGCAATAAATTTAGTAAGTTAATCAGTTTAATATTGTGATCATCCTCAATATATGATTTACATATATCAGTTTCATTAATTAATTGCTTTAAACTAATTATCTACTACTATCTAATACTTAATTTTGATAAATATGTAACATGATATTTAAGTACATTTACTACAAGAATTAAATGTATGAGAGAATAACATATATTTCAAAGTAAATGCTGATCTAATTATAATTTTTTAAGTAAAAATAAATATTGATACACAACAAATTAAAAGTCACAGTTCTATAATAGTTATTTTACTTAAATGTATTTACAAAATAACTCACAAGTACTTTCTTTATATATATATATATATATGTATATACACCTAAATTGGTAACTGTATGTTTAAGTCGATATCAAAGTCGTGAACTGCATATAAATCATCCGCCTTCATCAAATTGGTTTTGGATGAACTACCATCATTCTAAGAAAATAAAAATGTGTTATAATATAAGTGTTGTATAGTATTGGTAAAAAATTGAAATTTCTATTTACTTACCTTAATGTCATTTGTTTCAATAATATTTTTGGACTCTTCAACTTCTGTAGCTATTGAACCGTCGATTTCAGAATTTGGCTTTGCTCTAAACTTCATGCATGGTTTGGTACTTCTACGAGTGAATGGGTCGTCAATTTTTTTCCCTTTATTAGCCTTGAGTTCCTCCTAAAAATGAAATACAATATTACTTTTCTTATATCAAGACTTTTTGTTATGCAGAGTAATTTACCAAGATAGCCTTTTCAGCTTCTTCAACATTCCGCTTACGGTTTCTATCATTTATGTAACTTATACTAGATATTGTGCTTGTTCTCATTTTGTCTAAATGATTAGCTCGCTCCTCTAAATCTGATAGTTGCTGTTCAATTTTTAAAACTTCTTCTACTTTGCCACTATTTGTAAACAAAATTCATTAAAGCGTTGATTGATATGATGTTAAAATACAAAAATCATACTACAGTAGAATCCGCTTAAAGCGGACACCCGCTTAATGGGGACATTAATGACAGTCCCAAATAAATGTATTCTACGTAAAATTATTCAGTTGATCGGGACAGTAGAATAATGGGGACAAATAGGTTACCAACCGATGTGTCCCAATTAAGCGGACTTGATTGTTTTATAATATTCTAAACCAATAATTTTGTATAGAATATAATGAAATAAAAATATAATGATCTATATTTTTAAAGTTGATAAATTAATGGTTGTCTAAATGACAATTTGAAATTAAAAATATTTTGTATTAATATTGTTTTGTTAAAAGTACAAATTGTATATAATTATTAACCTGTGTAAAATGTAACTATAATTTCTTAAAATGTAGGATATATTTTTTTTTTGCTTAAGATTGTAAGGCCAATTAAAAGCTACCACACTAAAAACAAATTTCTCGCCAAATGCTTAATGTTAAAATATTATCTTAGATTTAATTTTATACATTTGGATTACATTGTAATTATCTTCTAAAAAATTAATGTTATACATAAAAACCCATTTTGTTAATTTATATGTTTCGATTTATCTATACGATACCAGTGGTGGCCAAACTTTATTTACCAAGGGCCATAAAAAATCCCACTGAATATTAAAAACACAACATTCCGAGTCGATTTGCCGTTTTTTTTTTTACGTAAATATAAAATATTATAGTTCATTCGAGGGCCATATATTAAATGATGGAGGGCCGTAGTTTGGCCATCACTGATTTACACTATGAAATAATAAATATTTTTACTTTTTTTGTTCAAGTTATTCAAAACTGAACTCGTAAGCTGTTTTTTTTTCACACATGTTAAATGTGTCAAATACCTAAATCACCAAATACCAAATCATAACTGTCTAACATACTAAAATATTAAACTTTGGTTGCAGTAAAATTAAGAGAACAAACAAGATATGGTACAACCCTTTTAAAATTTAATTTTTAATTTTATTATTGTCAAAACCTAAATAAACATTTTTAAATTGTAACAAAATCTTATATAGTTATATCTAATACATACAGTGCCTGTGCGTCATCTCTATCTTTCATTAATGAAGTCTTTTTCATTGCATAGTTATGGGGATTTGTTTTGAAACGCTCTTTCTCTCGAACAATCTAAGAGATATTTTCGTGCAAAATGATATCAATTATTTTATGTTCATTAATAATAAAATTGAATACCTGTTCAACATCTTCTTCTTTGAATTGATATGCCAGTGCAGCTTTAACATCTCTCACTTTAATTTCAAGTTCAGCTAGAGTAGGTAATGGTATTCGATTCATGTGGCAAAGTTCTTTCCACTTAACAAACTCGCTCTCTGTAAACTCTTGATTGCTTATAAATTCCAAACGAAAAACTTTTTCATTTGTACCATGCCTAAAAAAACAACACCATATAAACAATACTAAAATATAACTTTATTACTAATTAATATATATCTTTATACTTAAGTCTTAATCCTTTGTTAGTACGAGTACTTCCTAACTGATATACTTTAGCTGTCTCACAAACATCACAAATTTCTGCAACCTTTTAGAGGGTAAAAATATTATAAATATTATATAGACAAATCAGATTATAAAAGCATACCCGATATACCGGAATTCCATTATAATTGCCAATTCCAATGCGAACAAAACATCCTAAGACAGTTTTCTCGAATGTAGGCAAATGCACAAATCTAAAAGAGCATCTTAAGTAAATATGAATAGTAAAAGATAGATATTTCAATGGTTGATTACTTTTCCATTTTAAATCTTGACAGTCTAATTTTATTCAATTCCTCTCGTTTTGTAATATAATGTATTTTTTTCTCACTAAAATTATTGAAAAAATTACTGATTTTAATTAAAAATTTTTTTATAACATTTCTTACTTGGTATCTGAATCGGAGTCAAAAAAGTGACGACTTTTTTTAACTGATTCGCTTGAATCAGTATCACTTGAAGAATTACTGTCATCTGAATAAATATCGGAAGCTTTTAATTTGGATTGATTTTGATCACTTTGTTTGTCACTAGTTTCTTCATCATCATCATCTCCTTTTTTTTCCAAATCTTTCTTAAGTTGTTTTTCTTTTTCTTCCTCTAAAATAATAGAACAAATACAACTCATCAGTTAAAAGATTACTTATCAGCAGGGCTCGTAAGTTCATGCATCTGCATGTTTTTTTGCTACACAGGAAAACATGCTAACTGTGATACAAATCCGTTTCATAACAATAGTAATAATAATATGAAGTTTGATAGTGCATGTTTTTGCATGTTTTGGATGTAAAGTCATATTTGGCATATAGTTGATTTTTTACAGTCATTAGTGAATATTATTTCATAAAAATATTTTTTAGACAAATATTTGAAAAGTTTTTTCCGATTTTTGATATCTTGTTCCAATCGTTCAATATCGCATGGTAAATTATAACGGTTTTTTAAATTTTTTATTGATTAATTATTTAGCTAATTAATAAAAATATCGAAAATCGGGCTTCTTGCTATTGTAAAAAAAGTTCTACTCTACAATTTTTATAATAGGTATTTTTACTGTAAACTACTTCAATAAACCGTATTACTTGAATTACGAAACCATGGTTTTATGCCATATTTTGTCAACTAGTGCGCCCTCTTAAGTTGGAAAACATAAAAAATACACTTATAAAATATATATTACTAAATTATCTCAAAATGAAAAACCTAATATTTAATTCCAAATGTTTTCATTGTTGGTGCTGAATAAGGGTGTACACAAATTAGACAAAAATGACTACCTAAGTCCTAATTAAAATTTATAAAGATGTCAAAGCTATTTGAACTTCACAAGTATTAATTTTATTTTTTATTTTATTAATTTTGACTGTTAAATATATAAAAATAAAAAGGAATAAAATACTTTTAAAATGTATGGATTTATTCTTATTATTTTAAAATTTGGTCATGTTTTTTTTACATAATGCATATTTTGAGTTCATAATTTAAAAATGTGAAGGCATATAAATGCATATTTTCGAACTTTTAAGTGCATATTTTAATGCATATTTTGACAATTTTTAGTGCATGAATGCATGCTTATTTATGCATTTTTTAGTGCATGAAGTTACGAGCCCTGCTTATCAGTAATCCTAATCAGTTTTAATCCATTGTTCAAACGTTTTGGTAAGTTTTTCTTTATTAAGAATTTTTTTAATATTTCACTAATTCTTTAAATAACTCAATGATTTAAATTGCAATTAAAATAATATTATTTATTTATTAAAGAATGATAGCAATTCGTAATGATAATTAAATAAAATACAATGTAACTGAGAAATTCTTATTGAGGTATCATTAGAATAAACTTAAATAGCACTTTATAGTTTTTGAAAAGAATTAAAAAGAATAAAGAGTATTTTTTTTTTAAATCTTAAAGATACTATTTTAAATTCTTATACAAAAATATAACAAATATTTCTTTATTCTTAATGCTAACTGTTACTACTGTTATATGTATCAAAATTGGACATACCTCTTTCTCGTTTTTCTTCTCGTCTTGCTTTTAACATGCTCATTGCAGCTTTTTTATCTCCTTTTCCTTTATTTTCTTCAACATTTTTCTTTCTTTCTTTCACACGATCTTTTAAATCGAGGGGCATAGAAGAACCTGAATATGGTGAGTCTGATCTGTTTGAAGACATACTTCTTTCTAAAGATTTTTGTTCTTTCATTTCCTTTTTTTTAGCACGTTTAAGCTTTTTCTCTATTTCAAATCTACAAATGAATAAGTTAAATAATATCTTATTTGAAACAAAATTATTTTATTTTACCTTGTCTTCATTATTTCTCTAGCTTCAATACGTTTAAAGATTTCAGTTTCTCGTTCTTTTTCAGTCATTTGTGCAAGACGTTCTCTGTCTTCATCATCCCCCATCAACTCTTCATCATAACCATCATTGAATTCTTCTTCAGAATCTTCAGAAGATTCACTAACTATAAAATAAATAAGAGTAAAATAAGATTATTAAATGTTCAATCAAATCTATATATTAATTAATCCATAACTGTCTAAACATATAGATATATACAAAACTATCTGAATAACCTGGCGTTGCCCGGGAAAAATTTTGATTAATTAAATCCTTTTGGATATAATTTGCAGTGCATATGGAAAGTAGGCAAGTACACAGCAAGGCGGGCAATAAAATAAAACCGATATTACTATATTAGTATATGTTTGTAGTTGAAAAAAAACTTTATACAGTGTACCTAAAATAGCATTGAAAGTCATACCTAGTTGATTTAAAACTTATTTAAAACAGAAAACATTTTTTTTTTTTCAATGACTATGTTTTTAATATTTATAAATCACAAGTGTATTTTGATGAAACAGTAGTTCATGTCTATAATGACTAATGATAATGGATGAAATAGTTAGGATCGAGAATTATAATTTTAAAAAAGTTGAAATTATCTTCTTATAAGTATTCTCTTTAGAATTAGAAAAATGTCCAATCATAATTAATGAACATAATATACTTTAATATGCAAATAAGTTTTTAACAAATGAAAATATACATGTCTGTTTGTAAATTTATTTAGAAAAAGTTACGAACTATTAAAAGATGAAAAAAGTATAATAATTATAAAAATTATAAAAATAGAACACAAATTCATTGCAACCTAAAAGAATGTATTATTTTATTGATAAATGTTAAGAAAAATTGTAAAGGTAGATTAATAAATTAAAATTATATAATAACTAAAAATAAAAATATATATGCATACGCTCAGTAAAGATTTCTAAAAACCTAAAAATTCATAACCTAGTAATAATATATTAAGTAAAAATATTTAATGGGAACCAAGTATTTGTTACCTCATACTGTCCACTCTAATGTCTCCACTGTCTAACATTCAGTTCTACAATTATCAATCAATTAAGATAGAATTTATATTTATAAACAATGTAGTAATGAAACTATGTCGAGGAATGTTAAACAAAACAAAATTATAAAGCTATTATAAACATTTAATCTTAACTTGAATTTGTTAAAAATACTAAAAGTTGTTTGATGTGGTATTAAAATATGTACAATACAGCGTTTAGGTAAACATGTATAGAACATCTTGGATCAACTATGTTTAAAATTTAAATTAAAGAAAATTATAATTAACTAGGTATTGGTTATTCTTGAATTTTTAAGAATGTCTTTAACATTATTGTTAATGTTTAAATTGTAAATTCTATGCTTCTATACCTTATTAGTCATTAGTATTCTGAAAATAAATTATAGTATAAATATAATAATTTTTGGGGTGGGCTATAGTAGATAGAAACTAGCAAGTGATCCATTACTTAGAGGCTACTGTCTACAATATATTTAACAGTTTCTATAAATATAGTCGTATTTGTTTTTTTCAACAGGCTATGAAACATTATAACTTATAATAGTACCTAATAAAATATATTGTTGTTTGATTTAAAAATACTGTAATTTCGGGGGGGGGGGGCTGCAGCCCATTATGCCCACCCCCTTATATATGGAACTGATTATTATACTCCCTATCTAAATTAAAAGCTATACAGTATGCATATGGAAAAGAGGTAAATGATATATTAAATTATATTTATATTATATATATATATATATATAATTTTAAGTCACTCTACATGGAAGCTACTTTTTAACTGTTATGTATACCTATGTAAGATTATTTTTGATTACCTATTTTAAATAAACTAGTCCCATGAAAGTATGGTATAAAAGTAAAATGTTGTGAAATGAATGAATTTTTATTTTTGACATCACAATAGCCTGTACAAAGAAGTAAGAGTGAAAAACAATAGTTATTCCAAAATACAACTAACTTAAATATGGCTATAATATGAGTAGTAAATTTCCGAGTAAATGTCCAAATAATTCTGTGTGTAAATCTCATGAGTAACGCTGTTTATCGTAGTATTCAACACTAAATCATATAGGTAAAGGAGTTATTAAAACGTGATGAAAATTATACAATAGTCGATAATTCAAAAAACTCCATAAATCAAACTAAATGCTGAGTCCCCTGGGAAAACCTCTACAATTAGAAGAAAATACATGTATTCCGGTCCCCTCGATAATTCAATTTTTCTATCAGTGGGACACACTTTACAATTTGAATGTTTTTCCACGAACCTCTATAATTCGAGTTTCCTTAAACATGATGTAAGTTCATATGTATGTACATATAAAATCACAACAAAAAAATTAACAGATTTCTTTAATATATAAAATATAATAATATAATAAATAAATGTCAATTAATTGTAAAATATATGTATAATAAATAAACGTCAAAATAGATGTAATATTTACATACAATTTTCATTTTTCACCTCTTTAATTCAAATTAATTTGTTTCCCTCAATTATTCAAACACTCGGTAAATCGAAAACCTCTATAAATCGAATTTTAAACTCGGTCCCTTGAATTTTGAATTATCAAATGACTACTGTAATATGAATATTGTACACTTACCCTGACTAATCTCTTGGACTGGACTTTGGATTTCAGACACGATGCTGCTATCCGATGAATCATCAGACATGTCATACTTCTTTCCGGGACGCTTGCGGTTCGGCTTCTTCTTCGGTTCATCATCTGAGGCTATCTCACCTTCGGACAACGATGATGAATCCGAATCGTAAATTGTCTTCTTCGACAACTTCTTCTTGGTCTTAGATTTGTAACTTCGACTAGGAGGCGATGAGGGTTTGGAGCGTTTCCTCTTTTTGGCCATACTCGTATCCTACACATACACACACAGTCATACACACATAGTCATACACCCAAAGGTAAAACAGCCATAACAAACACAAACCAAAACACAATATTGTAAACTTACATCGTCGCTGAAATCGGAAGAGTCGTCAGAACTGATGGCCTTCTTGTTTTTTCCCATTGTCTCTGTGATGGCTGGTGAAATTCGAGAAGAATTCGTGCGGGACGGCGATAAATAGGTCTCAACACTCTCAACAACGATCGCGGTGTTATTGTAAATTGTAAGTGAACTAATTCAGAATTCAGATTTCAATTCGACTACCATGATTAAACAAATAATAATAATAATAATAATCGGTCGCAATCCGCTTCGCGACGCCACTGTCCGTTATGCAGGAGCTATCAGACTGGCCTCTTTACCGTATAAACAGCGCCCCTTATTATTGTACCAGTACACATACTGTGCCGTTCGTAGGAAATAAGAATCGCGTTATCAAAGTCTTCGTTATCAAGTCTTGGCCCGCGGGAAGAGATTGCGTGATATCTGATTAGCCGAATGCCGGTTTTCTCTGCTTGTGGGCCGGAGAAAAAAACCAGAGTTCAACTAGGGCACTATAGTATGGTACGCCGTCATTTTACGACTAATAATGTTATGTGAATATGAATTTTTCCCCTTTTATTTTATAATTTTGTCATTGACAAATGAGTCGCAAAATGGTGGCATAGCATACCCATTATATGTAGCCTTAGTTCAACCCACTCTTCCCACTTTTGTTTTTCGCTGAGTTTCGCCACTCGCCATTCACCATAACAAATTAAATAGGTATAATTAAACGATTTAAAATTTGAACGCGTTATATTTAAAATATTTAAATCATGGTTTTCACTTTCCTTCCGAATTTCGATTGTTTTGGTGCGTGCCATAGATATATTTTATAATATGTCTGTGGTGGGCGCCGTCGATCACAGGGAGAAAAGGTAATAATTTAAATCTTGTAGTGGTGTTAACAGGAAAAGTAAACTGTCCTTTTTTTTTTAATGGAAATGTTTACGTGGCGCAACCAGTTTTGTTGACCATTCGTTGTAGTAAGTTAATAACAATTATGCACACGTTTTATCTATTGTCTTAAATAGCATCTACCAAGTTTAAAATTTTAATCTAATCAGGCAATTGCATAATGTAAGAACCATTGTCCATATTTGGTATCCAAGACCTCAACTATCAAACCTCAATTTACCCCTTATATTCATTCTAATATTATTTTAGTGTGATAGACCACATTAGGGGAGATGATACCGAACTCACAAAAACTCAATATAAATATTTTTTTTAATTTTGTTGTAAATAAATACCTAATTATGTAGTCATAGCCCGTGGTCTTAGTTATAAAATTAAAAGTGTACACTATTTAGGTAGTGACCACACACCACAATCATTATTCAATCATAAATTATTATAAATACTTGTAAGTATGATCAATTTTGTGAGCTGTTAAGTCAATATCTATAATTGTATTCATCATTTATCATTTGAAAATCGGCCACAAAATTTTGATAAAAAGAAAAATGATTCTAGTGAAAAAATTGGGTAGATACAATTGCAAACATAGCAATTGGTTTTATACATACTTTCTGGGTATTTTAAGTATGCTTCTAACTATGTTCTCGCGGTAAATGGACATTTCCCCCTGACTGTTTTCGGTGTAATAGGACCTTTCCCAACTGTTATATTTTTGATGCGGACATTTCCCCCCCCCCCCATTTTATTTAAAGTAAATTATTGACTTATAATACTGAATTTAATAATATAATACCTATTATTTATTATTTAATATGAATTTTTTTTTTAAATATCATAAAATTGTTTTTATTTACATAAATATAATAGATTTTAATTGTTTATGTTTGATCAACTACTTACTTGAAACAATAGAAATTAAAAAAAAATAAGTAGGTATAAAGTAAAGAATAATTGATAATTAATAAAAATGGTTAAAAAATCCGACACAAAAATGATACATTTTGTAATTCTGATTCTTTTGTTATTTCTTAACTTATATTTATTTTGTTTTTTATTTTTGTTAAAACTGTAACAGTTTGAATATTTAACTATTTAATAATTGCTTGTAAATTTGATTCAAGTAGTTCAGTTGATCAAAAATATATATCTCTAATTTATTATATTTATGAATAATATTTGTAAATATTAGACAATAGGCATAGATTAATTTCATATTAAATAATAATATTATATTATTATATACCTAGTCAACTTTAAAAAGAAAATGTGGGGAAAATATTTCGGGAGGGGAAATGTCAGCGATTTGTTCTTACATCTAAAATTCAATCAAATTATGCTTTTATGCAAAAGGCATAACATTATAATATAAAATACATTTATTAGCAATAAAAATATAAACGATAAAATAAATTACTACATTCAAGTTCTTAATAAAATTATCAATATATAATTTATTTATTAAATAATTAATTAATAATAATACAGTTATTGCAATGTACACATACATCAAGATAGAAGTGTGTCAAAGGCCAAATCTGAGATGATACATTAGATAAATATAGTATACAATATTACAATATTTGATATTACATAAGCGTATAGAACAACAAAATCACAGCTTAATTAATATCAGAATAAAATTTAACATTCTAGTTATAAAAAGAGAATGCCGTTAAAAAAAAATATATATATCAATTAGCCAATTTATACGTTAAGTTGTTCTTAGAATAGTATTAATCTGTGGTTAAAAAAAAAAAAAAAACAAATGTATCATAAAATTAAAAGTAGATTGTCTTAGGTTTAACCATAATTAACCTAGTATAACATAAAATATCTCAACTATAGGTAAATAGGCCAACATTAATAGTTAATTTTAAATGTAAAATAAGTTCAAAGGCCAGCACATAATGCAGCAGTTGTGAATTTGTGATAAATTGTGTCCCACTGCATTTTACTGCTACAACTAATGTTGCAGAATGTGAGGGCCTTAACACTCAGTCTCAGTAATTTATCCACTTTTGAATGGTTTAATATCATTGTACAACATTTATTTTTTATTTACAATACATTATTAGTAATATTAGATGTTTCAAAATTATAAATGAGTTGAATTGATTTTATTATCAATTTAGCGGTTTCTAACCTATTTATTTCAGACTGCTTTTCAACATCAAAGTTCCACAAACAATTATTCAATAAAGATGCAAGGTTTTTAACTTCATTTTCTGGTGACTTGATTGTTTTATCTAAATCTGTTATTTCGTGTAACAGTCTACCATCGTTGCTTAAGAATTCCTAAACATAAAAAATAAAGTTTAATATAATTTACTATTTTTTGAAAGGGTAACATAATATTATATTCAGTTGAAGATGTAAGTTCTGCCTAATGTAAATCTATATTATAATAAAATTATTTTTGTAAATCTTATTCGCACACTATACTCCCGCCGGCGAGAGATCGCTTCTCATTTACGCATCCGAATGATGGAACTCAGCGGTTTCATACCCAAATTTTTCCCACTCTACCACCTAGTCGCCGCCGTAAATTCCCCCACTCGCTACACGTGACCAAGTGAAAGTGGCAGCGACGGTGGTGGTGGCCAGCGTTCGAAAAGGATTAGTGGTGGGAATGGGTGAGATCAGACAAATTTTTGTCGCCACCCAGAAGCATTCTCTCGCCGGCATGAGCATAGCAACTTTAAAGTATCAAAATACATTAGTGACAACAGCTGTTAAAATTTTATAAATCAAAAATTATATTAATATATTAAATATTTTATGCATATTAAAACACTGCACAAAAAACAAAGCATGAATTATTACAATTATTGTAAAAAAAAAATAGTGTAAAACAGGTGTAGTGTTGCCATAGGCGGAAGGCCGTTGCAATTTCAGTGGGGGCTAGAGTTTTTAACATCTATGTGAGCAGGGGGGCTTTGATCCTACACAACTAAAAAATTGTATAGTTTCCATCTATGAGTCTCATATAATATGAAAGTACTTATTTCAAGTGTTTCACTAAAATAAGCAGATGTTATTATTACTGAGTTTTTTAATTTATTTTTTATAGAAAAAGTAATAACTCACTTTGCAAACAGCATATATATTGTGATCACTAACCCTCGACTGACAAATTTCTTCTTTTGAATAAGATAAACATCCAGGCCCACAGTCAATATGTTTACTTACATGTATATTGTCTAATAATAATAGAGTATACAAAAATGAAAATAAATATTAAAAAATTGATCATAGAATTATTTAAATATGCCTTGTATAAACTTACCATTATCAGTTTCTTTCAAACTATGGTTATTGACCACAATTATAACATCACTCCAGTCAATAACTTTCAATGACTGTAATAACCCTGTAGTTTTATTTAGTCTTACAGCTATATTTTCGGCTGTTAAATCGGTGAGGTAAAATGAATAACTTTGATGAGCCGTACCATCTGCAAGCTCCAACGCTAACGTTAGTAACTCTTTGGCCACTAATAGTCTATTACTCAAATTCATCTTACTCATGTGATATTCTAAGGTATGACCACAATCCTCAACAAAATAAACTCGACCACATGTAGCATAAATATTTGGTACATAACGATATCCATGTAATACCTATATAAACATTGGTTATGATGTAATTACAATTAAATATTTAAATCAAAAGTATCATATACAATTATGTTGACTTACTCACCTTTAGAACTAGAAGCTCAACACTCACATGTGCAGCGATCCATGCTTCTATCAACGAATGGGCTTTATTATCACTATCGTCACTAATAACAGAGTTGAAGAAACTGTAAAGCAATGCATTTTGAATCGATTTTATGTCTTTTGAACATATTTCAAGGCTGCGGCTATCATCACTTAGCGGCAACAAGGTCCATTCGCCATAAGTTACAATTGTGTTTATATCTGTAGCGATGTTGACTGTTTGCTCAAACATTTCAAAACAATTACGTCCAGGCCCTTTTGCTACGGCACTCACAGTTTTGTCATTGAGTTTCAGAGTGCCAAAGAATATTTTATCATTTCGTTGGCTTGTCCAGAGTTTGAACAAACTTACCATAGACATGTAACTAGCGTAATTGGAAAAAAATATCCCAAGATCCACATGTTTTTTGTAATTCAGTTGAAAATCAAGTGCGTTACAAGACGAATCATTTCCAAGATTCAGTGGGCCGAATGTTATGTTTATATTATGTTCATAAGATTCGAGTAATTGGATATTGGCACCGTTTCGGTCATGGAGATAAACCGCGAACAGGACCACAGCAACATAAAATATCAGTTTACTGACTGAAGGCATTTATAAAGTTTTTATTTTCACAGTCATCTAAGTAAAAAAATTACATAGATATAAGTTGCATTACTACGATACAATATCAGTAAAACTTTTTAAGCTATTGGTATCTACCTATAAATTAAGCAGGTTTTCAGTTCAAATATGGAGTTTGAACCGCAGTGTTGTGATTTTATTCAAAATTTATTATTTTCAATACTACGAAATCAAATTAATGTGAAACTTAATGGAAACGTGTTTTGAAAAATAAGAACACAAAATCTTAAATGAATAATTATTTATCCGAGTATTACAATTTGCGAAAACTTTTTCCGAATCCGACTACCGTCTACCGTGCATTCGACGATACACTAACCATAGAATATAGATAAGTATATAGAACTGACACTAACAGACTCACAGGCTTCTATACTACACGACATAGAAATCGATGTACAGACGGTTGTACATACAGAAATACAGGATACGAATAAATTACGACGATAATTTTGACGACTATAATATACGTAGGTAGGCTACATAGACGAATAAACTGATAACACTTAAAAAACCAGCGGGATTCGGGTGACGGGTTTAATGAAATTAGCGCGCTACTTGTAGAGTTTGTTGTAGCCACGGTCGTTCCTGACCACAACCACGGTGTAGAGAAGATCTTTTTTAGGTACCAACAATATTATCGTGTCTACACAATATCCATGCTCGTAGGCTGTAGCGTATTGTTTGATTTTGGTGTAGCGTTGGTAGCGCGGTAACACTACAATTAATTTTACTGTCGTCTGTCTTATTCTGTGCTTGTACCGTCGTTGAAAAATATGTTTCTAAATAAAGTTTGAAAAAACGTGTGGCAACTCGGGTGAATTTGTTCCAAATAACAAATTATTTTATTTATTTATTATCGATTTCGTAACAATAATGTTATAATAATGACATACTGTTTTTATTAATGTGTTATCATAATTATAATCACAATTATTGTGAATAATTTGTTATTAATATGATTTTGTTAGGAAAACACTATACCTAATATTGCTTAAAATAATACATTTTAATAATTTTACTCAGTAATAGTATTGTACCTACATTGAAATATTAAATGGCTTACACAAGTGGTCATTCAAACCATAGAAATATTAAAATGTTTACGATTCAAACGCGCGAGACAGCGTTTCAAGTGTCACTGCGCTTTCCCACTGGATGATTTATGTGTGTTTTTAAACAATAAAAAAGGCGTCAGATGTTCTTTGAACCGTTCAATACTTTGGATTATTTTGTATACACTAGGTTAGAACTGCTGTTTCCTTCAATTGCGAATAAGTGGATAACTGCTGTTTAATTCGTATTAAACTTTAAATCTAGTTTTGTTTCGTTTTAGATTCTGAGTGAAACGATGAATCTATTGATTTTACAATGATGTGCGTTTTTTTTTTAATTTTTAATTTTTTTATTTATTTTTGTTATTTATTTTTAATTTTTGTGTCTGTCATCACGTTTTAGGACAGTATAAGTGCTTGGATTTTCTTCAACAGTAGCTTTTATGATAGGAAAGTGAATATAGTTGGTACTTTGAGGGGGTCAAAAGTGAAAATTTTCCAGTAGTTTTCAAAAGCGCCGTGAAAAACAAAAGAAAAATTAAGGAAAAACGGGAATTTTTACTCAAAATCTGTGATATTAGTTTTTGGTGTAACTTTAAAACAAATTACTGTAGATAAGTGAAATTTTCAATGGTTGTTTATATTTGCATTTTCTATACACGATAATATTTTCAAAATATTTTGATTTATTTTGAACTGTTGAGGGATAGGTATTTTCAGTTTAAAATTGTATTAGTTTTTTTTTATGAATATCAATAAAAATGTATTAGTTGGTTAAAAAAGCTTGAAAATTTAATACAAGGCTCCTACTATATTGTTTCAAAGGCAGATGAACAATATTAAAAATCCTTAGTCCCAGTTTTTTTTATAAGCATTTAAAGTCCAAAAATTGACAAAATATGGAAAAATCACGAAAATTAGCAAATTATTTTGAGTTAAGAATTCGTAAAAATTTGTTTTTTAAATCTAAGATTTTAAAATGTAATACAAAATTTCTTATAAGATTATCTACCTTCATCAAGAAATAAATGTCTATAAGAAAGTCAAATTAAATTTTTATGAGCGTTTGAAATTCAAAATTTTACAATATTGGATATTCACTCGATTTCTCATGTAGCGATTTCCTTATTTTGTTGTAGTTCAAAAACGAATGACTGTAGATACATGAAAATTTCACTGAATGTTCATATTAGCATTTCCTATATCTAAGGATTGAAAATTTAAAACAAGATTTCACATAAGTAGTTAATTCTGTTACCAAAAAATCTAAAAAATACATAAGCGCATTTTATTTTATATACCTAGTCATTATAAGTTCAAATTTGGATGAAATTACATAAAAAAAAACCTAGAAGAACTATTTCAGTTATTTCGTTGTGGTTGTATTATTCGGGGGGTACTTGAAATTTCTAAAGTACACTATTTTATATCTATGATAGTATCAGGGTTTGCTCTTGATGTATAAGTGTATAACGCTTTATATGTACCTAATGGATATTGTGATATGATTAATTTGGAATTTTGTTATAGGTAGGTACCTATCTATTTTTTTTTAATAATAATAATTTTTTTAATACCATAGATGATAGATAAGTATATAATATGTCTTATACCTACACTGACATACCGTCTCCGCTCAGAATCGTTTTTCTTATACAATGATATTATATCATTGAATTCAAATTTAATACTATCCATTAAACAGCGACCCACTTGTAACCTACTGTATACAGCAGAGCACCTTTTTTTCCAAAAATATCGATAAAATGTTATTTGTTGGTTAAAAAAGCTTAAAAATCTAATAAAAGGTTAGTAGTTTATTGTTTCAAAGGCACATGAAAAAAATTAAAAATCCAAAGTCAAATTTTTTTTATAAGCAATTAATGTTCAAATATTGACAAAATACGTAAAAATGACGAAAATTTCCAAATTATTTTGAGTTAAAAATTTATAAAAAATTTCCTTCTTAAATCTAAGGTTTGAAAATGTAATACAAGATTCCTCATACATTTGTCTTCCTTTATTAAAATAAAAACTTCTACAAGAAAGTCAAATTAAATTTTTATGATCGTTTGAAATTCATATTTTTACAACATCTGATATTCACTCGATTTGTCATTATTTTAACGATTTTCTAATTTTGTTGTAATTAAGAAACGAAGAACAGTAGATAGGTACATGAAAATTTCACTGATTGTTTATGAAAAAATTGCATTTCCTATAGACCTCACAACTTTGAAAATATTTTGACTCTTTCTGAGCTGTTTACGGACATTTTCAGTTTTCAATTTGTTTAGTTTTTTTTTCTATAAATATCAATAAAATTTTATTTGTTGGGTAAAAAATACATAGGCACAATTTTTTTTTATAAGCATTTAAAGTTCGAATTTTGACCAAATGTATCAAATTTAAAATGTAATATTTATTTTGTAGATAAAATTTATAAAATGTTCAACTTTTATAGCTAACGCTAAGGATTACAATTTGAAACAATGGTCCACGTAAATAAGTAAATATATAAATTACTTTATTCACAAAAATATCATCAAATAATAAATATACTTTGTAATATCATAGGCTGACTGACCGTTTTTAGATTCTTAGTGATACGATGAATGTATTGATTTCACAATGATGTGTGTTTTTTTTTAATTTTTTTTTTTTGTGTCCGACATCACGGTTTTGGGCCGTAAAACTGCTTCGATTTTCTTCAACAATATCTTGTTCGATGGGAAAGTGAATCTAGTTGGTGAATTCGGGAGGTCAAATTTTAAAATTCCCAATGGTTTTCACAAGCGCCAGGTAAAACAACATAAAAATTAAGGAAAAACGGGAATTTCTACGCAAAATCGGGTTTCCACAAAATCGATTTTGGTTTTTGGTGTAACTCTAGAACAAATAAATATATATACATGAAATTTTCACTAGTTGTTTATATTTGCATTTTCTATACACGATGAATTTTTCAAAATATTATGATTTGTTTTGAACTGCTTAGAAACATTTTCATATTCCATTTTTTTTTAAAATATTAATAAAATTATATTTGTTGGTTAAAAAAGCTTGGAAATTTAATAGTAGGCTCCTAGTATATTGTATCAAAGACAGATGAAAAATATTAAAAATCCTTAGTCACAATTTTTTTTTATAAGCATTTAAACCCAAAACTTGACAAAATAATGAAAAATCACGAATATTAGCAAATTATTTTGAGTTAAGAATTCGTATAAAATTTCTTTTTAAATCTAAGATTTTAAAATGTAATACAAAATTTCTTATAAGATTATCTACCTTCATCAAGAAATAAATGTCTATAAGAAAGTCAAATTAAATTTTTATGAGCGTTTGAAATTCAAATTTTTACAATATTGGATATTCACTCGATTTCCTTTTGTTGTAGTTCAAAAACGAAGAACTGTAGATACATGAAAATTTCACTGAATGTTTATATTAGCATTTCCTATACACCTTATAATTTTGAAAATATTTTGACTCTTTTTGAGCTATTTACGGACATTTTTAGTTTTTTTTTTTCTATAAATAACAATAGTTTTATCTGTTATGCCAAAAAGTGTAAAAATGTAATACAAGGCTCCTGATATTATATTGTTACAACATCAGTTGAAAAATATTAAAAATACAAATTCACAATTTTTTTTTATAAGCATTTAAAGATCGAATTTTGACAAAATTTATCAAATTTAAAATTGAATAATTATTTTGTAGTTAAAAATTTATAAAATGTTCAACTTTTATAGCTAAGGATTGAAAATTTAAAACAAGGGTCCACGTAAATAGGTAAATATATAAATTACTTGTCTTGTAACCTACTGTATAGCGAAGCGACTTTTTTTTTATTATTGAATTATTATACGATATATTTTAAGCCACATGCTTTATTTTTGCATTATACGAGGAACGAAGTATAAGAAGAGATACGTACTCTGAAGTAAGGAACAGCAATAAATTTAAAAAAAAAAATTAAATGACGACATATTTTGATCCATATTTTTAATTTAAAAATACCGGAAAATTGTCAGTTTTGGGTGTCATTTATACGTATAGGTTATGCCAGAGGCGATTTTCAATATTCCAATTATTGTTAGTGTCATGATGAATACTATAAATACAAAAATATCATATTTTTTATTCTTGGATATCACAGCTGATGAAATAAATATTCAAAATCGACTCTGCCGTAATCTAGTAAACTTGTATATAGTAAATCTATCAATTATAATCCGTTTTCAAAAATGAAATCTGTCAAACCAAATTCGTCCATTTTTGTCTAGCTTATTGGTCTAAAAGTCACCTTTTTTTTCATCGACTGGAGCCCCCTTAATACAGTCCTTTATACATTGGCCCACTTGTAACCTACTGTACAGAAGAGAGACATCCACTTACCCATTTTTTTTTTCTATGACTGTCAAAAAACGTTATTTGTTGGGTAAAAAAGCTTGAAAATTTAATACGAGACTGTTAATATATTATTAGCGTTGGAAGTTCATATTTTTACAACATAAGATATTAACTCGATTTTTCATGTAGCAATTTCCTTATTTTGTTGTAATACAAAAACGAATAACTGTAGACTCTTGAAATTTATATCATATGTCTATTTTATCAATTAATATACTCAATAACATTTTCAAAATATTTTGACTTGTTTGACGCGGTTTATGAATTATGAACCGAACCGAACCAAAATTTTTAATTTTCTTCTGTAAATGTCCATTAAATTTAATTCGTTGGGTCAAAAAGCTTGAAAATTAATACAAGGTTCCTAATATATTGTTACGACTACAGTTGAAAATGATTAAAAAAACACTTTTTTTTTATAAGCATTTAAATTTCAAATTTTTACAAAATACGTAAAAATCATGAAAATATGCAAATTATTTTCAGTTAGAGGCATTCATAAAAATTGTTCTTTTTAAAACTAAAATTTAAAAATGTAATACAAAATTCCTCATAAGTTTGGCTACCTTAATCAAAAAAAAAAAAAAAAATATCTACAAGAAAGTCAAATTAAATTGTTTTGAGCGTTTGAAGTTCATGTTTTTACAACATTGGGTATTAACTCGATTTCTCATGTAGGGATTTTCTTATTTTGTTGTAATTAAAAACGAATGACTAACGTAACTGATACAACGTTTAAAAAACCATACAGCTAATGGCCATAGTTGCCGGGCTTACGATCAATTAAAAAAAAAAATAAAATAAAATAATTATTTTATTCTTAATTTTAATACATATAGAATTAAATGGTAAATATTATATTTAAAATCAACAAAAATGAGAAAAACTAAAAGTATTTATTCACTGATACTGTTGTGTAATATTTTATTACTTTATTTAGTCAAATTATTTTAATATTGTAAATTGTAATACTTAAATTCAGTCAACTTAACCAAATTCAGTATATTTTTAAATTTTTACAACATTTTATTTTTATGCATTGGGTCTCTTTCCGATGAATAATGGTTTTGCATCCTTTTTCTTTTTCTGCTGTTTCTTCTCATCTTTATCATCAACCTAAACAATAAGAAAATGAAGAATAAGAGAAAATAAAAATTATAGAAGTAAAAAATTGCTGTGAACAGAATGTAATTACGTTATTATCCACGAATAATAATTATTAAGTTATTAATTATTATCCATGAATAATAATTATTAAGTTATTAATTAATATTAACCCTGACGTGTTGATGTTATGTATTTGTTCAACAGACACGCAACATAGGAATTCAGATGTGTTCTATTAACTACCATACCGATTTATTTAATAAATCAATAAGAATACAGTCTTGAACTTGTCCTCGAGTCTATTAGAGATCAACCTTCCCATATTTTTGATTTATCTCCCTAAATTCTAAAAAACTTTTATTTAATAACTAGAATTAAATAATTGTCGTATTTCCATTTTTAGACAAAAACACTAACAATGTGGGTAAGTAGATCTCAAGTAGACTATACAACAATTCTAATCTGCTTTGAGAATTCTTATCACTTCACTAGATCAATAGATACATTATTAAAATATTATCAAATTCCCATGTAAGTTACATTAAACAGAAAATGTTCGCCCCATAAGTTATACTATACTATAATATACAAGCTAAATACCACTCACTCACTCATTGAATGTTACATCTCAAAAACTTCAAAACATACAAACTTGAAATTTGGAAGTGGTTTCTCTAATGATCTATGCAATAAGAAAGGATTTTCCAATATTTGCATTTTAAAGAGGTGGTTAACTTTTTTTGTTGTTGTAATAAATGGTTGTCATTAGTTACTTGGGTAGATCAGGTACAAGCATTCATCAAATGATCACGTTTATGGCCTCGAATAAAGAAACTATATCTTAAAATAAAATGTATGTGTGTAACTTATATACTCAAAAAATACTTAATTAAATTTGAAGAAAATCTCAAAGATTGTTTTTAAAGATATCAGAAAAATGTAGAGAGGAATGAGTTTAGACCAAATTAAAAATTATACTAAGAGTTAAATCCAATCCACGACATGTGGTTGCTAATCTAGGTTAAACTATTTCACAAAGCTACCCATACTGACACCCATTTGAACTGAGGTATACTAAAACTGAGATACACTCAAAGCAAGATATACCTATTTAGTGTATAACCTGTAGAGATTTGCTACAAAAAAAAAACTGCACACAAGTGAAGCCAGGATATTCAGCTAGTATAATATAATATAAATATCTTTCTGTAAAGTTAAATAGATTAAAAAAATATAACATTAAAACACATCTAAACATTAGTTGTATAGTATTATAGTATTATCTGTTATCACCAATTGCAATTGTTAATAAAGGGGGTGGGAGGGTTACACTAATAACCCTAAGTAAAAGTAAATATTTTGTTAGTATACACTAATATATTGTATATTTACGTTATTAATATCATTTTCGTGTAAATTGATACGATGTTGTTTACGTTCTGATCTTGTTATGTTATGAGTTGCTTTCATTGACGTGGTTTTTGTTTTGATAGTCTTAAAAATTTCCGAGGTTTGTTCCAACTAAAAAAAATAATGTATATCTGTTTTAATTTGGTTAATTTTATATAATGGTCTTTAACATGATTAGAGGTAGATGAGGTGGTATTCTTATACCTAATATAGATTTGACTAAACTCTGGACTAAACCTATAGCCAAAGACGATACTACCAACAAGAACATAATAATCCAGTTCGAGAAGACACTGAATATTGTTGTAAGTGGACGTCGTATCAGCATGTGTTGTCTCCGTCTTACTAATACATTATATATCAAACTGTATGTCTAGTAGTTCCAATTCAGTGTTGTTAGCTTAAATATTAGAGTAGATTGATCTAATAATTTAAATGTAAGAACATAATATTTGTTCTCTAGTTGGTTTTTTAAGATATTTAGATTTTTAAGCGAGTTATGAGTATCTAAAATACTAAAATATTAATATTTGAAAATGCTCATAATTCTCATAAAAATTAAAATATCGTAAAAAACCAATGAGAGAAAGCAGATAAAGTTCTTTATTAATTTAAAATTGATAACAAATCAATTCACTCTAATATTTAAGCTAACAACACAGAATTGGAACTACTAGACATACATTTTGGTATATTATGCGTTAGTGAGGCAGAGACAACATATTTATTTTATAATATATCAAGGGCTTTCGCCCAAATTACAACGTCCACTTAATGCCACAAAAAAAAAATAATAAATACTATACAGGGTGATTCCCCAAGCATGCTCACCCCCATTTCGCCTTTAATGAATTTATTAAAATTCTGATTTTTGGAATTCTTATTACTCAAAGACCATAATTTAAGATTCTTGAAATTTTTGTATTATAAAAGAAGTGTCCTGTGGCAATCCAAATTTCTGTTTTTCAAATGAGAACTACCATTTTTTACGGTAAATTATTAAGTACATAATTTTTTTGAAAATGTTGATGTACCTAATTCAAAATTCACATGAGTAGTTTCTAAGTTATCAAAACGTTTGTACTAAGGATAATGGTCCTTAAAAATAGTTTTACAAAAAAATAAAGTAGATGTAAAATTGTATCTATAC
This sequence comes from Macrosiphum euphorbiae, assembly GCA_949089665.1. NCBI lineage: Eukaryota > Metazoa > Arthropoda > Insecta > Hemiptera > Aphididae > Macrosiphum > Macrosiphum euphorbiae. The sequence goes on along the minus strand of CARXXK010000002.1, from coordinate 88,505,507 downwards.
TCTGTCCAGCTAAAGAACGCGCCGGTTCTGAGCATGTAGATTGACGACCGAACAATTTCCGATGTCTTGTTTCTCCCTCTCTGGGTGTTCTCAACAAGACGTGCCGCTGGTCGTCAGAGGGCGCCTTCAGTTGTTGGACAGGTATGCAAAACCAGACCAATTTTGGTCGAGCTGTGGCTCATTCTCTCGCTGAATAGAGTATAGTATTTATTAAACTTAGGCCTTTTTTTACAAATTATTAATATTGAAAGATTAATGTTAATGACTAAAATGTTGAAATCGCTATTGCCCCTATTTTTTATAAGCCCACTACCATGGAGCTTTTATCCTTAGAACACAGAGCTAAATAACTTAAAATCTACTCGTACAAATTTTGATTCTGATATCTGATGCATAAAAAATTTCAAAACAATTATCTACTATATAATTTACAGTTGAAAAGGTATGTTCTCATTAGAAAAACAGAAGTTTGTATCTCCAGTCTCCACAGAACACTCCTTAAGTAGTACAAAAAGTTTCAAGAGTTTGAAAATATGGTCTTTACATATATTTAAACATTTTAATAATCAGATTTTCAATATCTGCATTATTGAAGAAAAAAGGAGCATGCTTGATGAATCACCCTATATAACAATTTGATTGGCTACCTATCGCTCAACCACTCTTTTGTTCATGGACATACCACGGGGCATGGAAATATACTTACACCATCCCAAGATTCTTCATACTTTATTGATGGTGCATTTTCTACAATATAATCTGGACGCGTCATGTCTTCTGCCTCATAAATGGCTACATCAATCAATATTCTATCTGGACAATTTTCTTCATGATTCTAAAATTAACATCAAATTTGTATGAGTACCTATTACAAACAATTAAAAAAATCTATGTATATCATGACTATATATTACCTTCAAATCTGTTTCAGGCATTACATGTGATATATTGTAGATACAATGTCTAAAATGAGGTGGTTTATCCGGGCATCTGTTCAAATGCTTGGTTAATGTCTTTTGTGGCATTGTATGAGCTGCATTATACGGGCAATGAAAGTTATGGGTCTCCGGTGCCAAATGTCTACAGTAAAAATAAAAATATTGAAAACAATTTGCTAAAAAAAATTTAATCTTAATAATTAGGTAGCATCAAAAAGATAAAAATTGAATTTGATAATTCAACACCATGGGAGTAGTATTTTATGGGGCTGTCTGTAAAGGCTTTGGGCTGTAACACAGACACTTTTTTTGGCCTATAATCTTTACAATTTGGAAATAAATTATAGAATTTGTTATAAATATTGACATTTCATTGGACTAAAGGTATTTTAGATTCTGAGCGGAGCGAGGAAGCTAGTGGTTTTACCATGGTGTTTATTTTTATTTTTTTATTTTTTCTTCTTTTTATATACTGTATACAAAATTTCTACCAGAAAGAGTGCTTAGATTTCAACATATAGTAAACATGTAAAGGCTACGAGACGTCCAACTTGGGTACATATGTCTATGTGGAAGTCTCAAATGTCTATGAATTCTACAGGTCTAGCAGAATACTTCTATTAGACATATCAAATAATGATTATTATAAATGTATTTTTGTAAATGGCATATTTATGTATAATAGACGTATAATATAAATAGCTGGAGTGTGGCAACTGTAGACTGTAGTACATAATTTGTGGTAGAGGGGCGCTGTATCTTACTATCAATTTTTTATCAATAATTAATAATATAAATTATAACAGCAGATAATAAATAATAATTGACAATATTGTTATGTCTAAAAGTTTTATCTTTTTTCTATTTCTAAGGTCTATACTTTACTCCATACTTAATACTTAATATTATGTTATTATTTAATTTATTATTAGTTTAATGTGGGTATTTTGTTATTTAATTTATTGTCAGAATGTCAGATAACTCTCGTCGTTACTCGTAGTTGTCGCACTACTTTGTACTTTGTGTCTGTATACTGTGGTTTATTTTATTCTGTGAGTGTGTCCTAGCAGTGTACGGTGTACGACATCAAGATCAGCCTCACACCAAAATTGAAATTGATGTTGTAAGTATGCCTAAACATCCTTATAAACATTTTAAACACTTAGGTCGAGCTCAACGTTATAGACGATTAAATGGTATAAATTAACTAAAGGGCCCTGAAATAATAAAAAGTACTGCAACGCCAGCACATGTAGTTAAAAATATTGAACATGAAAATAGCTTAGACGATTTTAATATTAACCCCTATGAAAGTGATATTGAAACTACTTCATCTGAAAGTGAAAATGGATTAGAAAGCAAAATTGAAATGGAGGATAGTAGTAAAATGTGTGAAGAAAATGCTCTTCAATGTAAACTAGCACATTGGGTTTTAATTAACTGTGTCCCTCTTAATGTAGCTACTAAATTACTTAAAATTCTAAGTGAATGTAATCCATCTGATGTGATTAAAATTCCTAAAGATGCGAGAACTCTTATGAAAACCCCTCAAATACCACTTGTGACAAGAGTTGTTGGTGACTTTGGAGAGTATATTCATTTTGGCTTGGAGGACAGTTTGCATAAATCATGGTTAAAATATAACGATGGATTGTTAAAAAATGTAAATAATTGCAATGTACTTATTAATTTTGATGGGGTGCCAGTAAATAAGGGAAATTATGGATGTCTCTGGCCAATATCGTGCTGTGTTGTTCAAATAAAATCTGACTCTTTTATTATGGTAGTAAAGAACCTAACGATACTAATAGTTATCTAATGGAATATGTTCAAAAAGTACAAATATTAAATAATGCAACGAGGAATTTTGATTAATGGAAATTATAAGCCATTCCGAGTCATTGGTTACATCTGTGATGCAACCGGCTAGAGTATTAGTTAAACAAATTAAAGGACATACAGGTTATTTTTCTTGTGAAAAATGTGTGGTTGAAGGTGAACATATAAAAAATAGAATGTGTTCTACCGATTTGAATGCAGCACCACGAAATAATGAACATTTTGCTGCTGGTATTTATAAAGATCACTGTAAAAGTCAATCGCCCTTGCTTCAAATTCCAGGGATACGCATGATCACAGACTTCCCTTTAGAGTATATGCATTTAGTGTGTTTAGGAATTGTGAGAAAAGTTCTTAATTTATGGAAATCTGGTCCAACTTCATTAGGCCGCCCTAAACACACTTGGTAAAATTAATGTTCGATTTTCAGGTATCACAATTAGAAATGTTTCTACCAATTTATGTGAAATAGCTAAATTCGTTCCTTGTGAGTTTTCTAGGAAACATAGGTTACATGAGCTTCCTTATTGGAAAGCAACAGAGTTCAGACTTTTCCTTTTATATCTTATACCAGTTGTTTTGCAAAACGTGGGAATGTCTTTAACTCAAGACATATTTTTACATTTTATGATGTTGCATGTAGCTATGAAATCTTAGCTTCTTCTTTGTACATGCCATCTATGATTAATTATGCTGAAGATTTATTGAAATCATATGTGGAACAATTCAGTGATTTATATGGAGAGGAACACATTTCCTACAATGTCCATAGTCTAATACACTTAGTAGATGATTGTCATGTTTATGGTGTATTAGATAACTTAGTGCTTTTACTTTTGAAAACAGCTTTCAATCATTTAAACGTAAATTAAAAAAAAAAAATTTTATTCTTACTCAACTACATAATCGTGAATTTGAAAATCGTTTAGCAAATGTTGTGGGTATTAATTTAAACAATAAATATTATCCTAAGGTTAGCAAAAAAACTAGTGGAATTGTATTGAATAACATATGTGGGCAACAGTTTAAAAAAGTAGAAACTGAAAAATTTGTTTTAAAAACAGACCCAGCCAATAGTTGCTGCATAAGCTTTGATGGCTCAGTTTAAGTAATCAAATCCATAGTACAGAATGACTCAGAAATCAGTTTAATTTGTTATAAATTTGAAACAGTAACTGATTTGTATTTAAGTCTCATACCATCTAATAGAATGGAACTTATTTGTGTAGAAATTTATCAGTTGAACTGATGGTTATTTCACTTAACTCAATTTCACACTAGGCAATGAAGTTTCCTTTAAATAGTTTAGGTGAATTTGCAGTTACTTCAATTTTACATTAATAAAACTACATTTTATATTGTGAATTATAAATATCAATTATAGTTTTTATGTCTTAGTCATTATGTCAAACGCAAAAGAAAATGTTTTATTTTATATTTGTAAGATCCTGTTTGATAAAAAAAATGCACCTATTGTTGCTATTGTGCCTAACATATGGGTACAAAATTGTAGCAACATGTATTTTTGTTTTTGGCTGCCACAAAAATTTCAAGTAACAAAAATGATAAAGTCGGTTGTTTTACCAGACGAAGAAACATGGTTTCAATATCCTTGCGAAATATTTAAAACATTTGGTTTGTTAATATAAATTATATTTTATTTATCAGTACCTAATGTATTTCAATTATAGGAACATATGAGGAAGCTAGAAGTAAATCTAACTACAACTTTGAAGGTCGAAACTCTGGAAAACATGCTTTCAAAGATTTGATAATGTTTAGCATTCTACTTGGTAAGACAATTTTTAACTAAAAAGTGTTACTTACCCAAATTAAAGTTATCAAATTAATAAATTATGCTATTATTTTAACTTTTTAAGATGTAACTATGATGAAACATCCAACAGGATCCGAAGATGTGATTGGATGCAGAGTTAAAAACTGGTTACGCTTAGCACCAACCCGGGACAAATATAAAAAATAATAATAATAATATTAAGTGGTATCGTAGTAGGTAGGTAGTGTATATAGTGTATTATAATTGATAATTTGTAACTGTTTTTTTATTAATTTGAAAACTTTATATACAAATGTAAATTTAATTAAAGTTTACTGTAAACATCATTAAAAAAGCTTAAAAGCTTTCATTACAACAATTTAATTTTGACTCAACATGTTTAATTGTTATAATTTAGAGTATTATAAATTGTTATAATTTACATATTATATATATTATATTTTATGGGAGTGTGCACTTTTCCAATTATTAATTATTATTTATTTATAAATATTCAAATAAATAAATTTTGTGTAGCTATTAATTTTTGTTTTTAAATATATTAATTATATTTAATGCCTATCCAACTTTAAATATATACATTTACCTCAAAATGTATAATAGTAAATAAGTGGACTTCTTAGTCAATAATGGTAAACATAAAAATTATAGTAAAAGACTACAGACAATATTAATATACAAATTAAATTATATTAATTAGTATATTAATATACTAATTAGATTATATTAATTAGTCTTATACAAATAATAGATATTTTATATACATCTAAAATGCTCGTTTGTATACCAATAAAATACAGTCTTAAATATTTATATTAACAATATACACTTAGACTTTAAATAATTGTCTCATTTAGACTTATTCTGGAACATAAAAAGAACATCCATTATACATAAAAAAATAGATATTTTTATCTAATGAACGATATATATAAGACAGTTGATAGACATTGACATGTTTACTGGGTTATCTTTTTGCAAATTGGATCAAGATGGTACTTTAGAGAGGTCATTTTCTATTTTATCAATAGTTTTTTAATGCCAAGACAAAAACCACCAAAAAATTACAAAAAACCGCTAAAAACTGGATTTTAATTTCTAACGCTTTGTTTATTACCATAGAAACGATTAAAAAATTATAATATTATAATATTATTTCAACTTACATGATATATAATAATTAATGACAATATAAAATATCTAGACTGACAAACTGCCTCTGCTCAGAATCGTTTTTCTTATACAATGATAGAAAATCATTGAATTCAAGTTTAATACAATCCATTAGGTATACAATGACCCACTTGTAACCTACTGTGCAGCAGAGCGACATCCACTTACCCACTTTTTAAAGTTTTAATATTTTGTTATTCATCAATATAAACACAAATATTTCTATTAGTAAATTCAAAAAAGTAAAAAGAAAGAGTAAACACATTTAAGTAATTACTGGGTTTGTTCTATAACTGGGAATGAATGTTCTGCTTCAATTAATTATGATAATACATTAACCAAAAAAGCTTATTTTGAATACTGCAGAATAAATGCATGGTTTAAAATAATAAATTTTATTGTATTATTAATGGCCTGAAAAATAGATTTTTTGCAGAAAGTCCGAGTATGGGTGTAGGTGTTGACCATTTAGTTTAACTAAAATATGGAGAAAATATTGAGTTTATTAAAAGCATAAAGTACCCAAGAATTTTAAAACTATATTAGGATTAAAAACAAATTCTGATTACCTACTACTTTTTTAAACTAATTTTAATTTTCTAAAAAATATTAAATATAAGTGTAGAATACCTAAGGGGCTATAATGCTGGGTCATAAAAGCTTTGAAATTTATGAGACCACAACCTATTGTCAAAACAATATTTGTTCAAATTTTTCTTTTTAAACTTTTGACCGCAATATTGACAATAAGTCATAAGTCATAACTTTTACATTCTTCCTCATGTGAAAGATCATTTACAGTAGAGGCACAACGACCAGTTATATGTCCGTAAACTTATCAATATAATAAATTTATTAGGTAGGTACAAAAGATTCAGAAAATGTATCAAATATTTTTGCTGAAAAATACAGACGTCCAAATTTAATAAATTATAAAATACAATTTTAGGTTAACAATGAGTAAAATACTAATTGTTTTTTCAAGAAAATGTTCTCTTTCACAATTTCAATTAAATCAAGTAGAGTATTTCATAGTATTTCAAAATTTTTTCTTGCTACTATTTTACTTTTGTAGACCATTTTTAAATGGAAAATAGAGCTGTTGACAACCATAGAAAATATCAACATCTGAAACCTGCATGTACTTATCTATTGTCTCTGTCGAACGTACAACATGAGCCATAAGTATTCAGAAGAACTAATTTGTGTTGTTAGTTTTAATAATATAGAGAATTATTAATCTATTATAAAATTTAAAGGTAAGAATATTATCTATGGACTATTGTCCGCTATTATTTAAATATTAAACTCTCATTAAAATTGTAATAGCTTACATAGTGTTATCTCACTTTAAAATTAAAATATCAATAAAAGCATGTACTTGATAATATTCTTACCTTTAAGTTTCATAATGGTTAATTTCACTTTAACATGAAAGCTAACACAAAATTAGTTTGAATCAAAGCAAATGTATTATGTCGTATGTTCGTAAGATGGAAACAGCTCATGCGAGTAAGGCGTCTTCTTAATATTATAATGGTGTAGTCATAATTTTGCGGACAGATTTAATTTAATTAATTTTAATGGTTCCAAAATAGTAAGTAAAACCAAGCAAGGATTAAACACAGCTGTCAATTGTATGAAAATGTTATTACATTTTTACCATGATGTGTATGTAATGGAACAACCAAATTTTGTTCGCACGAAAAATTTAAAAAAACTTCGGGTTGAACATATTGGTACCTATTTCAATCTACAACAATGTATATAGAATTGTAATGCTTATAACATAAGTAATTAGGTAGTTACTTACAATAATTCCATCGTGATTCGTGCTGAATGATGAATGCCCGAAGTTTAAAACAATGTCGGTCCAAAATCAATAATCAAAATGCACTCCACATCACTATCACATAGTACAGAGCGAGAGCGCTTGGAGCCAAATACGATGACGAAAAGAACAACGAACGTTATACAACAACAAAAAAGCGCCAAGCGCCGATTAGTGATTACTGATTAGTGAACACCAACCATAGTAATATCATAATATACACGGACGTACACAACAACACTATAACCATTATTGTTCCATACTATAATTACCACATTTTTGGTACAACTTGTATTACATGTTGTACCCACTGTTTTGCAATATACAGTAACTCTCACCGCCCGGCCGGTCGAGCCACGTCCATGAATGCCTGTGGAACATTCTTTGATTGTATAAATCACGAACCAAGATAATATTATAGTTTATTATCTTATTATAGTATATACCTATATATCTTATGATTAATAAATAATCCCGGGAACCACGGTTTTATTAATAGTTTATCATTTATCATTTTATTTTTATACACTTCTGTGTTGACGTTGAATGTTTCGTATTCATAAGCGTGCGCAGGTCTTCTTGGCAGGGGAGGCAATACCTTTGCTAAGGAGGTCCAGACTTCAAACCCCTCCCCTATATATTTTTTTCACATTAATAAATAAATCCTCACACAAAATCAAGTATATGATTATATTAAACCATGGTATTATTCTATACGGTTAAGAGTTAGGTTACACATAAAATTACCAAAATAGTTTTAAATAAATCCTTTTTAATAATATGTATCTTTAATGAATAGATAACGATAAAGACCACATACCTAATAGAACATAGAATACATAATAAGAAAAAAAAACAAAAAAGCATAATTTGAACAACTTTTAAAATAGGTAATAATGTAGTAGGTATGTTTTATTAAAGTTCCATACGTCCGACGTCGTTTGGAAGTAGGGTCTAATGTTTTAAAAATGTCTATTACTTCTTCATAATCTACATTATAAGCTTGTTCATAAGATATTGGTATATTTTAAATCTTGGTAGGTATTAATGTCAATAATGTGTTATGTATAATAATATAATATAAGATCTCGGGGGAGCGGAAAAATCTCGCAGCGGAGGCAGCTGCCTCCCCTGCCTCCCCCGTGCGCACGCTTATGTTCGTATTGCATAAAATAATAGAGTATCAATATTATGTAGCTCCACGCCCGTAATAAACTATAAAGTAATATTGTGTTTCCAAATTTCCAATGCGATCTCATGCGTATAAATGTATATTAATGTATATTGTATAATATAGCATATTAGCATGGTTAATTTTAGCCATGGTATAATATACTATTATAGCAATTTACTAATTATTTATTATTATACTGTTGCGCGTAACGAAATATAGTTATTGTTTGCCTAAATTTAATATGTAGGTAACAATACATCAGTGTTGGGTAGTAACATAACGCAATTACTTTTTCAGTAACGCAGCAGTAATTTAATTACATTTTGTCCTTTTAATTAAAGAAAAATCAATTGCAACAAAATTATTTTTGAAAAGTAATTTCTTTGAAGTGACGCATTAACGCGTTATTACTTATTTTCCCGTTATTAAAATATAGTTTGAATGTATTACAAAAACAAGCCTATAGGATATCCCAGAAAAATTAAAAATCAATTATATTTATTTTTTATTCCGATAATAATTAACAATATTTTTAAACGGGAGATGGTAAACTGCGGCAAAATTAACCTTTTTCTAAAAGTTGATATGTAAACTGCTGCAAAAAAAACTTTTACATTATACAAACTGCGAAAAACCGATAAGATACATTATACAAACTGCGGAATTGTTTTTATATACCTTCTTTATGTACTACCTTATAATATAGCATTCGACAGTGGTGTATGAGGGGGATTACTATTAAAATTTAATAAAATATTCATGCTGTAATATATTTATTTTTTTATCAGCTTTATCATCAAATGTATCCCTATTTGATAACCGTGTGAAGCGCGTTTCATTATATAAGATAGTTCGCGCCAGCCTGCTGGTATCAGCTATAGTGGTGTAAGAATAGCATACATAATATATTAGAACCCGTAGATATCCACTAATTTAAATTTAAAAATAATTAATAATGTTTTATTTTGTATGAATATTGAATAGTGTATATAGTTTTTTAAATGCATTTATTAAAAAAAAAATCTTTATACCGCATTTGTTTTTTGTTTCTCCAAATAGTAGTAAAATGGCTTCTGTTGGCCGCTAGTTGCTACTTGTTTTAGTTGTTTATAACTTATAAGCTTTTAATACATTGAACTGCTAGCTATTTGAAAATTACAATATACATTAGTTGATATGACTAATTTTAATTAGGATTATAAAAGGAGATAATATTAACATACTTTAAACTACTGGTTATTGACTATGTTTAAATATAAATGTTAAAATTGGCCTGCCTAAAATCTTGCACACCCGGAAAATAAACTGAAATGACGCCCCTGTATCAGTGGTATATAGGGGGGAGGCCCCCTAGGTTCTAGGCCAGAGCTCATAGTGAAATTGCAGGTTCAATCAAAGCATTGCATGTATATCTACACTGTTTAGAGTTTTTCACCATAATTAAGTTAGCCGGTTGATTAAAATCGTTTTTGAGGAATCAACAAGGAAATGTTAGATTGTCGGGACTTGCTTTGATGACTTATAATTGACTTTGATGTTAAATTCATAGTAAGTAAACATTAAAATATATAAATGACACTGTCAACATTTTTTAAAAAAGAATCAGAAAATTAATTTTACATAATAATTAAATTGCCCAATTTTTATTTGTACCTACTGTATATGTCATAATTATAACTACCCAGCTCCTTAAAAAATGAATAGTTATGACTTATGGCTATGTTAGTCGTGCTATGCTTGACTAGTGTAACTGATAAATTGGGCCATAGTGAAAATAATTTGTATATACGCCACTGCATAGTGCATATCGATACGATAACCTATATATTATACGTTTATCGTTTAATTAGGTATAATACATATTATGACAGCTATAATGCGTATTTTATCCGTGGTTTAACTTCATGATCAATAACGTTTGTAGTTTGTACCCTATCTTGTAACATGAACATTACCTATAATATTATACTCAATAGAACTTCTAGACACTCATAGAGTATTAGGCGAAAAATAAAGGAAAAACCAATTTTAAAATTGAAAAATATTATTATTATTAAAAATTATTTTAAGAGATCGTAATGTACGTATAATCAAAAACCAATTATTATTACTAAAAATTATTAAGATCGTATAGTGATTAGTGTTCGTAAAATCAAAAAAACATTTGTCGTTTATTCTTAAAACATACTTTTTTCAAAAATTCATATCTTGATATTCGTCCATCTTCTTTCATTTGCCTCTGTTCGTTAATAAACTTGTATTTTTGCGTTGTCGCTTTATTTCTTTTTTGTATTACCCCTTCGGCCTTCTTCTGCACTTTTAATTTTGATATATGTGTCAACTTGAATATCTTGTAGAACAGCTATAAATTTATATAGTGATGGATGATAGTGATAAAAATATGCTTTAAATTTTGAATGGAAAGATTCACATACATTATTTGTTATAACTTCTGATTTCGAAGCCCACAAAGAAGGAGGGAATATGTCTTGCATATAAGTTTCTGTTAAATAATCGCAAAATTGTACTATTTGATTATTAGATGGCATATCTGCAATTAAATATCAAAAACAAACGAATTTTCGACTTCATGAGGTTCAAGGAACGGAAGACCAAAAATATAATTTAAAAATTTTCCTTCATCTGTGTCTCTTTCAATATAAAGTTAAGATAGACCAAAATTTTGTAATTTTCTAAAACCACGCTTGGCCGAGATGAAAATTACAACCACGAATAATACTGGTTGGCCATATACTGCGGACTGCTTCGTGTATTCCAATTTCAAAATCAATTACAAACATATCTGTACAAATCATTCCGTCAAACATGCATCACGTAACTTTTTAAATACATGTTCATAAGTCCATAAGCTTCATGTACTTCATTAATATTCTTGGGAAGTGGTGGGTGATATATGGTTTTTTTATTATATAAATTTCTACGAATATATGAAATATAATTAGTCAGTAATTGTGTATCGTTTCCTAAACTACGAAGTTCTTTTCTTATTATTTTAGATGGCATTTCGTTTATATTGCTTTCAGATATTTTTCGTTTGATACTATTACTTACTGCTTGACGTTCAATTGTAGAATCTGCTTCATGAGTATCAGTGGCGCCGAACCTATATAGTAAGGGTGGCGACCGCCAACCCTTTTAAATGGGTGGGTGGTGGGTCCTGTTATGCAGGTGGGCAAATATCTAACAGAAGAAATTTGACGGGTAAATACTGAGTGTTCGATAGTAAATTAGTACTTGGAATCAAAAGTGCAACGACTGTAACGTCTATACGCCGTGTCGCTGTATTCCTGTGTATTAATGAAGTAGGTAGTATATAGACGTATTCATTATAGACGTATAGTGAACAGTTTAAATTGTGTTATCTATTATTTTTACATTATCAGTTAGTGGTTTTCGTACTGTGAAGTGGCTATTTTTAGCCAACTTTTTTCCTGTAAATGCCAGTAATGATATAATTATTATATTGATATAAAATTATAAAAAAGTGCTCTGCTGTACAGTAGGTTACAAGTGGGTCACTGTATAATGGATAGTAAATTTGAATTCAATGATATAATATTGTATAAGAAAAACGATTCTGAGCGGAGACGGTATGTCAGTCTAGGTATTTTTAAATATTTTTCAACTGATATTGTAACAATATATCAGGAGCCTTGTATTAAATTTTTACACTTTTTGGCCCAACAGATAAAACTTTATTGATATTCATAGAAAAAAAAACTAAAAAAATTGAAAAATGAAAATATCCGTAAACAGCTCAAAAAGAGTCAAAATATTTTCAAAATTGTATGGTGTATAGGAAATGCTAATATAAACATTCAGTGAAATTTTCATGTATCTATAGTCATTAGTTTTTGAATTACAACAAAATAAGGAAATCGCTACATGAGAAATCGATTGAATATCCAAAGTTGTAAAAATTTGAATTTCAAACGCTCATAAAAATTTAATTTGACTTTCCGGTAGAGATTTTTTTATTGATAAATGTAGGAAATCTTATGAGTAATCTTGTATTAGATTTTTAAATCTTAGATTTAAAAAGAAAAATTTTACGAATTCTTAACTCAAAATAATTTGCTAATTTTCGTGATTTTTCCATATTTTGTCAATTTTTGAACTTTAAATGCTTATAAAAAAAACTTGTGACTAAGGATTTTTAATATTTTTCATCTGCCTTTGAAACAATATATTAGGAGCCTTCTATTAAATTTTCAAGCTTTTGCAACCAACAAATAAAATTTTATTGATATTTTTAGAAAAAAAACTAAAAAAAATGGAAAATTAAAATGTGCCTAAACAGTTCAAAATAAATCAAAAAATTTTGAAAATTGTATGTGGTGTATATAAAATGCTAATATAAACATTCAGTCAAAATTTCATGTACCTACGGTCATTTGTTTAAAAGTTGCACCAAAAACCAAAATCGATTTTTTCGAAAACAGATTTTAGTGTAAAAATTCTCGTTTTTCCTTAATTTTTATTTTGTTTTGCCGCTTTTGAAAACTACTGGGAAATTTTCACTTTTGACTCCCCAAAGTACCAACTAGATTCACTTTCCTATCAGAAAAGCTACTGTTGAAGAAAATCCAAGCACTTTTAGTGTCCTAAAACGTGATGACAGACACAAAAAAAAAAAATATTTTAAATTAAAATAAAATACAGGTGGTAACAAAACTAGTCCGGCCAAAATTACATTAAAAGTTAACAGAGAACCTAATATACATCCATACAAGAGTTGTTGTAACACTTTTTAGAAAAAGTAATTGAGAACAAATACAAACATTTTCATGGGTATTTATATTTTTTTTGATCACAAAAAATGTATTTTGTGCTTAATGTTCACTACCGTAGACTAGTATTTATGAATAACTGACAAAAACTAAATTATTTTACATGACTAATGTCTGAAGTTAACGTTGAGGTATGGCCTAATAATGCCCGCTTAATTTAACGGTTCTGGGTGGGTGGGTGTTTGGTAAATTTTTACTAGTTTGTCACCCCATTTTAAATTGAGTTCGGCGCCACTGATGAGTATGATCCAAAACTGATTTTTCTTGTATTACAGTTTTTTCCTTGTTGAACACCAATTTGGCCTTGCATGATTTATTAGTGCATTCCCACGTTTTATAACCACTTATTTTTGATTCATATTTAAATTTGAATTTAAAATTGTCTAACACTGTTAATTGTTTGCCATTCTGGCTAAACCTTGTTGTAAATTCCATCACGTTGAATAAATATTAAACTTTTAACTCTACTAACATTTAGCACTTGTATGTAGATACTAACTAGTATTATCAAAAGTGAAGGAACCGATATTACCGATATGCTTCGTTAAAACTTAAAAATACATTTGGATTTACCTCACTAATATCTGCGCAAGACGCAACATCACATAATTTATTAAATTATATACGTACATAGGTACACATAGGTAGATATATATGATTTAGGTACTATAATATAATATAGGTATATAATAGAAGCCAGAAGGTATATAAAACAAATTGCCGCAGTTTGTATATAATGTATCTTATCAGTTTAGTCACAGTTTGTATAATGTAAAATTTTTTTGCCGCAGTTTACATATCAACTTTTAGAAAAAGGTTAATTTTGCCGCAGTTTACATACAGCCTTCTAAACATTCCACGAATAAATGTCATCACTTTATTAGCAGAAAAAAAAGTGTTCGGTTTAAAAAATAAAATTTAATAAAAATTAATTATGATTTATGACTTATAGTTACTATTATAGCCATATAGGTCATAGGTGAGATGATTGTACATTTGTATATAATACTATAGGTCTATCATCACTAGGTCTATCATTGTAAAATATATGTTACGGGCAATATGGAATACCGGGCAATGTGAACCACGATTTTTTTATTAACCAACTAATATTAAAATTAATTTTCATTATAAATTATAATTTTATTGCCTACTTATAATAATGTATTATAGTATTTTTTTTTTAAACAATGTTTATTAATTTTATTCATATATCATAATAATATTAAGAATATTTTGATGGAATAACAAAAAAAATTAACAAATTTAACTGATTTTATCAAGACAACTAATACTTTTATTATTCCGATGTATTGATGCCCGCTGCCCAGGGTCACGCTCTCGCTACAGAATTTAGATATATTATTTGGTCACTTAGTCACAGCTCACTACAAAAATTTAACATATTTTTAAGCCTTAATGAATACAAAAATCAAAAATCTGTTTCCTACATAACCTAGAAAAGGAGACGAGAGTTCATAGATATTTTGAAAATAATAATTGGACATCAGGAAGTACATAAACTAATCTTCCGCTTATTGGTCTAAAACTACAAAAAATACGGTGTGCTCCAACAGCCTTAAGTACTTATATAGTTATATCATTATATATAAAAGTATAACTCTTATTTATGGAATTATGTTTATAAATAACGTTTGAAATGTATCGGTGAAGCGTCATGATCTATTTAATTTGATTGTAAAATATTAAAAACACATTTTGAAGGAATGGATTCAAATACAATTTTTTTTTGTTACAAATAATAATAGTTAGGTATATACTTGTAACTTGTTATATGAATAATGCCTAAGACTGAAGGATGCATTTTTTGTACCTATGAATAACAACATTTAAAAACATAATATTTAGAATATTTCAATGCAATTAATTGTATTCGAGTTCAAAAAAATCCATAGAATTACAATTACTTATATATTTAATTTACTTTATAACGGTATAGTACCTACAAATTTGTTTATCATGGTTTTTATTGTTTATGTAGGTCCATTCGTATACGATTGTGGAGTGGTAACTGACATTTCAAAAAGATTCATAAACTGCACATTATTTTGTGAACAGTTTGATAAAGTAATCATAAGTTTTATAATATATTTTTTATTTACCCAGGCACCCAGCTTGTACCTATTGTATATTCAGGGTACGAGTGCAATTTAATGGAAAACAATGGCCAGTAGTGGAGGATGTACTTAAGTAGGTAACATTTTAACACCCAGTTAATAACTACATTCGATGATTAATTGATTTATAGACATCACTTATTCACTTCAGTACCTCTTGGAGAAGCCATGGCCCATACAACATTAAGTCACACCCATCCACCACTCAAAAATTGCACCTGTATAAAATATTATCTGAATAAATATATTATAATATATTAATATAAATATGGTTTTAATTTTTCATTCATATTATGTTGTTGTCTTTAGAGTATTTTCAGAAATAATTATATGGGTGAGGAATACCAAAAGAAGAGAATGGTCAATACATAATGTCGAAAATCTCATGTCCAAATTGTGATGATGCAAGTACAAGTACCTATATATAAATAAGGAATTGTAATATATATTCGTTTTTAATAAAATACAAATCAAACACAATTACGTTTGACGCAAACGTCTAAACCAAGATATAAGTAACGGTGTGTTATTATTTTTTATAAAAATGCATTAATTGTTCTAAGAACTAATTCAATGCCCAAAAATAATATAATAATATAATAATAAAAAATACCAAATATAATACCCTATGGCCTATATGATACTCTTTGGATTCCGATACGTAACTAAGAACGAAAAAGAAGCAAAAAATTGACCCACGACACACCAAAAATAAACGCTTATATAAATCATATAAATATGACCTAACGTCCTAACCTATATCATAGGGATAGTTTTAAATACCTAATAGGTATAATGACTAACCATAAACGTTAAACATTCATTATTGAGGGTGTTTAACCTACAACTTACTAAATATAGTATTTATAGGACACAGTGTATGGGAGTTGGGTGATCACCACTACATTTTTTCTTGCATTTGCCCCTGGATCGGATTCGTCTTAATAAAGCATAAATAGTAGATTTTAAGTTCAGACGAATCCATCTTAGTCTTTTATTTATGAATTATTATTAACCAGTATCAAATTTAAATCTAAGAATATTATCCGGTCCCCCCCACATAAGCTTGTCGTCTTGGTGTTTTAATTTTGAAGTAAGTTATGAGCAATTTTTAAAAAGTAACTATTAAGAAGGACTAGGACGTCATCTTATCCTCATTATATATTTGTTTTAAAATAACTAATAAACGAGATATTTTATATATAGATAATATATAACCAACAGTTGTAACACTTATCGTCTAATCGTACGAGTTAAAGGGCCCGTTTTACAATCATAGTTTAAACCTCGGTTACGCTTGAACCACTGATTTTACCGGCCGAATTCGGTCTTTTAACCTGAGTTAAACTATTGTAATATGGGCCCTTAGTGACATAGTGACATACAGGTGTCTAATAATACATGTATAATGTACATTTTCTACACCACAGGTTACGTTGAATTCGGAAAACACCTGAACAACACTGGGAGACCCATGGTTTACTCGTGCAGCTGGCCGGCGTACCAAGAATTCAAAGGCATGAGGGTAATTTTTGAAAAATAATAACATAAATAACATGCATTTATCAGAATTATTGTGTCGTTTAATATATAATTATTTTAAAACAAATGGCACAGTTGGTAACCGCTTTGCTGTACAATAGGAATGTAGAAGTAGAATGTACCTACCTACTACGTCAGCATTGAGTAGTTGTAGCCTGTAGGTCACTGTAAATTGTATAATAAGTAGAATGAAAAAAAGAGTTCCAAAACCAGAACCTACTGGCAGATCCCTATGCTCGAGAGCAGAACCCTGACAACAAACTTCTTTCAACTTCCATAGATGTGATTGGCGCATGTTTGAAAAAAGTGATATCATCTGTATTCAAATCTTCTGGCAATCCTTATTTTGTCACTTCTTGTCCTTCCAATATTTTTGAAATAATCTGCATTGTTTTATAACCACTATTTTTTTCTAAAACAATTTTAAATTTATGTTGAATTTTGCTCCCAACTATATTTCGTGCTAATTTAATTTTATCTTTTTCTTCTTCTACAACTAGTATATAGCATCCATCGGCAAGGCATATGTTTGACGATTCTAATCGTTTGATTGAATTTGGTAAAGATCCAAAGTTCGATTTGATATAAACTAAATTTAATTCTAAACCTGGATCGGCGAACAAATCAATTACTTTTTCAATGGAAGTAGAATCATTTTTGTCCAGTTTCATGATTATATTTTTAATTGTACCAAAATGTTCACAATAAGAAAAGGCTTGTTCCCCAACCTTGTTCCCCACCTAGTTAGCACAGGTTGTGAGGGTAATGGAATATTAGGAGCATGCTCTTTAAAAATTTGAACTCTCGAAGGAGCTTTCAAAAATATTTTTTTGCAGTTGGAAATTAGTTGATCGACTGTTGGGAAATTTTTCTGATTTGTTCCGCCGCCCTATGTAAGTAAAACGTCACCCTAAAACGTCAATCACACAGTTGCGTTATCGTACGTCTCGTATGTATCAGTAAAATTATCGGAGATAATTACGATAATGCAGGGGAAACTTCAAAATAACACTGGTGTGCACCGGGCCTAAAATAGTATCTGCCAATAGTTTATTAAATAATCGTAGATCACGACAACAAATGATAAATATAATATATCGTTATGATAAAAATAAAATTTCGTCAATTAACGACAAGCTAATGGAAACTGAATGTTTTACACTTTTACAATAAAATGTAACTTTCAACAAGAAAAATGCGAATATATGTAAAAAAAGTACAAAAATGAATAAAATGCACTAAAAACACTTAATAATGACCGTAAAGTATAAAATTCCCTAAAAATGCAAAAAATGCAAAATAAAAATTGTACCATTAAACTCTATATTCCACGAATCAAATTTCTGTAAAGACGAGCCTCGAATACAAGCATTAGATAAAAATATGCAAATGCATCAAGTTCCGGGCCCTAGACTTATATCAGTTCAAGCAACATTCATATATATAATATATTTATATTATATTGAATAACTGTTCATAAATGAAGTGTAATTAATTGAAAAGTTTATATAAGTATTAATAAGCACAACAATTTTCTTTATTTTCAAATTCTATGATTTATTTAGTCAACAGTTAATAAATGTTCAATTTTAGATTCTGAGAGGAGCGATGAATGTATTGGTTTTACAATGATGTGTGTTTTTATATTTTTATATTTTTATATTTTTGTGTCTGTCATCACGTTTTGGGACAGTAAAAGTGCTTCGATTTTCTTCAATAGTACCTTTTCTGATAGGAAAGTGAATCTAGTTGGTACTTTGGGGGGTCAAAAGTAAACATTTTCCAGTAGTTTTCACAAGCGCCGGGAAAAACAACATAAAAATTAAGGAAAAACGGGAATTTTTACGCAAAACCGATTTTCCAAAAAATCGAATTTGGTTTTTGGTGTAACTTTAAAACAAATGACCGTAGATACATGACATTTTCACTGGTTGTTTATATTTGCATTTTCTATACACGATAACATTTTCAAAATATTTTGATTTATTTTGAACTGTTTAGGGACATTTTCATTTTTCATTTTTTTTTAGTTTTTTTTCTAGAAATATCAATAAAATTTTATTTGTTGGTTGCGAAAGCTTGAAAATTTAATAGAAGGCTCCTAATATGTTGTTTTAAAGGCAGATGAAAAATATTAAAAATCCTTAGTCACAATTTTTTTTTATAAGCATTTAAAGTTCAAAAATTTACAAAATATGGAAAAATCACGAAAATTAGCAAATTATTTTGAGTTAAGAATTCGTAAAAATTTTTATTTTTAAATCTAAGATTTGAAAATGAAACACAAGATTCCTTATAAGATTATCTACCTTTATCAATAAAAAAATCTCTACCGGACAGTCAAGTTAAATTTTTATGAGCGTTTGAAATTCAAATTTTTACAACATTGGATATTCACTCGATTACTCATGTAGCGATTTCCTTATTTTGTTGCAATTCAAAAACGAACAACTGTAGATACATGAAAATTTCACTCAATGTTTAAATTAGCATTTTCTATACACCATACAATTTTGAAAATATTTTGACTCTTTTTGAGATGTTTATGGACATTTACAGCTTTCAATTTTTTTTAGTTTTTTTTCTATAAATATCAATAAAGTTTTATCTGTAGGCTCCTGATATATTGTTACAATAGCAGTTGAAAAATATTAAAAATACATAGGCACAGTTTTTTTTTATAATCATTTAAAGATCAAATTTTGACAAAATTTATCAAAATCTCGAAAATTATCAATCATTGTAATTAATAAATTATAAAATGTTCAGTTTTTATAGCTAAGGATTGCAAATTCAACACAAAGGTTCTCGTAAATAGTTCATACTGTAACCAAAAAATCTAAAAAATATATGAACACACTTATTTTTTACAGACATTTTAAATTCAAATTTGGACGAAATTACATATTAAAAAACCTAGAATAACTATTTTAGTTATTTTGTTGTGATTGAATAATATTATTCGTGGGTACTTGAAACTTCTAAAGTGTACTATTATATATCTATGATAGTATCACGGTTTTTGTTGATGTATAACGTGTTATAAGTATCTAATGGCTATTGTGATATGATTAATTTGGAATTTATTATAGGTACCTATTATAGGTCAATTTTTTGTTTAATACCATAGATATGTATATAATATGTCTTATACAGTTATACATAGACTGACATACCGTCACCGCTCAGAATCGTTTTTCTTATACAATGATATTATATCATTGAATTCAAATTTAATACCATCCATTATACAGTGACCCACTTGTAACCTACTGTACAGCAGAGCGACACCCACTTGCCCACCTTTTTTATAGCTGAGGCTTTTCATAAAACGTTAATTTTATGACCAAAAAATCTAAAAAATATCTATGTATACACAATTTTTTTAAGTCCAACTTTCAAAGAAGTTATAGAATATAGATATTTAAACAAAAAAATAACGGTTTTAGTTATTTTGTTGTGTTTAAAAATATTATTCGTGAGTACTTGAAACCTTTAAAGTATATTATTACTAGCTGAATTATCCGTCGTTGCCGGGTTTAAGTATAAAAATGTATGTAATCTGGCAAGATTAAATATTGTGTATTCTATATAAATAAAATTGTTGAAATAATATTTTTTACATATTAGTTATTAAAACCATTTTATTATTATCAATAGTAAATAGTATCTGCAAACCTACCAGCAGACTTTTCCCCTCCCAAGTGTACCCTCCTATTTTTCGACAGTTTTAGTATGTTAATCTGGAGCCACAAAGTAGATCTTTTAAGGCATGACTTGACTTTATCAGTTCTGGTCCCTTTTGCTACTACTGGTACTACTGTCTACTACTGCTACTTAAGTCTCCAGCCAGCAAAACTGTTACACCACGTCACCACCCATTAACCCTTTATTTTCCCTTATATAATTTAGAGATCTATTTAAAGCCTCAACACCACCTTATGCCATTGTAATTTCATTCCACACTATTATTATTGTATTTTTCAATACATCCGCAAAATTACTTTGTTTTAATATATTACAAACGAGAGTAGATTTATTGACCGACGACGCATTAAAGGACCTGCAAACGTGCTTAATTTTTGTTCGTTTAGATCAATAAGTGAAAGTGAATTAAACATACTTTTTGTGGTCTGACACCTTTTCTATGTTCTAGAATTTTGTACACAAATCACATTTTAATTTAAAGTGTTTCCTAACAAACATAGTTCAGACAACAACGAATACATGTACATTGTACATCCATTAAAATCGGACTTCAGGAAACATCCTTAATTTACTTGATTAATTTATATTTTAAAAATCCTTTCTTAGTGAATGTCTACGTCATGAAACAAAACTACTGACCGAATTTCATGGTTATAACTACAGCGGTTTTGGCTAGGCGGTTTTTTTTCTATTTTTTCACTTTTCAACCCTTTAAAACCCCTTTTTAGGGGTTAAATTTCTCAAATTAAAGTTTATAGACAATGTTTATTTGTAATATAGAGTATGCATATTTAATTTCAAAAAAAACGTTTTCAATTTTTACCCTTTTTAATCCCCTTAGGGGTTGAATTTCCAAAAATCCTTTCTTGGCGGACGCTTACATAGTACATCATAATAGTTAACCTGTATGCTAAATTACAGCCCGTTCAATGGTTTTAGCTGTGCGTTGAGTCAGTCAGCTTACTGTTTTATGTATAGTATATACTGATAATATTTTATACACACAATGACATTTTCAAATGCAATTTGTTTAGCAAAAATTATTTTAGACTAGGTACTATATAAATGTCGAATAGTAAAATAAATGACTTTATAAGCAATAATATCATAAAATGTACTTAGTAGGTGCCTATTCATTGCATTCAAATTTAACCCATCTGCTACAAGCGGTGGTAAACTCTGAGGATTGTATAGTAAACTCTTCCGAGTCAACATAACGTTTACCTGAAGGAAATGTGTAAGCCATTCTAAGTTCTGTGTGGATTTAAAATGATGTCGCAAACAGTAATAGACTATACAGCCCAAAAATTAGACACCTTAAGCTTTTTAAAATCAGTACCTATGTTCATATAATTAACAATGGAAATAAATCATTATACGTTATTGTTTATGTTCAATGTCATTAAAATTTAAATATTTATCTCGTATACATATTGATGAAGTTATATTGTGAAAGTGAAAACAAATTACTACCTATCATACCAATATAATGCATATTTAATATACAGATAAAATTAATACCAATGACTGAATTGTTGTATCCAAGCAGATTTATTTTGTTCTAAGTACATATTATTATGATGTATATTTATTTGGTATAATCGTATAGATAAAATCAGAATTTTTTTTAAATTTAATTGATTTTTTTATTGTACCAAAGTATTGTGTATTATTTATAACATATTAAGATATTGATTGTATAAATTGCGATATTGTTGAACAACAAGAAACATTTATATTTCTAACATGATGAGTAATAAATAATTAAATATAATATATAATATAATTGATATACCTTTATACAAATATAATAGTTTACGATATGTTTAATTATGTAAAACAGATATTCAATCACTATTGATGAATATATATAATAATTAATAAATAGTATAAGTCTTAACAGTGCTTTATGATAGACAACTATGACTATATTATGTTAATTAGTTAACTGTTTAACACTATTGGTTGATTCAATAATAATTTTCTACACATACCAAGTTTACTCAAGTGTAATTTATATTTTTACACTAATCATGATCAACATCTCAAAAAAGTAATAATATTTTGGTATATAATAATAATAATGTATATAACATTTAATATTTTATAAGATTTTTGCATAACAAAGCCGTGAAATAAAACGGTTTTTATATAAGTTTTTATACTGTATAATATATTAAACAATGCATAAATATACTCTGTTCCAAGAGAGACGATACTCTTTTTTTCGTCCGTCGCTACGCATCCCCCACCATTTTCAATTGTTCGGTTACGATCGTGACACGTTCGGCCGGCGGCCGGCAACGACTCTTCGCCGGACGGTAAGGAGTGGGAGAAATTAGGGTTCAGACTGATGAGCGGAACGAGTATTGTCTCTCCTGGAACAGAGTATAGCACATAACATTTTACATAGGTACATATTAGTCACTAAACATTATAAAAGTAATAAATACAATTTAAAAAAATTTAAGAATCTGTGGAACACCACTGATAAAGGCTATTATAGTTTAAGTGTTAATCAGTGTCATTATTATTATATTTAAATTTAAACTATTTATTGCAAATCTATATATTAAATATTATAATTATGTATATTTTACACTGTATGTCTGTACCATACTGGCATACTGTATATTTAAAATTAAATTGGAATTATATTCCGTTAGGTATATAAAGTTTATCATTATTTTTAATATTAATATATTATTCGTTTTAGAAAAATTGACATGCAAAGTTCTTTGATTAATTTTGAATTGGAATATCCAAATGAATCAATTAGTAAATTAGTTATTTGTTGTATTAATCATAAATTAAATATAAAATCTTATTTAATTATATTTAATACAATTATTAGATAGAAAATACTAGAAATATTTTTTGACATCGGTTTATAGGATGATTCCAGCCGTATCTGATGATGATAGTGATGAGCACGCGGAACATGAAAATATATCGTCATTCAGCAGCATAAAAAACATCACTAATGTGGGGGGAGATTACTAAATACTGTATTTTGCACGCAAGACGCAGACGCCCGTGAATTGCCTATTCGTGACGCCGCGTCAAGAGAAACTCGCAAATTTCCCGATGTTTGTTATAACAAAGTTACGAAAGTTTATCGCTATTCTGAAACGTATGTTGATAGATTTTGAAAACAAGTTGAAGCGATTGAAACGTTAACAGTTGGAATATGAATAAATCCTATATGGCTATATTATTATTCCTGCTTGCAGGATTGTTCATTAGTTAATATAGTTATACCAAAATTTGTGTATATAGAAACTAAACGACAATATTTAAAATTAAATCAAAATTCTTTTTAAAGAAAAAGGGTATGTTATACTTAATATTTTTCTTTACAGATAGTAAGAAATACTTATAGGTAAACCAGCCGTGGCATATAATAATACAACATTTATTACGTACCAGTGTATTACCCCCAAAAAATATACATATAGGTAGTAAATATATTTCAAGATTATGTACTTAAGCATAATATTATATAACAGGTGTAAAATGAGTTACAAAAATAAATAATTTTTGTTTATACAAGTGATTAAAATCGGATTTTAGGAAGCATCCTTAATTTACTTGATTAATTTATATTTTAAACATCCTTTCTTAGTGAATGTCTACGTCATGAAACAAAACTACTGACCAATTTATAATCAATAATATCATAAAATGTACTTAGCCGGTGCCTAAAGTTTATCATTATTTTTAATATTAATATATTATTCGATTTAGAAAAATTGACATGCAAAGTTCTTTGATTAATTTTGAATTGGAATATCCAAATGAATCAATTAGTAATTTAGTTATTTGTTGTATTAATCATAAGTTAAATATAAAATCTTATTTAATTATATTTAATACAATAATTAGATAGAAAATACATTTATTATAAACTTATACAAAGGTTCCAATTAACTTGATTTAAATTTTTAGTATTTTAATAAACAATAGTTTGTTTCTTACAATCTTAACAATAATTTAATGTTTTATTCCTCGCAATCATAATTAATTTCAAAAATGATAAAATTATTATTAAAATTAATCATTATTCAGTTGAGTAATTTCATCTATCTGAAACTGGTAAAGACCAGATATATGTATGAACTGAAGAAAACATAATTGAGTAGTCCATGTTATACACTGATAACCTATTTTATCTGGAACTTGTGAACCCTCTTTTGCTGACTATAAGAAACAAAAAAATACATTTAATTATAATTCTTGTAAACATATATTTTTAAGTAACTGTAACATAGCTATTGCAAATTAAGTGTTATTTATTTATTATGATAACGCTTTGGAGGGTAAACAGTTTGTTAACTAACATAGTCAACATAATATGTGTGCAGTTATGTTGTATAATGTATTATGTACAAAGTTGAGGTAATTTCTGGTCTATAGACTTTAACAATACTAGATGAAACGTTGAGATATGATTTTTAATAAATTGATGTTATAATAAGCTATTAAATGTTTATTAAAATACAACAGGGGCGTAGCGTGCATGTAAGCACTGTAAGTACTGCTTACACTTTAAATTAAAGAAAAAATAAATTTGATCAATCACGACTAATAGGTACATAATAAATGATTTTTAAAATTTAATTTTATTTATAAGTATTTAAGTTATAGCTGGTAGTGGTTTTTGTTATTGTTTATTTGTGTCGTACGCTGTCTACTGATTACCAACTATTTTAAGAAAATCATCGATTGTAGGTCTATTTTTAATCCATTCTGTATTATGTTAACTGCATAATCATAATACGATATACAGTGTAACACATTCTGAAATTGCTTACGCGCAACTGTTGTTTTCGAATAGTCTATAATGCCATAGTGGGGGTCACGTATTTAACTAGCGTTTGTAAGCACATTTGATTTTGCTTACGCGAGAAACAAGGAGCGACCAGTACGTAGCCCGACGCGTTGTAGACTGAGGTCGTTTTTACGTACACTGTCACTGTCATTTGCCTAATAGACTTTTGAAGTATTTATACTTCAATTTCTTTATTTTCTCGAATTGGATTTGTACAACTAGTATATTTTTAAAAATATTAAAAACTTTAAAATGATAATATTTTTTATACATAATTTAAAATTAGGTATTTAGGTATAGTACCTATATTCTAATCACTTTTGAAAAAAAAATGTCACTGCTTACATCTTTTTAATACCCACGCCACTCCACTGAAATACAACTTGTAACAGTTGTCGGGTTCTAGGTATTAGGCTTAAATAATAATACCAGTTCAAGTTCAGGTATATAATTCGGAGGCAATTTATAAACATGGATTTTAGGTACAATAAATAATTTATGCATGACGTACTTACAGTATCAGTTAAAGAAGAAATATAAGTATTAAGTAGGTATTTTAGGTACCTACCTACCTAATTTAGATTCTGATTGGAGCGATGATTGTATTGATTTTACAATGATATGTTTTAATTATTTTATTTTATTTTTATGTCATCACATTTTGGTGCAGTAAAAATGCTTTTCTGGTATTAAAAAGAATCTGGTTAGTGTTTTGGAGAGTCAAAAGTAAAAAATTCCCATAACTTTTCAAAAACATCAAGAAAAAGAAACCAGCAATTAAGGAAAAACTAAGATTTTTATGCAAAACCAGAGAAAAAATCAATTTCGTGTTTTGGTGTAACTCTAAAAAATAAACTTAGATACATTAAAATGTTCAAAATATTTTGGAATTTTTTTAAGCTATTTAATTTGTTTAAACATACGAAAATGTTGTAGTAATAAAAAATCAAATCTATGGTAGATTGTTATGGTACTTACAATCTTTTGTTATGGTACCTACAAAGTTATAATTTGTAATCATATTATATCATCATTAATAATGTATCAATAATATTCTATCCTTTGGTAATATTGTTATTTATACATTATTATAGGTATGTAAGTATATACATACTTAGTATATGTAATTTATTATTTACATAATTTTATACTTGATAGTTAATAGTATAATAATATAAACAATTTGATAGATACTCTTCTTCGGTAATAAAGTATAAAATTTGAAATTATTATCTCAAATTTTTCTTTTTTCATTTGTTTTTATGAAGTTCCCTAAATTGATAGATGTCCTCAAGCACTTGTTCCCTTTGCCCCCCTCTTAGGACGACTATGATTATATTGTAAATAAAAAATTTAGTATTAAGGTACACAACTTTTGTTCCTAAATTAAATATTATGTTTACAATTTTCACATAATTGCACATTTCAATAGAATTTTATTTAGTATTTTGTGTCATAAAGTTACCAGCTATGTCCCAAAATGAATCATATCCAATTGTCAGAACACTGAATTTCCAAACTTGTTACGTGTTCTTTGAAATTTATGATCAGATATTCAGATGCTCCGTGCTATTAAAATTGGATACTGGTTCCGCAATATATGTATAACCTATAAATTAAAAGTTTGTTAAAAATATGTCATTACACTATTTGTATTCTCTCTGACCTATGAGCAACATAACAAACTTGTGTACTGTGTAGAGCAGATCCAATTTTTAAATGTTTGCTTTAATAAACATAGAGTAAAAATATTGTGACGACGTCGGCACTGTAAGGCGTTGGTCACTCCCCACCAAACCGACGGTCGGTTTCGCACGGCCGCTACGGTCTAGCCGCCGCCCGGGCCGACTCTTTTCTCCTTCGATTTCGTGACTGTACACACGTACGCGCTACCTGTTGGCTGTTACCGTTTTCCACACACGCGAAACCTCGTGACCAACGTTGTCTGACTCGTATTGTTAACGCCTACGTTCCATCGCTCTAACTGTATTATTCAACTTGTCTTCGCTCTCTTGTAATAAATAACCAAAGGATCATCCACCAAACTGTTTTGTTGTTCTTTGGTAAAATTAGTCACGATTACGTGATCTGTTGGAGTCAGCCGGCACCAACCGCGCCGACATCTCCACATTGGTGACCTCGACGTTGTTTATTTTCTAAAGGTATATTTATTTATATATATTATATTTATTTTTTGTGATTTCTTAGTTATTTTTTAGTTTTAATTATTTTACTTTCTTAATACTAAAATTTACTTTATGGATTACCAAAGTTCGGTTCTTTTATTTTCTGTAAACCATATAGGTAGATACTAGATAGCCCTTTAGTGATATCGATAATCGAATGTAAACAAATCAAATATAACTTATAACTCGTAAGTACTAATTCAATTATTATTTACAGTTTACATGTTCAGTTTTCACGATAGCTCTTTTATTCTATTTTAGTACAGTAGATATTTATTATTTAGTAGGTATCGTGAATTAAGATATTTCAGTAGTAGTAAATAATAGTTCATGGTAGGTATATAATATAAATTAATAAATTATATAATGAACCACTGAAACGATACATCTCTAGCATAGGCGTGCGCAGAGTTTAAGTTCGGGGCGTGCCCGTGGAAAATTTGAATTATACATTATACACACATAGACAGAGTATAGTATAGATATTATAAAAAAAAAATAGAGCAGAAACAAGTCACATTTTTTTTATTATAACTTATTTATTAATTATTATTGGTTACTGGTTAGTTTAGTTAGTATATAATTATAATATTTACAGATTCATACGTATATTTTCTAAGGTATTGAACTCATCGATGACAGAATCCAATTTTATCCCACTTGTCAACTCTTGTTCGGTGAATAGTAACAGTAACGAATCTAATCGTTCCTGTTTTATCGTACTCCTAAGTTTTGATTTTACAATTGTCATTTTGGAAAAGACTTGTTCGCATGTACAACTTGTGACTGGGATAATAGTAAATAATTGTAAGGTTTTATAAAAACAACCGTAGGTAGAAATACTATTGTTAGTTTTCAGCCAATCAAGCCACAAATAAATGGACTCACTAGATGTAGCATTAGGTTTATCAGATTTTGGCAAATGTTTTAAAATTTTTATTTCAGTTTTTAGACCTGTACTTGATGTATTTGAGAACTTAGCCCAAACATCAATCATTTCAGGTTTTATTTCCATGTGTAGCAGACTAGCAATAGCTTCAATTAAGCTTAAAGTTTCTTGATTGAATCTTGAATCCATTGCCGACAATAAATCACCAAGTAGTTCATAATAAACTGATATCTTCATTTCATCTAATTTATTTAAAAAAAAAAAATGAGATTTAGATTTGTTATCAATTTGAGTCGATACTTCTCTACGAATAACGTCTGGAACAATTATTCCATGTTTTTTACATAAAGCAACTGCTTGTTCAAAAATATTTTCAAATTCTTTGTTTTCATTTCTCATACTTTTAAGATTTAATGTTAAAGACCGTACATTATCAATTGCCAACAAAGGATTTAGTTTTGGTGATTGAAGTACTGAGCTAACTTTTAAAATAAGATTTAATATTGGATGCATCATAAACATGCCAAAAATGAACTCAAATCTTTTTTATGTATTGTTGTCATGGATGAGGATGACTTGGTGATACCCCAGTTCTCCTGTACTGATAAGCATGTTTGAGACATAGGGCGCTTCGGCCCTTGAAAAATCTCGGGGCGTGCCTGGGCACGCCCTGTGCGCACGCCTATGATCTCTAGTTTATTTGTTTTTACTCGAAAAAATATTAGATACTTTCTAGCTTCTATTCAATCATGAAAAAAATTTAGTGTTTAAGACTCGTATCTCTTGCAGTCTCTGTTTCAAGTATCCAAGTATCTGGGTGTAATTGATTCTGTTTGTAAATTATATTTAGGTATGTATTTACTATTTGAGTACCTACAACCCCAGAGTTAGATTTGTGACATAATTTGTATCTCCATCTGTGTAGAGGGTATACCATAAACACATTAAACATATAATGCATTATTTGTTTATTAATTTGTGATTTGTGTTTTCTAGACTACAAAACAAAGATGGCCTCATCAAGTAAAAATTTGGAACCACATCATAGCAGCGCTGAAGCAAAGGAGGAACAGAGGCGTCAACTCAAATGTATAAACAGGAGTTGTAGAAATGTTGATGCCCTGGTTGATGCGAGTGAAATAGTGTGCCATTACTATGACGTTGATTACAAGCCTGGCAAAGAGGTAATTGATATTGTTTATAGCAAATTGAATGTTACACATAGGTAGTTTAATTTAAATTATGGTGGTTTGTTTAGGTTTGCATGGCGTGTTTTAAACAGTGTCATCAATATTATCAAAATATGGATAAGAAATGGGAGGAGATGTTTTTTACGGCGGAATCCACTTCCCCTTGTTTCGATTCATCGAGCGAAGAAGAAGAAGAAGAAAAGCAAAATCCTAGTACTTTTAAGGTAGATTTACCTCCCGACCCAGAAGTTAAAAAAGCCCTTGAAGATGAAATTGAAAAAATTTTTCATAAAAACAATCATTTCTTTGCCCATAAAGCTGAATTAACCAAAGAGTATATTGATAAAAAACTACCGGAATGTAATGCTAATGGGGAATACCTTGATAATTATATTGAGTATTTAGAAATGGAATCATTAAGAAATACAGTATATAATAGTTTAAATCAACCAATTGTAACGAGCCGCGTAGAACCTGTGGATATCAATGAGTTGGAGGATCGTTTGCAAGAGGAACAAGAAGAAAACAATATGCCTCAAAAAGAAATAAATAAGCTTAAAACCGAAATTGAAATGCTAACATGAAAAGCCTGTAAAAATGTAATGAATTAATATGTTAATTAAATTTTATATATTATTCCCATGAAATTATTGTAATTTATACTAATTTAATTGTAATAAAATATTTTTTATTGATTTTTCATATTTTTAGAAAACAGTTTTACAGTTATTTTAGTAAGACAAATAGTTAAGTAGACACCCATGCATTTGTTGTCTCCATCTTACATACGTATGCAAATTTTCATTCACTAGTATTAATTGAGTGAATTGACCAATTATCAAACTCTTAGGTAAGAACATCTGTTCTTAAGCGTCGGAGATTTTTCAATATTTTAGTTTTCAAACAAGATATTATCGGTACCTATATGAAATATTACAAATTAAAAATGCTTATATCTCACTTAAAAACTAGAATATTGATAAATTACCAACGTTTAAGCACAGAAAATGTTCTTACCTAAAAGTTTGGTTAAATAACACAGTTGTGGTGGCAATCATTGTGAGCTACCAAAATTAGTATTTCTGATTACGTTTGAGCGAGTATCGAGAACTAATTATCAAAAATGTTGAGATAAACTAATAATACACTTTCAGTTATGGTGTC
Source organism: Macrosiphum euphorbiae (assembly GCA_949089665.1). Taxonomy (NCBI): domain Eukaryota; kingdom Metazoa; phylum Arthropoda; class Insecta; order Hemiptera; family Aphididae; genus Macrosiphum; species Macrosiphum euphorbiae. Next base: position 88,474,295 of record CARXXK010000002.1, on the reverse strand, counting down.
TCGGTCATGTTATAAAGCGGCGATTTGTGAATGCGGGTCTCCCTCGATAGCTCTCGGCTTGATGAGACTTCAATGGGCACCTTGACGAGCAGTAGAACCCCCTACACTGCAACGATAAACCCTTATCTATTATGGGTTATACACATAGACATATTAATAAATATATATACCTACCTAATATATTTAAAAAAATTCAAATACTCAAAATTGAAATTTCTTGTAACTACTAATTATCAATTTTTGTTATCTACCTAAATGGTTTTAAATTGATTATAATGTTTTTTACTCCATGATATGTAATTTGTTCTTTTGTGACCATCTTAAATTGTATGCTATTTCTTTCTAACAATGTTGGTATACGAACCTCTCTTTCTACGATCAGTCCATTAATTAATATGTCTATGGTTATACATAAACATTTTTACTAAAAAAATATACATTGACAACTAAAATCAATCATTTCGGTTTTTTCAAAACAAAAAAGGACCCTTTTTCCAACCCAAATCTTACGAATTTCGAAACTAGTTCAAATGTAGGTATACACTCTTTCGAATTATTTTCTTAGTAGGGCTTAATACCATCATACCAATCAAGTAAAATACTATGATGAATAACACTTGTTGCGTAAGTATTTTTATGAAAGGTAATATAATCTTAGTCTTCATAAATCATAACTCACTACCTGATGCTATTAAAATTAAATAATACAACAACTTACATACCACTACCGACATATACATATTATAACTCTTGCATGTGCATGGGAAAAACACAAGCGTTACCAGTCACCGTCACCACCAACGAAACCCCATTCGACTCGAGCAAAACGTATAGTTTCATGTGAAAACGCATGCAACTTACATATCACTCAAGTGACTGACACATATTATATTTTATCAGCGCATACTTACAACAGTCATATCACTTGTATAATATTTTTATTTTACCGTGTGTATACACACAGGCATATCATCTCCGCTGTATATCATTGTATAAGTTAATATATCGGAAAATTAAGAACTTCCCTCATTTCAGTAGATTGGTACTTTATGCGGTTTATTACAAAAATCTCGAAATAGGTACCTACACAATAATTAACGTTACATCTGTAGTATTATAGTAACATTTTTATCAATAAAACATTTATAAATCTTCATATTATTAGTCATTTTCAAAAAAAGCGTATGCTACAATGAGCATATAGGTGGGAACGTACCTACATACATTCTTGTATCTTTATATATATATATAGTATATACACAATACTATTAGGCCAAAATAATAATAATATTAATAATGAATAATATAAAAATACATTGAAATATTGTATGAGATTACATTAGACTAAAATCATAGCTTATATACACATAGGTACATGGATTATAGGTATTTAAGAGAAAAAATAAATCTCTTACTGTTATTATTGTACTATTATTCATCAAGTGCAGTGAGAATTATATATATAGGTATATAACAATAAGTAAAAAATATTATAATCGAACCATCACCTATTTCTACAGTTACATGAACATGTGAAACATATAGTATGATATGCAAACCCACATTAAATCATATAGGTACCGATGTATATAAGTATATTCGACATTACAAACACCTAAACATATTATATGGATTACATAAATATATATATAAGCATATAAACATTCATATATACACATCAATAAGTCAATTACATATAGGCATACACATATTTACATACACAAATACTAGTATATAACCTTACATATTCTTATATAATTAAACAGTATTCATACATACATACGTAAATACATATATGTATATTTAATTAAACAGCATTCATGCATACATATTATTCCAAATAATAGTTTACATAAAATATTTTCGATATATAATTTATTTGATACCTAATTTCTTAAACATATATTAGTTATTATATATTTACAGTTGATAGTGTTGATAGGTACCTACATAAAATCGAAGTCCGTCATTTCGCCGCGATCGTTTCGCCGCCGGACTATTCGCCGCGACCAGTTCGCCGCCATCGTTTCGCCGCGACCAGTTCGCCGCCGTTAATTTCGCCGCCGATTTATTCGCCGCCGTTCATTTCGCCGCCGATCATTTCGCCGCCGATTTATTCGCCGCGATCGTTTCGCCGCCGTTCATTTCGCCGCCATCGTTTCGCCGCCATCGTTTCGCCGCCATTCAATTCGCCACCATCGTTTCGCCGCCGAAACTTTTAAAGTGGTTGCAGCCAGGTTTTTTTTAACGCAAATTTTAAATCTGTTTTCAGATACTTCAATACTTGTAATACTTAGCAACTGTACAACACTTCTCCGCATTTACGATCTAGGACAGATGGACGTAGCCATTTGGGCGTGATGATAATAGGACGTCAACAAATAAATATAATATATAAATCAGTAAATAAAATAAATAAGTTATTTATATTTATTATAATATATAAATTAATATTATAAAATTAAAAATATATATGAAAAATTCAGTCGCGTTCGATTCGCCGTTCACTACACACGCCGTGTCTTTCGTCTTCAAACATTGTTATTTTGTCTCCGTTCACCATTTCCAAATTTCACGTTTTTAATAACGCTGAATGTGGAAAAAATCAACCTTTCACGTGAAAATCTTCAATAAGATTTCTTTTCCAAACTTAAGCCTCAAAACCCAAAAAACTGGTAATTTTAATTAGTTTTTATCAAACTCGTCGAACGGTCACCGGCACGCAGCCGGCGGCTGCCTTATCTGCTGTTTCGCGTTCCGATATCGCGGAATGCCTAATTCAAATAATACACCTATAAATGGAAACAAAAACACACGGAACCTTATCTTCCGACCACGTTCAGACCTACAGAGTGTGTCAAATGACGTATTTTCAGATTCTAATGAAAATGACTCCGACTTCACACTGGTTAAATCCAAACCAAAACGTAACCTCTCCGTTACATCAACCGGTCAAACAACCGAAAAGATTAAAAAAAGCAAGTCAATTTTCGCATCATCTAACAGATACAATGAACTTAATATCGACGATACCGTATCTAACAACACCGGCTCTAACCACAACCTATCTGATATGATCTTGGACACAGAACTACCCAAACCTAAACCGCCTCCACCCATTTTTGTTCGTGGAGTGTCGGATTATTTCACACTTCGTGCCCAATTAATAGAATTACTTGGCGTCAACAACTTCTCAGTTAAATCATCAACCCGCGACTTAAAAATTCAAACTACTGACCCCGACTCTTACAGAGCATTAATAAAATATCTAAAAGATCGCAAAGCCGATTTCCATACCTATCAAGCTCATGAAGACAAACCTTTCAGAATAGCTATCCGTAATATCCACCCATCTACGCCTACATCTGAAATCGGTATAGCGATTGAGGATATTGGTGGCTTCTCCGTCCGCAATGTTGCTAATGTTATAAACAAAATCAATAAAAAAAAAACTTCCAATATTTTTCGTCGACCTGGAACCGGCCGAGATCAACAAGGACATTTTCTCTATCAAGTTTTTACTAAATACCAAAATAAAAATTGAAGAACCTTATAAGAAACGCTCAGTGGTACAATGTATTAAATGCCAAGAATATGGACACTCAAAATCTTACTGCGCCCACGCCCCAAGATGTGTAAAATGTGCCGCCAACCATCCAACTTCCTCCTGTACTAAGGACAAGGACCAACCACCAGTGTGTGCCCTCTGTCAAGGAAATCATACGGCAAACTACCGTGGATGTCAAGTCCACAAAGAATTTCAACGCCTTCACTTCGGAAAAACAAAAACAAATTACAATGCACAAATATCCAAACCTAGTGTAAGTTACAGTCAAATTGTAAACAATGGGGGAGTCTCTTCTTCCGAAACTCAACGTGATCCTCTAAATATTAACGACAATTCGTCCTTTCCCAACCTAACTCACCACCCGCCAAACCAACATCACCTCAAAGACAATCAAAATATTCCTCCAAATAACCCAACTCCCCATTCGGAAATCGCTTCTCAATTATCTTCATTCATAAATGAATTCAAATTAATACTAAACCCTCTTATTTCACTGCTTACAACCGTCATAACCAAACTTATGTAAGTTGGTCTTGCTTAAATGCGACTCATCAATTATAACACTCACGTTGGGTTCCATCAATGGATGGCCTCCCTCTTCATATTATTCATGTTATTTTTTTTTCTCTCTTGTAAACTGTCATCATATTTACTTATTGTACTTAGTTAGTATAGATTGTAAATTTTCAAAATAAAAAAAAAAAAAAAAAAAAAAAATATGAAAAATTATTTATTTTTTTTTTTTATTATTAATATTATAATATGCTCCTAGCCTAGGTTGTCTACATCTAAGGAGGTTACATATTATTGAGCTTGGCTATTTTAATATGATAAAAACGTTTATTTTATAAACATCTAAAAAAAAAATCGTCAAACAAAAATTATATATATAAATAAGTTATAAATATCCAAAAAGCTTTTAATGTCAAAAATAGCTAGTTATTTATATTAATTATAATATTATCTTATGTAGTTATTTTATAATATTAAAAAAACAATGATCATTTTATTAAGTTAATGCAGAGAAATATTTTGTGCGATTCCGCGTAAAAATGATATTTCAGTTCTAGTTTCATAATTTTGAACAATACTTAAAATGTGTTTATCCGCATCAATAAATGTCTTTAATTTTTGTACTAACCAATAACTAATGAGTTACATATAATATATTGATATTAGTATTGATATTGGTACATATTGCCAAAACGATACAATTCGAACATGTTCGATATGATACAATACATTAAGTCATATTATGAATATATAAAAAAATCAACTCAACCTACTATATTACTAATAGTAAAATTAATGATTTTTATAACTATAATATCATAATTATTCATAAAATATATCTAGTAAATAGTAATGTATACAATATACATAATACACACACACATATATTATATATAATATGTATATATATGCTGACGGTCTTCACTCAGAATCGTTTTTTGTAAGTAATGATAAATAATTGAATTCAAATTGAATATACTATAATAAATATGATGATAACAGATAAATGATAATAACACACAAGTACCTTACAAACTAATCAACACTAATTGTCACTCATGAGGATGAAGGATGCTGCAAGATGTACGTTCTATAGTCTATAAAATTATTTATTTTACAAACCTAATTTGATTTTTTTATTTAAGGCATTCAAGATATCAGCTCTAAAATTCAGCATCACTAAGGGTCAGAACATATAAATATAAATTTTACGGAACTGATAAATAATATTGATCACGCAGTTAATGGATGGCACATATTTGTTTGATTTCATACCTACAAATAATTAATATGATACTTAATAAAATTATGATACAATGATGTGTGTTTTTTTGTGTGTGTGTGTGTGTGTGTGTGTGTGTGTCTGTACTCTGTCGTCACGTTTTAAGGCAGTAAAAGTGCTCCGAATTTCACCAGAAATTTTTCTCTTAGGAAAATGAATCTTGTTGGTACTTTGGGGGTCAAAAGTAAAAAATTTCATAGTTTTTAAACGCATCGGAAAAAACAAACAAAAAATTAAGAGGATTGGTGGTGGTGTATATTTAAGGAGTTGAGTATAGGCAATTTTTACCAAATGTTTATATTTTCAATTTCAACAAACCATCAAATTTTCAAAATATTTAGACTTTGAGTTATTTACAAGCATAATAAATTGTCAGGTTTTTTTTTTATTATTGCTAATAAAATATAACTTGTTATGAGTGAAAATTAAAAAAAAAGTTGAGCGTAAATATTTCATTGGTTTTTATAAGTGTAAAGTTAAAAATTTGACGAAATACGTAAAAATAACGAAATTACGAAGTTTCTTTTTATTTAGAAATTCATAAAAAATTGTTAGTCAAAACCTAAGATTTGAAAATTTAACAAGAGATTCTTCATAAGTTTTCTACCTTTCTCAAAAAAAAAAGTTTAGCCAAAAGTCAAACTAATTTTATGAACATTTGAAATTAGACATTGAATGTTCAACCGTTTTTCCGGGAACCAATTTCTTATTATGATGTAATTTAAAAAGAAATAACCGCATACATTTGAAAATTTCACCAATTGTAAGATTATCATTTTCTGCAAATCCAACAATTTAAAAATATGTTGCCACGTTTTCAGCTAACTGTAGGCCTAAGAAATTGTTGGTTTTTTCAAAATGTAATGTATTTTTTCCGTAAGTTGTTCTAAATTTGGCTTAAAATAATAAGCATTTAAAGTTAAAATGTTGACCGAATACATCAAAATCTCGAATGTTTGCAAATTTTTTTGTAGTTCAAAATGTATAAAATATCGTAGACTGACAAACCGTCTCCGTTGAAAATCATTTTTCGTATACAATGATATAATATCATCAGTGATGGGAAAGAACGCGTTCACTTGAACGCGTTCATATTGTGTGAACTTGACATGAACGAGTTCGATTTTCAAGAGATGAACTTGAACGTGAACTAAGTTCTTATTAATTATGATTTTGAACGTTTTGGGTTCGTTCATTGACAATTTAATTTTCGACGCATAGTCGGCAGTCGTTTTCACGTACCTATTTTTTTTTTTATTTTCTTTAGTAACATTTTATAATTTTTGATTATAATTTTAAAAACTATGAACTATTCTAGATGAACTAGAACTTGAACTAGTTCATATTTAATGTCTTGAACTTGAACTTGAACTAATTCATTTTTAGAAAGAACCTTCCCATCACTGAATATCATTGTATTCAAATTTAACATCATCCATTATAGTGACCCATTAACTATATACAGTAGAGCAACATCCACTTACCAGCCTTTTTTTTCTATAAATGTCGATAGAACAATTTTGGTTGGGTCAAATCACTTGAAAATTTAACCGAACATCGTTAGAAACAAAATTTCCAACCATTGTACTAATCGTATTATACCTTTTAAATAATTCTGGTAAAAATATAATTTTTGTTTCTTATCTAACGACTTACCTACAACACCCAATTGATTTTAAAGAGTTAAAAATTCACTGTTTAATTTGCATAATTATTAATTTTTTTTTGCTGTACATAAGTTTTTGAGTGGGTCATTGAACAGGATAATGTATTAAATTTGATTGCAATGATAAATCATTGAATATAAAAAACGATTCTCAGCGAAGGCAAAAAGTATGATTATTCGATATTATTGATATAAAAGTAATTTATTTTAGTATATGTAATACAGTAGGGTGAATCAATTTTTGCTGAAAACATTGCATTTTAAAATGTCATTGTGTGCTTAAATATTATTACATATTTACATATAGGTACTTTGTGAATTACAAATACCTATGCAATTTTATCCAAGTTTGAACGTAGAATATCTACAAAAAAACCTATGGTCATATAATTTTTAGATTTGTTGTGCACACAAATACATAATTAACTAATTACGAAAAAAACTTGTATTCAATTTTCAATCCATATCTATAAAAACTAAACATATTATTATACATTTTTAAATGTAAAATAATTTGTATATTTTCAAGATCTTTAATGAATGTTGTCAAAGTCTGAACTATAAAATATAAATTAAGTTTTTACAAAAAAATCGTGCCTATTATCGTGGATATATGTATTTTTTGAACTTTCGAACTGCTTTTACAATAACTTATAAGAATCATTGTATTACATTTTCAAGCTTATTTATCCAATGAAGATTTTTGTATCGATATTTATAAAAAAATGTCTTATGGCTTTAATTATAGCTTAAAAAGAATTCAAATATTTTTAAAATTGAATGGTTTATACTTTATAGAAAATGATAATATCCAACGGCCAGTGAAAATTGCATGTTTCTACGGTCATTTGTTTTTTTAACTACGATAAAATAAGAAAATGTTTTTTATATAGTATCGTTATTTTACGTGTCAATATACAATGGCTAATTTTAAACACTCATAAAAATTAGTTTGACTTTCCGGTAAATATTTTTTTTTTTTTTTTTTTAATAGGTTGAAAAACTATAGAGAAATAGAGAATATCGTGTTAAATTTTTAAATCTTTTAACAAAAACATTTTTATAAATTTCTAATTCAAAAAATAAATTGAAACCACTATTTTGATAACTTTGATAATTGTTTGGGACAATATTTAAACAAATCGGTAGGTATCTCATACTTTTAAAATATTATAATATTTTCGTAAATGCTGTTACTGGCTACGAGCTGCTAAAAACAATCATATAATATATGATATACATAATACATATTATGTATTATGTATATCATATTAGTTATTACATAATATATGGCAAATACAATTACTAATAAGGAGTTGTGGGTTACGAGAACCATATTAATATTAAATATCATTAATCATATACAGGGGCGGACTGGGCCACTGTGCAATAATTTGCACAGTGGGCCGGTGTTATCCGGGCCGGTACAAAATAATCCACTTGGTATAATATTATTATTGTTGACGATTTTTTTAGGACCTCATCTTCTATTTAGAACACCTTTATAGTAGACCAACATAATCCACTCCGATCAACTCAGTTTTAAATACTTATAAGTTATAAGTTTTAACTATACAAAGTCCTTATTTTAATGCAAAATGCATTATTTTTTGGGAATTCCCCGACAATACTTTTCAAGACTTCAAGTACAAAATCCCTTCATACACGTACATCAAATAATTGAAAACTATTAAACTTTTACTATGCATTTTTATCAGTTTTGGTGTTTTTTGAGCAATAATCATTACAATTTTTAAGAATTTTTTGTTAATTTTTAGTGCACATTTATACAATATGATGTACATTATTTTTATATTTTAGATTAAATTTAATTGGTAATTTAAATTACGTACAGATCATTTTTGGATTGTTTTTATCGCATTTATTATACTCTAGATATTATCTATGATTTATGATTTAGAGTACAATATAAATAACATACAAATAATATTGCCTCAAATAAATTTGAATTTTAAAAACATTTATCACATGTCCTGTTTTTTACGGTGATTGGTGAGTAACCAAAATTCAAAAATAAAGTACCAAAGTCTAAAAGTTTAGGTTGTAATAGTACAGGGCCGATTTTTTTTCAATAATAGTGGGCCGAATAGGTCTCAGTCCGCCCCTGATCATATAAAATGTCAAAATCATGGCGAGTAACAAACCATTAACGCATTGACACGATTAAAGTGTGAAACAGCCAAAGGTTAAGTTAGTTAAGCAATTTGGCCAATCCTTGAGAGAGCCAGCGAGGACCAGGTCTACAGGTATACATTTTACTACCCGGAGATTGGGCCATAAAAGTATAGCACAAAATATACAACTAATTATTATTTTGTACAATATTTTTTTATTATTACAAATACTTCCATACAGATTTAACAAAATAAATGTAATATAACAAAATATAATATAAAATAATTTATTTCTAATACTTAAAAAGGTGGGCAAGTGGATGTCGCTCTGCTGTACAGTATGTTGCAAGTGGGCCACTGTATAATGGATGGTATTAAATTTGAATTCAATGATATAATATCATTGTATAAGAAAAACGATTCTGAGCGGAGACGGTATGTCAGTCTAGGTTTAAGACATATTATATACTTATCTATGGTATTAAAAAAATAATTCACCTATAATAAATTCCAAATTAATCATATCACAATATCCATTAGGTACTTATAACGCGTTATACATCAACAACAAACCGTGATACTATCACAGATATATAATAGTTTACTTTAGAAGTTTCAAGTACCCAAGAATAATATTGTACAATCACAACAAAATAACTAAAAAGAATATTCTAGGTTTTTTAATTTGTAATTCGTCCAAATTTGAACTTAAAATGAGATTTTTTGGTAACATATTTAACTACTTACGTGGAACCTTGTTTTAAATTTTCAATCCTTAGCTATAAAAGTTGAACATTTTATAAATGACTAACTACAAAATAATTATTAAATTTTAAATTTGATAAATGTTGTCCAAATTTGAACTTTAAATGCTTATAAAAAAAAATTGTGCCTATGTATTTTTAATATTTTTCAACTGCTATTGTAAAAATATAGCAGGAGCCTTCTATTAAATTGTCAAGCTTTTTTAACCAACAAATAAAATTTGATTGATATTTATAGAAAAAAAAACTAAAAAAATCGAAAACTGACAATGTCCGTAAACAGTTCAAAAAGGGTCGAATTATTTTCAAAATTTTATCGTGTATAGAAACAGCAAATATAAACAACCAGTAAAAATTTCATGCATCTACGATCATTTGTTTCAGAGTTACACCAAAAACCAAAATCGATTTTGATAAAAATCAATTTTGCGTAAAAATTCCCGTTTTTCCTTAATTTTTCTTTTGTTTTTCACGTCGCTTTTGAAAACTACTGGGAAATGTTTACTTTTGACCCCCCAAAGTACCAAATAGATTCACTTTCCTATCAGAAAAGTTACTGTTGAAGAAAATCGAAGCATGTTTACTGTCCTAAAAGGTGATGACAGACACAAAAAAAAAAAAATAAAAAAAAAACACACATCATTGTAAAATCAATACATTCATCGCTTCGCTCAGAATCTAAAATATAATACAAAACAACTAACAAGGCCAATAAGGTTAGTAAAATAATAAATAACACGAATACAGATTGTACATATTCAAATCGACAATTGAAAGACAGGCAGGCGGAAGCACCACATATTATTATAAGGGAACCCGAGGAAAATCATATTCATATATACCACAGCCGTGAGATCTGCAGAGAGAACCTTCACGCCACTTACACGCACAAATGATTCTACGATTATAATTTATACTGCTGTACATTCAATATTTTACTTATGGTTTTGCTCTAATAAACAATCACTACTCTTACAATATTGGAAAATGTCTGGATGGTCTTATATATATGTGACAATAATCAATAATCTAATAATACCAATAATACGATTATGGAGACAATACTAGGTTCCTATCACACGCGCCTGCAGGAAGTGCCGGTGTGGGGGAGGAACATTATATTCAAATAATTTTATTTATAGAATTTTATCGACAAAATAATTTAATTTCTATTCAATTAGTTTACTTTTAGTAAGAAATAATCATTCTCTGTCCATCTGTTCACGACACGAGACACGAGACACGGTTTACTAATTTTTAATTTGCCTTTTGAGTTTTTTGTTATATTTTATAATTATACAATATGGAAGCTCTTACAAATCGTAACAGAAAAATTATTACCCATGAAGGATATCAATATGTTTTTGACAAGTTAGCGGCCGACACAGTCACTAAGTTGTATAGATGTCGTAGACGTGACATACACTGTAAAGGGCGCATTAGAGTAAGCCCAAATGGTGCAATTGAAGTAACTGGAAATCACGGTGGTCACGATGAATCACCAGTAGCAATAGAAGTAAGTGGAATATTTAAGTATTAATTTTTTTTGGCTTATAAGTAGAGCGCGGATTTATATTCTCTTAAAAATTGTAATATATGCAAAAATATGTTTTTTATATCAATTTATTTATTTTAACATAGAATTTAATAAATATAAAATATAATAATAAAACAAAATAATAATATAATTAACAAAATTAATAAAATAATACTTTAAAATAATATTTAATAAACATAGCCTATGTTTTCATTTTTTTTTAAACTTTATTCTTAATGTTAAATTTACAAACAAAATAACTAAAATTAAAATAAAAAATTGAAATAACAATCTTTGTTAAAATAAATTAGTCTTTAGTGGGTAGAAAAAAATAGTAACTTTAATTTATTAACCAGCCTGATGGTTCTTCTTAAATATGTAAAAAAAAAATATATATATTTAAAAATGTGCAATTACATAATTTATGTGATGAATTTATGAAATATTTCTATATATATATTTTTAATTAGTGAAATATGCAAAAATATGATTTTATATAAATATATTCTTTTACATCAAAATATGCACTTATATGGAAAATAAAATTTTAGATTCTGAGCGGAGCGATGAATGTATTGGTTTTACAATGATGTATGTTTTTATATTTTTATATTTTTATATTTTTTTTTGTGTCGATTGAAAGTGAAAGTGCTTCGATTTTCTTCAATAGTACCTTTTCTGATAGGAAAGTGAATCTAGTTGGTACTTTGGGGGGTCAAAAGTAAACATTTTCCAGTAGTTTTCACAAGCGCCGGGAAAAACAACATAAAAATTAAGGAAAAACGGGAATTTTTACGCAAAATCGATTTTCCAAAAAATCGAATTTGGTTATTGGTGTAACTTTAAAACAAATGACCGTAGATACATGAAATTTTCACTGGTTGTTTATATTTGCATTTTCTATACACGATAACATTTTCAAAATATTTTGATTTATTTTGAACTGTTTAGGGACATTTTCATTTTTCATTTTATTTTAGTTTTTTTTCTAGAAATATCAATAAAATTTTATTTGTTGGTTGCGAAAGCTTGAAAATTTAATAGAAGGCTCCTAATATGTTGTTTCAAAGGCAGATGAAAAATATTAAAAATCCTTAGTCACAATTTTTTTTTATAAGCATTTAAAGTTCAAAAATTGACAAAATATGGAAAAATCACGAAAATTAGCAAATTATTTTGAGTTAAGAATTCGTAAAAATTTTTCTTTTTAAATCTAAGATTTGAAAATGAAACACAAGATTCCTTATAAGATTATCTACCTTTATCAATAAAAAAATCTCTACCGGACAGTCAAATTAAATTTTTATGAGCGTTTGAAATTCAAATTTTTACAACATTGGATTTTCACTCGATTTCTCATGTAGCGATTTCCTTATTTTGTTGTAATTCAAAAACGAATAACTGCAGATACATGAAAATTTCACTGAATGTTTATATTAGCATTTCATATACACCATACAATTTTGAAAATATTTTGACTCTTTTTGAGCTGTTTATGGACATTTACAGCTTTAAATTTTTTTTAGTTTTTTTTTCTATAAATATCAATAAAGTTTTATCTGTTGGGCCAAAAAGTGTAAAAATTTAATACAAGGCTCCTGATATATTGTTACAATATCAGTTGAAAAATATTAAAAATACATAGGCACGATTTTTTTTTATAAGCATTTAAAGTTGGAATTTTGACAAAATTTATCAAAATCTCGAAAATTATCAATCGTTGGAATTAAAAAATTATAAAATGTTCAGTTTTTATAACTAAGAGTTGAAAATTTAAAACAAAGATTCTCTTAAATAATTCATACTGTAACCAAAAAATCTAAAAAATATATAAACACACTTATTTTTTACAGACATTTTAATTTCAAATTTAGACAAAATTTCATATTTAAACCAAGAATTACGATTTTAGTTATTTTGTTGTGATTGAATAATACTATTCGTGGGTACTTGAAACTTCTAAAGTGTACTATTATATATCTATGATAGTATCACGGTTTTTGTTGATGTATAACGCGTTATAAGTATCTAATGGATATTGTGATAATTTGGATGATTAATTTGGAATTTATTATAGGTACCTATTATAGGTCAATTTTTTGTTTAATACCATAGATATGTATATAATATGCCTTATACATAGACTGACATACCATCACCGCTCAGAATCGTTTTTCTTATACAATGATATTATATCATTGAATTCAAATTTAATACCATCCATTATACAGTGACCCACTTGTAACCTACTGTACAGCAGAGCGACACCCACTTGCCCACCTTTTTTTTATTTAGATTCTTTGTACTATGAATCGCTAACATATCTTACTCTCGTAGTTATGCATACATCCATTAAAAATATGTTTTTACATAGAAATCCGAGCTCTACTTATAAGGATAAGATTTTGACAAACATCAATATAGTTGGTCGTTACTAACGATTATCTTATATTTAATGTTTTGTAAATAGTGTATGTTTATTTCAAATATTATAGATAGCTTCGACGATCACTAGCATTAAAAAAAGAGCTTTAGAGACGATGGAGGCACCAGCAGTGGCAATTAACCAATGTATAGGTATTTATCAACAAATATTAAAATACTTAAATTGTGTTATAATCGCCCACGTAGGTAATAGGACATCCCACCTATTTTAATTACATTTAAAAGGAACCCCATCTAAACGTAGCACGTTACTCGATGTTTTCTACTTCTATGAAAATGTATGAAACTTAAATTTATTTTATTGAGGATTAACTTATTTTGAAAAATTTCTAGTAACGTGCAACGTTATGAGTTAATTTTTTATTTGTTTTAATTATTCCAATTGATCCAGTATTATTACAAATTATTATTTATTCAAAAGTTTTAACAGGAGTATGCAATTTACTTATATAATAATAATACATATTTATTTAATAATAATAAATATTTTAACAACCCAAAGGGTAAGAGTACAGTAAGTGTAAACTAAAAATATTGCTAAATTAACAATTGAAAGTACCTAGGTACTAATAATAATAAAAAAAAAAAAATAATAATAATAATAATAATAATAATAAACTACAATTTAACCAAATTAAACTGCATTACATGTTAAACATCAACAATTAAGTTATAAATACAAGTTTTTTAGCTTAGAACAGGATTCGAGAAAAAAATCAAAATTATGTATTAAGTTACATGATGTTGGTAGGCGGCACACCAGACTATTAATTAAGTAATTTTTATTTGAATGAGGAATAGAAAAGGGTGGGCTAATTAATCTTGAACTAAAAGAAGGTACTTTGTAATAACTCAGGACAGTCGATACCACCATTCAAGATTTTATAGACAAACGTGATATCATTTACTGATCTTCGTGTTTTAAACAACCTTAAACCCACAGAGCTCGATATCTGTAACTATAACTTAAAATTCTAAGTCATTAGGTATTTTGTTATTCAAACAAATATCTTACGAGTTTTCAATGTTTTAATTTTAATTTTATACAGATTTTTTTTCTTTTAATAATTTTGTTTCAAGTTAAGATGTTTTTTGCACAAGAATTAATCCTAAATTATGTTTTTCAGAAGGCTTAACAATTGCTGGAAAAGGGGCATTAACATCTGTAAATAACCTTAAACAAGTTGTACGAAGGGTTCGGCGGCATAATGGTCCACAAATCCCTGTTGCCCCATTAACATTGATGGAATTAGAAATCCCTGAAGAATATAAAGAGTATGAAGCTGAACCAGGGCAGTTTGAAAATTTTCTGCTCTGTGATACAGGACCTGGCCCTAATAGGGTTATAATATTTGGACGCCAAAGAGGATTAGAGGTATAAAAGTGAACATATTTAACGTAGTATTTGGATTGTTTTACGAATAGAAAAAATGGTATTTTAAAATAATATATTATACACTATTCTACTGAAGATAATTATACCTTGATAATAATTAGATTTATTACATTATTTAGACTTTTTAGAAAAAAATAATTTAAAATATATTCATTTGTATTTTGTATGTTATAATTTAGATACTTGCGACAAGCAATGAGTGGTTTGTGGACGGAACATTCAAGATCGCCCCAATCCTCTTTTCCCAGGTTTTTGTTATATTAGGCAGTCGCAATGGTGGTGTCCATCCATGTTTATATGCACTTTTGCCAAATAAGAACCAGGCAACATATAATACACTTTTGGTGGAAATTAAAAATCTAGCTCCAGGAATAAACGCTGGAAGCATTTCTGTGGATTTCGAGGTCGCAATTCATAATGCTTTTAGAACAGAATTTCCTGACATTGAAATAAGAGGATGTTTTTTTCATCTTATACAAAATATGAAAAAACAAGTTGCAGCTGTAGGATTAATGGCGTAAGTTATATGTTTAATTTTATTTAAATGGAACATTATATTATGATAAATTGATCATAGGGTTTAGGTAATTTGAGAAATATAATTCAGAACAATGCTTTTAAATCACAAAATTTGATTCATATATAATAGAATTAAAATTTTAAAAGTTTAACAAATAAAAAGCATTAAGAGGACGTCAAGGAGGACGTTAACCCACATGTGTTGTCTCTGTTCTCTTTTAAAATATATATATGACATGTTGGTTCTAGTTTTAATACCTACTAAATTAATACATAAATCCCTTTTGAATAATTGGGTATAAAAATAAGGCATGCATATTAATTTAGTAAAATATAATACCTAAATTGATATACTTAAATATAACTCCATTTTAGAGAATACAGAAATGATCCAGACTTCAATTTACATGCTCGGATGATTACGGCGTTAGCATTTGTCCCTCCAGAAGATGTAGCTGCTTGTTTTGAAACGCTGAGCATTTTTATCGAAGCAGTTTTTCCATCATTACAGCCAATCCTTGATTGGCTAGAAACTTATTATATTGGAATGCTCAGAAGGGAAGGTGTAAGGAGAACACCAGTTTTTCCTATTCCCACTTGGAATCTATATTATAGAGTTTTAGCAGAACAAATGGTATGTTACATTTAAAACCCTTTCTTCTTTCCTTCATATGCAATTAGGAAAAATTAGATTTTATCTGAAAAAATAAAAGCAAATTAATTTCTTATCTTAAAACAACATTACAAATGTATCTTTTATACATTTTAATTTCCAGTAAAAGCCTTTTTTTTAAATTAGTATAAATGAATATAAACAGTGTACGGTACTATACTCTTTTCAGAATAAGAACGCACCAGACGGCCACGGGCAAAATCGGTTTTGCTATGTAAATCTGGTGCGTTCTTATTCTGAAAAGAATCTATAACAAAAAAATATTCAAATGTGAAGTTTAAAAAGGTTAGATGAGCACATGTATTTTTGTAGAGGTATACAATCTCAATAAGTTATCTAAAATCTCTCAACAATTTAAAATTTAAAAAATATAATCCATTACAAAAATATGTTAACTTTTTATCATTTTCATTAAGATTATAAATAAATTACCATCATAATGTATAATTTAAATATTTATACAAAAACTGTTTAATTCCTCAATAACAAAATTATAATAATTTATGTACCCGTATAGGCCGTATACATAATACATATTATAATATTATAATTTTTCTTAAATTAAAACATATAAATAGTAATGATATGAATAGTAATATAAATTATAATGATATAAAGTTATAGGTAATATTTAGGTATATAAACATTTTTACATTATTTAAATGTTTAAATTCATATTCTAATCATGCAAGTTTATGATATCCAATAAATCATCCATAACAAGTTAAAACAAACTAATTAATTAACTTTAGTTAATAACTAATATTATAAAAATATATAATATATAATATTACCTTTCAGTGTTATTATACATATTTAACTCACTATAATCATATTACTGGAGTTACATTTTAAATTAGAATAGTATAATTGTAGGTACTTACAAATAATAATAATAATTTTTGTTTTTTGTTTTATGATTTGGTAATCTGTGCAAACAGAAAACGAATAATATTGCAGAAGCATCTCACAGGAGACTCCAAGCACAGTTGAGCATGTCAAACCCAACAATTTGGAAATTTATAATAGAACTCAAAGTGCAAGCAGAGCGGGATATCTATTATGAATTCCTTGTTGCAGGTAATCAACCACCTCCTTCAAAAAGAAAGTTTGTTGATGCTGGAAATCGTATTCTGCACTTAGTTCAAAACTATAGAAACCGCCAAGCCATCGAGTACCTAAGAGGATTGGCACATAATTTTATAATGGATCAGTAAAACAATAACTAAATAATTCATAATAATATATCTAAATTTATAAAATACCTTTTAACATTTTCCTTTGTATATTGAATATAAATACTCATTAAATGCACTCCTAATATCTCCTCCAATTAAATTGTTAACTTTAGTTACAAGAAATCAAGGATTCGACTTTTTTCATGAACAAAACATCACCAGATTTCTTACAATAGAAGGTAGAACCACAGAATAGATGAAATTCACCTGGTGCAAATTGTATAAATGATTTTGACCAAATATTATGCTCAGTTGAGCCATCCTCTAGTAAATCTCTTATTCTAGAAGAACCAAACAAAGAACTATTTATGTTTAAAGGTATTCCTGTAGGTACAGTTGACTACAGACATTTAGATTTACCTGAAATAAACACATTTACCTATGTGTGTGGGTATTTAATGAAAAAATGTCTGGAAAAACATACCTGTGATATTTGTATTGAGTATGCTCGGTACCAAAAACAATTGGATAAATCCTTTCTACTATCATTTATTAAAGCATATTCTACTAATAACCATTCCACATTTGGAAATTTGATGATGCCAGATGATGATTTTTATAATTTTATCTTTGAATTAGAGAATATATTCATCAATAACTTTCCCTCTATTGCCTATGAGGAAGGCGTTGGGGCTAAGTTGAAAATTGATTTTTCTAATGTACCGTATGATCATCCCTGTGAATATTTTGAAAAATCATATTTAATAAATTTATTTACACGCTTCAGAATTTTTACAGGTATCAAATTTTTAAACAGGGCTTTAGTTTCAGAGAAGAAATTGAAAAATAGAAAGTTAACAGTACTACAACATTTATAAAACTATTTACCTTTTTTTTAGATTCTGAGCGAAGCGATGAATGTATTGATTTTACAATGATGTGTGTTTTTTTTTTTATTTTTTTTTTTTTTATTTATTTTTTTATTTTTGTGTCTGTCATCACCTTTTAGGACAGTAAAAATGCTTGGATTTTCTTCACAGTAACTTTTCTGATAGGAAAGTGAATCTATCTTGGGGGGTCAAAGGTAAAAATGTCCAAGTAGTTTTCAAAAGCGACGTGAAAAACATATGAAAAATTAAGGAAAAACGGGAATTTTTACGCAAAATCTATTTTGGTTTTTGGTGTAACTCTAAAACAAATAACCGTAAATGCATGAAATGTTCACTGGTTGTTTATATTTACATTTTCTATACACCATAACATTTTCCAAATATTTTGACTTATTTTGAGCTCTTTACGGACATTTTCAGTTTCCATTTTTTTTAGTTTTTTTTTCTATAAATATCAATAAAATTTTATTTGTTGGTTAAAAAAGCTTGAAAATGAATTCAAGGCTCCTAGTTTATTGTTTCAAAGGCAGATGAAAAAAATCTGAAAATCCATAGTCACAATTTATTTTTATGAATATTTAAAGTTCAAATATTGGCAAAATACGTAAAAATTACGAAAATTTGCAAATTATTTTGAGTTAGAAATCCTTAAAAATTTTTTTTTAAACCTAAGATTTAAAAATGTAATTCAAGATTCCTCATAAGTTTGTCTACGTTTATCAGCAAAAAAATATATACCAGAAAGTCAAATTTAATTTTTATGAGCGTTTGAAGTTCATATTCTTACAACATTGGATATTCACTTGATTTCTCATGTAGCGATTTTGTTATTTTGTTGTAATTCAAAAACAAAAAACTGTAGATACTTGAAAATTTCACTGAATGTTTATATTAGCATTTTCTATACACGATAAAATTTTGAAAATAATTTGACTCTTTTTGAGCTGTTTACGGACATTGTCAGTTTTCAATTTTAATAGTTTTTTTTTTCTATAAATATCAATACAATTTTATTTGTTGGATAAAAAAGCGTGAAAATATAACGCAAGGCTTCTGATATAATGTTACAATAACAGTTGAAAAATATAAAAATACATAGGCATAATTTTTTTTTATTAGCATTTAAATTTTTGTTATACAATATAGTATATACCTGATAGCAAAAAATGTTGATCAAACATTAATAAAAAAATAAATACATTCTTTACCTAAGATTACTATTATTATATAATATATATATTATTATTATCAGGCTACTGCAGGGAAAATATACTTTTTAAGTTTGTTGCATCATTGTACATTTAAATGTGTTCCTGAAATGGTGACCTATCGATTCCATTACCAATTTTTGCATGTGGTCATCGTGATTAATCCTAAACTTGCTTAATAGTTTAAATTCAAATTTGCGATCGGTAGATTTTAAATGCACCCAAAAAAGGAGTATATTTTCTTACTGACAAGTAAACACCACAGAAAATCCATTGGTTATGCCTTATGTTATGTATTTATGTAAGTTGAGTAATCAATACAAACACTTGTGTGAACAATGAATATATTATAATCTATGATCCATAAATATATAAGTACACTACAATACAATAAAAAAGTCACAAAAGAGTGAATTGTACCCAATATTAGTTGAATATGTATCTTATTAATATCTAAAATAATTTATCCAGACCAGAATAAAATTAACTATTTTATTAATGTAGGCATGGGATGATAAAATAAAGGAAGGTAGGTATTAATAAATCAGAAAATAAAACTAGTATGTAATAGTACTGTTGTTATCGGTTGTTGCGATTTTGTTGGGCGAACGCATATGTGGCGCTCATAGCGGAATTTCTCTATTATGGCGACGATAATCGAATCATAATTTTATATGGACGAGATAGCAGAGAGCAGCCCCGTGATCACAGCTGATATATAAAATATTTGTTGATATAATTAGATAAGATATAGATAAGATACAAGGTGGATATCTCGTTATAGATGGTTATAGTGCGCTGTTTGCAATAGTGTCCTGTTTTTATCAGCAGCTGACCGGGCACTGGCCGGTGCCAGCCGGCGGATGCGTTTATTTTCCACTTTGCAGCAAGATAATAATATATACTTATCTATGCTTTGCAGCCTGCAGGCGCAAATAGTAAATACCGCCGATCGGCATATTAATTATTTAATAATCTTAAACAATTTACAACTAATACTGAACATTTATTAAAATGAGTAAAAACAACAAATGTTTTGTTCCGGGTTGTGATATTGGGAATAAAAAACATAGGAAGGAACATACAGCTTTGACTCCCAATGTTAAGTATCCATCACTTTTTGCAGCTCCTAAAAATGATTTAAATATATAAATACAATAAAATACATATATTATGTAAAAGTATAATATTAAACTAACAACGTTAATCAAAATGTATAGGATTTATTTGATGAATGGAGTAAATGTATTCCTAGAGCAGACCTTTATGTCGGACTGATAGAGTGTGTGAACGGCATTTTTTACCAATTTAAAGTGACATAAGTGACACGGAGTGGTGACCAGTACAAAGTGTCATAAGTACGACATTACGTTAATATCTTAAACCAATATTCACGTCTCGGACGAAAATATAAGCCAAATAACCGATTTAATTAAGTATGTTTATAAAATTGATATAATGTTTAAAATTAAAATATCAATATCAATATCAAAAAGCTCCAATATTATTTAAGTCAAATAGAACCATTTTAGAATTAATACAACTATATCGTCGTATAGAAACATAATATATCAACATTATCAACACACTTTTTATAAATAGGTATAAGAAATAGGTATATCATATAACGTAATAGCTAGGTACTTTTACCATTTTTTAGAATTATCCTGAATGGAATGAACCCAGTGGTGTATTGGTAAATATATTTATGGTAATACACACCAATAAAATATGTATGTAACCTAAACGATCAAATTATATCATCGTATATATTATATATTATATAACGTTATTGCAGTTCAATTAGTACATAGTTTTTAACATTATTTTATTAATTTTTTAATAATGCAACAGTAGAAAATAAAACAAAATCAACTCGAATGTCAAACAAATTAATATTAATATTATTTAATTAAATTTAGATCAATATTATTTATTTAATTTAATTTTCATACACATATGCAATACTGGGCCCCACTGAGAAAACTCGTGTGGGGGCCCAGGAGTTCGAAAAATAAATTTCGTACAGAATACAGGTACAGAAAAAAAAAGGTGGGCAAGTGGGTGTAGCTCTGCTGTACAGTAGGTTACAAGTGGGTCACTGTATAATGGATGATATTAAATTTGAATTCAACGATCTAATATCATTGTATAAGAAAAACGATTCTGAGCGCAGACGGTATGTCAGTCTATGTATAAGACATATTATATACATATCTATGGTATTAAACAAAAAATTGACCTATAATGGGTACCTATAATAAATTCCAAATTAATCATATCAAAATATCCATTAGGTACTTATAACGCGTTATACATCAACAAAAACCGTGATACTATCATAGATATATAATAGTACACTTTAGAAGTTTCAAGTATCCACGAATAATATTATTCAATCACAACAAAATAACTAAAATAGTAAAATAGTTATTCTAGGTTTTTTAATATGTAATTTCGTCCAAATTTGAATTTAAAATGTCTGTAAAAAATAACTGTGTTCATATATTTTTTAGATTTTTTAGTTACAGTATGAACTATTTACGAGAACCTTTGTGTTGAATTTGCAATCCTTAGCTATAAAAACTGAACATTTTATAATTTATTAATTACAATGATTGATAATTTACGAGATTTTGATAAATTTTGTCAAAATTTGATCTTTAAATGCTTATAAAAAAAAACTGTGCCTATGTATTTTTAATATTTTTCAACTGATATTATAACAATATATCAGGAGCCTTGTATTAAATTTTTACACTTTTTGGCCCAACAGATAAAACTTTATTGATATTTATAGAAAAAAAAACTAAAAAAAATTGAAAGCTGTAAATGTCCATAAACAGCTCAAAAAGAGTCAAAATATTTTCAAAATTGTATGGTGTATAGAAAATGCTAATTTAAACATTCAGTGAAATTTTCATGTATCTACAGTTATTTGTTTTTGAATTACAACAAAATAAGGAAATCGCTACATGGGAAATCGAGTGAATATTCAATGTTGTAAAAATTTGAATTTCAAACGCTCATAAAAATTTAATTTGACTTTCTTATAAACATTTTTCTTTTGATAAAGGTAGACAAACTTATAAGGAATCTTGTGTTTAATTTTCAAATCTTAGATTTAAAAAGAAAAATTTTTACGAATTCTTAACTCAAAATAATTTGCTAATTTTCGTGATTTTCCCATATTTTGTCAATTTTTGAACTTTAAATGCTTATAAAAAAAAATTGTGACTAAGGATTTTTAATATTTTTCATCTGCCTTTGAAGCAATATATTAGGAGCCTTCTATTAAATTTTCAAGCTTTCGCAACCAACAAATAAAATTTTATTGATATTTTTAGAAAAAAAACTAAAAAAAAATGGATAATGAAAATGTCCCTAAACAGTTCAAAATAAATCAAAATATTTTGAAAATGTTATCGTGTATAGAAAATGCAAATATAAACAACCAGTGAAAATTTCATGTATATACGTTCATTTGTTTCAGAGTTACACCAAAAACCAAAATCGATTTTTTGGAAAACCAATTTTGCGTAAAAATTCCCGTTTTTCCTTAATTTTTATGTTGTTTTTCCCGGCGCTTGTGAAAACTACTGGGAAATTTATACTTTTGACCCCCCAAAGTACCAACTAGATTCACTTTCCTATCAGAAAAGCTACTGATGAAGAAAATCCAAGCACTTTTACTGTCCTAAAACGTGATGACAGACACAAAAAAAAATAAAAAAATAAAAAAAAAATAAAAAAAATAAAAAAAAAAATAAAAAAACACACATCATTGTAAAATCAATACATTCATCGTTTCACTCAGAATCTAAAAGATTAAAAATTACAAAATGAAATTAGCGTATGAAGCGTACAATCTATGGAATTTTCCACAAAGATTTTTTGTATTCAATATTGGGTTTACTAAATTGAACTTAAAGTCTTAAAATACATTAAACAGTAAACACAACGCATATTGTTATATAGGTACTTATTCAATGCCTACTTCAATAGATAAATAATTCATTAATACATAATAACGAATAACGTTTTTTTCCTATATGAACTATTAAATAAATTTTAAATCTTATTTGGTTTTCTGGATATTTTAAGAGCGTTATATCCGTAAAATAAGATTTTACATTGGGTATACGCCGAAAATCGAAAATCTTCTGACGGGTATACGGCGTATACCCGCGTTCCCGTACCAATACACCATTGAAAGTACCTATCAGAATTATGATTTATCTGTACATAATATATATTAAACAAAAAATTACTTACCTAAGATGAGACAAGATTTTGTTCTATGTTCGCCTCTCAGTTCTTCATAGTATAAAATATGAACGTGAAATGACGATACAATTCAAATAATATTAGTTATATACTTATATTGTTGACCGTTGTTACTCATGATAATCAAATAATAACGGAAACACCCAGATACCCAGTACAAGAAGCTTATAAAAAAGCATGCATTTGGTTTTTAGTTTTTACGAGAATTTACTAATCGTTATCGCGGTTTAAATAATTCCGAATTTATAACTAATTCTAAGTTCTTTCTATTAGTTTCTTAAAAAATATAGTAATAAAATAAATTAATAAGTAAATAATAAGTAACTTTCTAAATTAACTTTAGCTAGTCCAAAGTCTTATGTTTGAGTAAAGCTAACAACATAAAGAGAGAGTTCTGCATAACACAAATATGCAAATAAATTCATGGCACCCTCATTTTCATATTTTTTTTTTAATTCTTAATATAGATTTGGAACAGTGTTGGTCAAATAATCGATAAATCAATCGATTTTATATGATTTTTTTTTAAATTTTAAACTTTTAACACATTTTAAATATAAATAAAATCGGTTTGAAGACAAATTTCAAAAATCTGTTCCAACAGTTGTTAGCAAAAACTTCTCACGTTTAGTTTGGTACCAAAAACATGTTTCTAGTTTCCATGACCAACTGCTTTTTTTTTTATAGGCCTGCAGAGTACTGACGGCATCGGTAACAGTCAGTGGTCACCTGTGCGGCTGTGCTCAGTGTTGGGTACTAACTACTAACGTAACGCAAGTTACAAATTACTGTAACGCAATTACTTTTTCAATAACACAGTAGTAATTCCATTACATTTTATTTAAAGTAACGCAATTACTTTTTAAAAGTTATTTCTATGAAGTAACGCACTAATGCGTTATTTTTTACGTTACTTATTAAAATAATAGTTTTTAATGTATTACAAAAACAAGCCGATGAGATATTCCAGAAAAATTAAAAATCAATTTTATTTATTATTAATTTTTGATTCCGATGATAGTTAATGATATTATTAGAGATTCCATGAATTAATGTCATTGCTTCCATTATCAGAAAGAAAAGAGTTCGGCTTAAAAATAAAATTTAATTAAAATGAATTATGATTTACGACTTATGAGTAAACCACCTATCTACCTAATATATGGGTATAAACATATATGCAGGCTATTTATTTTGGCAAATTTAAAACTGACTATACCCATTTTAAAAAAAAAGTAACGTTCTTGTAACGCACTACTTTATTTATGAAAAAGTAAAGTAACGTGATAAAAATAATTTTAGGTAACGCAAATTTGTGTTACACCAAAAAGAAAAATCAATTTTTCCAAAAAAGTGCGTTGCGTAAAAATGTCAGGTTTTTCCTTGATTTTTTGTTTGTTTTTCCCGCTGCGTTTAAAATGTATTGAACATTTTTTACTTTTGACCCCCCAAAGTACCAACTAGATTCACTTTCCTATCAGAAAAGTTGCTGGTCGAGAAAATCGGAGCACTTTTACTGCCTCAAAACGTGGTGACAGACAAAAAAGTCGCTCCGCTCAGAATCTAAAATGAGTAATTCATTAAAATGTACGATAAGTTTTTTAAGTTCAGGTGTCACTCCATCCAATATGTTAATTTAAAAATTAACCCCCCCCCCCTCAAAGTTCAGGTCTAAGTACGCCACTGTTGAGACTATAGAATATATAGATGATTAAATTTTATCACAAAATCCTGAGATTTTTCATCAGGGGGGGCTATGGAAATATTTAGTTGCGCCTATGGTTGTAATCTACCTACCTATAATGCTATAACCATTATTAAATTGAAAAAACAAATGATCACATAAAATGATATAATATTTTGATGTTTTAGATTAAACAATTAGAAATTAGGTATTTACTGCTTATTAGTAACACTATTATGTACAAAGTGCATTTTTGTTTTAGACAATTGTTGTACTTATTGCAAGTTACGACAGACATGATAATTTGTATTTTTTGAAACTAAACAATTTTAATACCTACAATATGTGTATAGAATCATTTTTAAATATTATTATTGTTATAAATATTTGTGTTTTATTTATAATTAATTTAGCAACAACTACGGGCAAATCCGGGTAATTCAGCTAGTAATTACCTACGTAAATAGAAATATTATAAATTATAGAACTACACAATTGAAGTACATACATTTGTTTTTGTTTGTGTTGGTTAAACTAACAAATATTAAATTAATGGGACTATAATGGCTTTAGTTGACACCTCGATCAACAATTTGAAAGGTAATGCTAAACTCGGAGAAGTGATGTCACTAAAAAGTTCCGGCGGCGAAACGATCGCGGCGAATTGAATGGCGGCGAAACGATCGCGGCGAAATAAACGGCGGCGAAACGATCGCGGCGAAATAAACGGCGGCGAATAGAACGGCGGCGAAATGAACGGCGGCGAATAGAGCGGCGGCGAAATGAACGGCGGCGAAACGATCGCGGCGAAATGAATGGCGACGAACTGGTCGCGGCGAATAGTCCGGCGGCGAAACGATCGCGGCGAAACGAACTAGACCCACATAAAATATATCACAACGTACCATACATACCTAATACTGATACAACGCTATCCAATATACAGCAATTAAATGCAATATAGGACCTATTCATATATAATTTACTCATTTTTTCGTTAAATACGTAGGTAGAATTTATGCTGAAATCTAAAAATTTACTCATCAATGTGAATATACGTTAAAATGTACTAATTTTGATAAAAACATAGTTGTCTGTGTGTAAATACAAAAATCTTGCTAAAATAATTAAAAATATCATAATTTCATTAAAATCATGTAATATTATAAAAAATATCATATCCCTGCAATTTTCTCGGTAGCTCGCATAACCAATCCGTCCCTGATTATAACCTAATTAAGTACTATTATAAAAATAAAAACGACCCTATGTAGGTACTGAGTTTGATAAACGCATAATTTGATACCATATAATACTATGATAGTTTTAAAATCAATAAATTATACCAATGCATTATGATAGGTACATTTAATATTATTTTATTAGTTACTCGATTACTGTATAAAATACGTACTAATGTATTTTTCTTTAGATTTCGAACAATGATTCGAGGAATGTAAAAGTATAAAATGTTTTAAAAAGTACCTATATCCAAAATTAATTCCTTGGCAGTAATTATTTGCGCCATTTGTTTATATAAATTGTTTATATATATATATATATAGCGGCTGTATTACCTGATTTCGCCCGAATTAAAATGAATCTATATTTCTACCGTTTTGGTTTTGCTCCAGTTAAAAATTAAAAATATATTATATAATATACAATTATAATGATTAATTTAATGATTTTCCACTTCTTAATTTCGGACATATTTTTATGTAAACACAGAACACTGTCCAGATGCTACTCGAGTGCTCAGTAGCCGACGTAAATCCAATATCGTTAATTAGTATTCGTCTTTTTGTGTTTACACATAAAAAATATGTCGAGAACAGTGCCGGATCTAAGTCTCAGGAGGCCGGGGTGCAACTACCAATTGGAGGCCCCTTAAAAAAAAAATGTTCTCGATACCTACATTACACTTATCTATTTATTTGATACGTTTCGTCATTTTGATATATTAAACAAACTAAAAAACACAAAATTTAAATTCCATAATTCAATAGGTAAATTATGAAATTATGCATTCACTTACTGAGTCCCTATTCTCATATCTATTATACCACCATAGGCCGTGCATAGACTTGTTCGCAGGGTATGCGACTGATATAATGTAGTGCCCCATGATATAAATGCTCTTAAAATGGATGTACATGGCAGGCCTGGATACAAGGGGGAGTGATGGAGCCCTATATTATATAATTTTCTATTCAAGTAATAATATTCTAATATTATATAATATAAATTCTAATAAAATAAATATTTAATTTTACCACATATTTGTTATACCTAATTTTTATGGGGGCCATATATTAGTACATATACGGTTATTTTTAGGTGCATATTTTAGGACATATAATTTGGCCATTTTTTGGTGCATATTTGGGTATTTTTAGAGCTAAAAGTCAATAAGCCTAGTTATAACCCACCAAAATATTCAAGTAAAATCTAAATATATTTTGTTTTTCCAAAGTATAATAAAAAGGTATAAAATTAATATTTTGTTTGCCTGAAGTCAGTGGGCCCAGTGCAAATGTTCCATTTGTCCTTCCATAAATATGGCACTGGACACAAATATAAATCAGGTACCTTCAGTTACCTGAATTGAATACAAAATTATTCATCAATTCTTTATATTTTTTTAATTCATTGTTTTGAACGTTTTTCTCCATCTTTTAGATGCACCACTTTCAAATTGTCAGCTATTAGACATGTTTTTTTCAAGTCAATAAAATATAGTGTAGGTAGGTACCTAATTTATATTTTTTGATAATCAAATGAAAAGTTAATATAATAGAGTAGGTAAAAAAACTGACAAAAGTACAAAATAACATATCCAAATAACACGCTGCACCAACGCATGTCCGTAAATCATAATCCGTTTTTACTTTATATTAAACAATAAATAAATATAACCACAGTTATATTATTAATTTGTCTAGCAAGATATTGCACTCGCGGCTAGAGCGACTTCGCGAGCCTCTGAGATTAAATAAATAGTACGATTATACGAAAATAGTATACGATGCATACTATATTTAATTAATGTGTATACAAATATATATGTAAAACAAACAATAACAATGATAAATAGTATTATCTTAAATTCAAACCGTCCAAAATAAATGGTTGCCACTTGTCAGTAACATCTTAAAATAATAAAGTTTGTTCATTTTATAATAAAAAGTTATAGAAAGTTAGAAAATGTAGTACTTCAACCTGAGGCCCCTAAAACAACCTTGATCTTGAGGCCTCGGTGCAATGCACCCCCTGCACCCCCTCTAAATCCGGCACTGGTCGAGAATTAAAAAACTAAATCATAAAAGTAATCATTTTAATTGCGTAGTTAAGTATTTTATTTTAATATTTGTTTTTTTTTGAAAATAGGTACCTATATCTATATATTTTGTTGGCATTTTTATATGCCGTATTTCTATTAATATACTATCTATAACTAATATTAACTAACTATAGTAAGTTGATCTCTAATCAATGGCATTCAAATCAATTAAAATTAACAAAAAATATTCGATTTTCGTGAGCCAAAATTATTTACTTAATCTTAAATGTCAGGACGCTAGATGTAAAATTTGATCAATTGTCATACTTGAACACACTTTACAACGTTGGCTAAAAAAGTATAATTTATACAGAGTTCATGGAGTCAAATTAAATAATATTATAAGGTCTCAATATATATTATTATTTATTATTGTTTTCATATTATAGCTTATCTGTCACCATGTAATGTTTATTAATTATTAACTTACAGTGTGTGATGACGTTGTAAATGTGACTCTATTTTTGCTCAGTGACTATTCTACCTACGTAAATGGTATTTTAATTATACAATTTGTTTTATTGAATAAAATGTATGACATTTTATTATTAACACATGTGTTATAGGTAGTAATAAACGATGAAATTATTACATTTTTGTTGTGATATTTCTCAAATCTACAAATGACTGATTTTATTTAAATAATAAAACGCCTTTTAGTATTGTAGTTGAACAGTATAACTTAAAAATAGAAATAAGATAAGAAATAAGAAATAAGAAATAAGGTACCTATATTTTTTTTTTTTTTTTAATTTTTTTTTCAGAAAGAATACTGGACAGGTCTTAAAAAATCTAAATACATTCTCGTTTTACAAAAAATATAATAATCTTGTTGCCATCGGCTACAAAAGTGTTTGAAATATAAATACTAAGTGTTTAGCAACAGTTCTCAGTATTAATTTGACCGTTGTATAGCGAACACGCATCGCGAATAATTTTTCTAACTCGCCTACTTTTCGACTTTCGTGTGATATTTTGACGGCAGAACTTATATATTTTTCAAAACAATATGATTTCGATTACCCCAGAAGTTTCGGATATTTTCAACAACATCCAGTCTGAAACTAACGCTGTTTTTACTGATTCCCCGTCTGCGGCCGAGTCATCAGTGCAGATTATGACACCCACACCCGCAACTCCAGCACAAGTTGGCGACGTCGAGACTCTGCCATGTGCAGTATCGTCGGCTCTACCACCGGTTCGGCCTGTCGAAAATGACAAGTCGGAATCAAAATGCAGCATTCAGTACAGAGAAGCCAAGATGGTGCGGTTTGGCAGCGATTCCACGAAGTCCACAGACTTATCGATCGAACCCATTACAGAATCTTTCGCCGTTTCGACTGATGATTCCAGGTCTCCGGCCGAGTCGTCAGTGCAGAATATTACACCCGAAACCCCTTCACAAGTTGGCGACCTCGAGACTCTGCAATGTGCAGTATGGTCGGCTCTACCACCGGTTCGACACATGAAAATACGCACCATCTCTGCTTCTACGTACTGAATGCTGCATTTTGATTCCGACGTGTCATTTTCGACAGGCCGAACCGGTGGTAGAATAATTGGACTTTGAACTTTTGAATTTGAACTTCAAATGATTATAAAAAAAAAATCTGACAGTGAACACCAATAATCCTATTAATAACAAATCAACTCGTAATACTGATCGATTATGCTTCAATAACTGAACACTGTATAGCCTGTGGCGCAACTACGGAGACATTGACGACTCGTGGAGCTTCGTTATGGACATCGCCGATTATTTTGCCACGAAACAAGAATTCTGGGCTCAGTACGCGGAGCCCGGACTTAATATAGGTAATCTAATTGAAAATATATTGAAAATATTTCTCGTTGAGTATATTTTTGTGTAATAATTTATGTTTATTTTAAATGTTTTAAAAATAAATCCTATAATCAATCGTAACTTTAATGTAATATTGTCATATATAATTCAGATTTATAATTATTTATGTTACAGAAATACATTTAGGCATATATTGTACTCAATGGAATAAATTGCATTGTACACTGTGCCAATTAGTGAGTCAAGAACTCACCATTGTAAAACTATAAGCAAAGTTAGGTGTTTCAAATTTAATAAAAAATTAAGTTAACTTATGGTATGGTTAAAATGTTTATAATTTAATACATTAAATTATTTAAAAAAACTCTACTGTTTGAATTTGTTTAGAATAATATATATATATAAATTTTTTATAGTGAAAATTCAAATTTTGCAAATCATATAAAATCATGCGTAGCGTATTAAATATAAATACGTTAAGAACGCAGAAACAGAAAAAATTGTATGAGTAAGCTAATTCAATAAAAAGTAAACAGTTTTAATATTTAAAAATCAAATATGAAATAGCCTCACCTACATATTATCATAATATTATCCAACTATACTATAACCTATAACCTACGTAGATACTCCAGTACTTGATTAGACCTATATTATTAAAAAAAAATATTTGAAAAAAATCTAGGTAAGTACCCATTTCAGCTCTAAGCAATTTTGAATTTTCACAACGTTATCTATTAATAGATTTTCCGCAAACTATAAGATATATATTCTGCCCTCAGTGTACTTACTAATACCTAACGAGTAACGGCCGGTGGCTAGCCAAAACGTAATTTAACGTTTAAATACTTCAAAATTAAATTTTTTAATTTTAAAATATCGATAATATTGACTATAACTAACAAATGTTAGAAAATTAATTGCAAGTAAATTTTTTCTTAAATATGTTTTCAACAATTTTATCGGATAACTATAATAATACTATATAGGTTTTGATAACTAATTGGGAATTATGCCATTAATAATACTTTTAGACAAAAAAAAACAAAATAAATAATATGTGTGAGGTTCGTTATTGATATAATATACATTATATATGCAAGCATGGCGATTGCGGTCAACTATTTATGTTACTTTACTTATACTGCGGACTTGGACATTTACATAAGAACTGCTTGGAACTCCATAAAACGGTGGGTATCGAATACCCAGAGGACGTTATA
The DNA here is from genome assembly GCA_949089665.1 of Macrosiphum euphorbiae. NCBI lineage: Eukaryota > Metazoa > Arthropoda > Insecta > Hemiptera > Aphididae > Macrosiphum > Macrosiphum euphorbiae. The sequence continues at coordinate 88,442,180 of CARXXK010000002.1, read as the reverse complement.
TACATTTGAGCTTATAAACAAACTTCCATATTGCAATCGGGATAATTTATCGAGTAATTTATTACAACTTTTCATTGAATCATCGCATTTAGGTAATTAGGTATCACACAAGTGGAAAAGAACTTACGTAGGTACAAATAGTGGCTTCTTATGTTTTTTTCGACACCACAATAATAAAACAAAATAAAATAATATTAAGTACCTATATCACATTAATTCGTAAGAATCTCACAATAGAGTAACCTGGGGTATATAATGGCACACCTAACATTTAACAGCTGGTATGTGGTACCATACACGTTTTAGAAATATTGTTATATTGTTTTCCTATCATAAATATTACGTAGATTTCAATTTTCCGGTAAAAAATTGATTTTACCAAAGCAATAATACCAAAAATTCTGAATAATTAGAAATTATAACAAATGCGTCCCCATTATTGGGGTGAAAGTGCGCACCGAATGGGGTAATATATTATAATTATGTCATCATTTGAAAAGTATTGAAAGTGTTGTTTGATAAAAGAATCACCCTGTATATATCAATATAAATTTGTTAATAAACTTAGTAATATATAAACGGTTCCCCTCGAGAAACAAATCGTTACCGCTGATATCATTTGAATATTCAATTTCAATAGAACAAACAACTTACTAAGATAATAATAATATAATGGACTGTCATCGAATGGGCTGGGGGGTTTTGGGGGAATAAGAGTAAAATGTTTTGCCCCTTCCCTTCACAAAGTTGCCAGTTGGTTGAAAACTTGAAACATCGATTGCTTATTATTTGTTATAACTTATAATAACTCATAATATTTAGTTATCACCGAAATGATTCTTTTTTTTGGGGGGGAGGGAGGGCTGTAGCCTTTTTTTTGTATCAACGACGCTAGCGCAACTTCTTGCAAATTACTTCGTATAGGGGCTATAATGATTCAGGTAAAGAACATATATTCTACAAAATATATTACTATAGAAAAATGTAAAGGAACAAAATATAAAAAGGATTAAAGAAGCACATTATAAAGTAAATTATAAATAAATAATATACCATACATCATATTATTATAAAATAAATATTTTGTATTTTAATTAAATATTTAAAAAACTTAGATTTAAAAATCTATCGTTTGTCATAGAATTTATTAGCCATGTTTTTAATTTTTATTCGCCGCATTACTGAAAATTATGTTTCACAAGAAGCAGAATTTACTGGAATTGTAAGCGCTACTTGTAAAAGCTTATATAAGCTTATCTGATTCAATAGCATCTATGTCAAAATCATATTTATCAATACAGTTCTTCATAATTAGCATTTTTTATTTAAAATTTAAATTATCAAATATAATATATAATATTCTTATTATATATAGTATATATAATATTCTTTGGACATCAAAATTAATAATAGAAAATGTTTTCAGTTCTCACATATGGACGTATAAAACAGTAAACTTTTTCAGAAGGGGCTAAACAAATTTCTGGAGGGCCGAATATTCTATATGCGGCGTGATACGTCTTTACTCTTCCGTAGGTACTCGTGTTTTCTACTGTGTGTCCGTGTAGTACGCTGTAGTGTATACTAAAGTGTATTACTATTATACGGTCGGTGTCTTTTGTAATATTGACTATTTTGTCTATTTTACATTTTCATAATTGCTATGTTTGATAAAAGGAAAATCACTAGCTATTTTAATGCAAGTTGGTCTACTTCTAAACGCTCTAAACGGATGAAAAAATAATTAAGATCACTAATTTCGTTACAAAAAATTAAGTTGTAGACTTAGCGGTAATATTTTTACAATGGCTGTTCATCGTGGGGTTATAAAATATATAACATCCAACGAAGTACTGGACGAATATTAGCAAAAAAAAAAAAAAAACAAAAAAATAGATTTACTAATTTAATCAAAATATTGTTAATACTATATAATATACTTATAAAGACAGTATACCTGTATACATAAGCTATAAATAATGTTTGTATTTACTATAATTTTATAAATCGATATTAGAAATAACTATAATTTATATTTTTTATGATAAAATAATGCATGTTAAAAAATCAGCTATACACCTCCCCCGACCACCAATGACAAAATCATTTGACCGCCACTGACTCCACATATTATTGAACAAAATCCCCTTGACTCCAACGCACAATTAATTAATCCTATATTTTCTAATTGTATAATTATATTTTTATTCAATATTTAACTTATTATTATATTTATTTATATAATTAGTATTAGTGTATTACACTTTAATTGTATAATAATTTTTAAAATGTAAAATATATTTAAAAAATGCTTCTAGTTTTTAAAAATATTGCGAAATTATCCATCGGTTATAGGTTACAAAACATGATCTATGGCAAATGACAATCGTCAGAGACGAACAACAATTCCATTACTAACTGTTCAAATTAAAATAGAACATGAAGTTTTGTATGAATACAACTTCATTGTCATTGAGCCCTGCAGCTAGGTAGCGTTTCTGGTATGACTGGAGTATCCGGCCTGACTGGTGCGACTGGCGCATTGTTTCTTCTGTACTAATTAAACAATTCAACAAAAAAAAAAAAAAATCCACTTCCCACATAACTTAAAAAATATTTTAAGAAATTAAAAAATGTTTTCAAAATTAAAATAGGGCTTAACTTAAACTCACACCCACTTATGATCAGTCACTACACATACAGTCACACAGCACTATAACGCTGGCGCTGGATATAGAATATTTCCTAAATCCAACATCTTCAAAATGATTCGCTTTCAACAGCCTTTTAATTATTATCAAATATCAAACATATTATAGTATATTAGTATAATATAACACAAGCCAAAAAAAAATTTCAGGGTTGGGCAAGTGCCCTGTCTACGGCCTACAGCACTGGTATTCTGAATCTGAATACTACCCATTACCCAAGACTGACTAATTTAATTACTTTTAATTAATTAAATTAATTACCTCTTTATATTCGAATGTTTTCATCTGTCCTTAATAATGCTGTGTTATTTCTAAGATTTTAATTAGAATAACTGTAGCAATAAAAAGATTTTGCCTCGTGAATAAACTATTCATTTTTATTTATGATTTTAATACCTATAATGCTATTTAGAACAATGAACAATATAGAACAATAGAACAGTATGGAAGCGAGACTCGATCAGTTTATTTGGTTCACGTTTACCTATAAATTGTATAGGTACGTCTAATAGTATATATTATATAATAAGTATTTGTCATTTAAGTATTTCCTTACGTTGAAAAAATAAATACATTCATAGATACCTCATATAGGTACACTTATAATATTATGGCTATCCGGTATACTCACAGATATAGGTATACTACTTTATAACTGTGGGTAAACTACACTACGTCGCTTCTACAGCACACCTAATAAGCTTCATTGTGTCAAAATGTATTTACTAATGAAATAACTTGATTTTGTAACCGTAAAAAACGTCAACAAATTAATTTTATTTAATTATTGTCATTTTCCACTCGATATTCGCCAACGACCATACCACGTTGAATACACCAGTTCTCGTCCGATCACTGAAGTTAAGCAACGTCGGGCGTAGTTAGTACTTGGATGGGTGACCGCTTGGGAACACTGCGTGCCGTTGGCAATTTTTGATTTTTAACATTATTTATTTTTGTCCATCAATAGAAATATTAAATTGAATAAGTACGATGGACTTAGAACGATAAGATAAAATTTTGTAATTTTTTGATATTCTGAAAAATATCACCATTTCATAAAAATCAAGAGATTATTGACTACTCTGGTGAAAATTCCAAAGGTCTGCGGTTATTTTTGTGTTTGATATTAATAGAGATGTAAAATTAAAGTAAATTTTTTTTTTGGTAATTTACTGAGAAAAATTTACGTAAATTCTATTTAAGTAGGTACCTATACCTTTACTCCGTATAGGTATAACCATATTGTGATATTGAATTCTCAACAATAAATAAGTGATAATTTGTGAAATACAGATAATACAACTTATATAAGATTCAGTAAAATATAAAATTATTTTAATTATTTTACAGCATTTTGCATTGAAAACCGTCAAATATGCGTTTAAAAATAGAAAAACACAAATTATGCACTTATAAATAAAAAATGGTAAATATATGGTTCTATATGCAAAATAAAATGTTGATATTTTGAATATAGATATCATGAAACATATTTGAATGGATGCTATTGGAAATTTGGAACACCCAAAAAAAATATGCAAAATCATAAACAACCTAACTCTACTTATTATATATAGTATATACAACAATACAATCCCTGTTTCAACACCCCGGACCGTACAAAGTGATCGTAGAAGTAGATTATAGGTACTTACAGTTCGTTATAGTAACCAGAGATTATAGATACTTACAGGTTTTCTGTTTGCAGTATTAGATTCATCGGAAAGCATCATCTGCCTTATGATCTGAATAATCAAATTACGCTTAAAAAGTGTGTTGAAACAATTTTTCATTTTTGTAAGCAATTTCATGTGGTTACAAGTTTACATATATCAATTATTACATTACATTCAATTATTACATGTTTACATAATATGTTTGTTACAAATATTTGGTTACATTATTGTAATTATATGGTACATTCCACCATATTTTCCTGGTTATATTTATTAAATATTATTGACAAATACAGGTTACAATCCGCAATATTACAGTATGTATTTTGCTTATTATCTAGGTTAGTATCTTATGTGATTAACAATATATATATATATTTTTTTTTTTGTTTTACAACAATAATCTTATCTTAGTGTTAATATAATATGAATTAATCCTTTAATATAATATGAATTCTTAAAATCTATTACAATATATTTTTTTTTTTCGTGCAATATATATATATGATAAAATAGTGGTGTATTATATATTTTTTTTTTCCATTACCATGTTAATTATATTTTAAATAAGCTAGATTAATATATTTCTTTTTCCATCACCATGTTTCTAATAGTTTCGATATTTCGTTACTTCTAACACATTTCCTGTTAACTTGGAAGTAATTATTTTTAATAATATCGGTGTTTCTGCTTCCGTTGTCTCCTTAAGTGTGATTTCACAAATGTTTATAAATTCAGCTACGTCCTTTTTGCCCGTGCAAATAGGGTATCATAGCAATTGCTTTATCTAAATCCATTTTACTCATTATTTTTTTCTAACTACTGGTTCTAACTGCACGTGAATTACGCTTGAGTCTGACCTAGTAGGTACCTGCGAGCGACCTACGAATTGTTCCTTTTTTCGTGGCGTGATACCTATCTGTTCTGTTAAACTAAGTGTTCTTACAAAATTTTCCCTAACAGTTTTTTCGGTGTTAGCTATCTGTTTCCTAGTTCGTTCTAAATATTCTTTCTTTACAGCGTCTTTTGAAATTGCCGCTTTCAATTCTTTCTAACGTTTATATTTTAGATTCTGAGTGAAACGATGAATGTATTGATTTTACAATGATGTGTGTTTTTTTTTTTGTATCTGTGTACACGATAAGTAGTCGAAATAATGCTTCGATTTTCGACTTCAGTATCTTGTTCGATTGGAGAGTGAATATCGTTGGTGCATTGGGGAGGTCAAAATTTAAAATTCCCAATAGTTTTCACAAGCGCCGGGAAAAACAACATAAAAATGAAGGAAAAACGGGAATTTTTACTCAAAATAGGTTTTTGACAAAATCGAATTTGGTTGTTGGTGTAACTTTAAAACAAATGACTGTAGGAACATGAAATTTTGACTGGTTGTTTATATTTGCCTTTTCTATACACGATAACATTTTCAAAATATTTTGATTTATTATGAACTGTTTAGGGACATTTTAATTTTCCATTTTTAGATTCTGAGTGAAACGATGAATGTATTGATTTTACAATGATGTGTGTTTTTTTTTTTATTTTTTTTTTTATTTTTTTTTATTTTTTTTTTATTTTATTTTTTATTTTATTTTTTATTTTTTTTGTGTCTGTGTACACGATAAGTAGTCGAAATAATGCTTCGATTTTCGACTTCAGTATCTTGTTCGATTGGAAAGTGAATATCGTTGGTGCATTGGGGAGGTCAAAATTTAAATTTCCCAGTAGTTTTCAAGAGCGCCGGGAAAAACAAAAGAAAAATTAAGGAAAAACGGGAATTTTTACGCAAAATCGATTTTTCAGAAAATTGAATTTGGTTTTTGGTGTAACTTTAAAACAAATGACCGTAGGCACATGCAATTTTCACTGGTTGTTTATATTTGCATCTTCTATACACGATAACATTTTCAAAATATTTTGATTTATTTTGAACAGTTTAGGGACATTTTCATTTTTAGTTTTTTTTTAGTTTTTTTTCTAGAAATATCAATAAAATTTTATTTGTTGGTTGCGAAAGCTTGAAAATTTAATAGAAGGCTCCTAATATATTGTTTCAAAGGCAGATGAAAAATATTAAAAATCCTTAGTCACAATTTTTTTTTATAAGCATTTAAAGTTCAAAAATTGACAAAATATGGAAAAATCACGAAAATTAGCAAATTATTTTGAGTTAAGAATTCGTAAAAATTTTTCTTTTTAAATCTAAGATTTGAAAATCTAATACAAGATTACTCATAAGATTGTCTACCTTTATCAATAAAAAAATCTCTACAGGAAAGTCAAATTAAATTTTTATGAGCGTTTGAAATTCAAATTTTTACAACATTGGATATTCACTCGATTTCTCATGTGGCAATTTCCTTTTTTTGTTGTAATTAAAAAACGAATTACTGTAGATACATGAAAATTTCACTGAATGTTTATATTAGCATTTCCTATACACCATACAATTTTGAAAATATTTTGACTCTTTTTGAGCCGTTTACGGACATTTTCAGTTTTCAATTTTTTTAGTTTTTTTTTTCTATAAATATCAATTAAGTTTTATCTGTTGGGCCAAAAAGTGTAAAAATTTAATACAAGGCTCCTGATATATTGTTACAATATTAGTTGAAAAATATTAAAAATACATAGGCACAATTTTTTTTTATAAGCATTTTAACATCGAATTTTGACAGAATTTTTCAAAATCTCGAAAATTATTAATCATCGTAATTAATAAATTATAAAATGTTCAGTTTTTATAGCTAAGGATTGAAAATTTAAAACAAGATTCCACGTAAGTAGTTAATTCTCTTACCGAAAAATCTAAAAAATATACAATCACAGTTTATTTTTATAGTCATTTTATTTTCAAATTTGGACGAAATTACATATTAAAAAACCTAGTTATTTTGTTATGATTATATAATATTATTCGTGGGTACCTACTTGAAACTTCTAAAGTTTACTATTATATATATATGATAGTATCAGGGTTTGTTGTTAGTGTATAACGTGTTATAAGTACCTAATGGATATTGTGATAATGTGATATGATTAATTTGGAATTTATTATAGGTCAATTTTTTTTAATACCATAGATATGTATATAATTTGTCTTAACCTAGACTGACATACCGTCTTCGCTCAGAATCGTTTTTCTTATACAATGATATTGTATCATTGAATTCAAATTTAATAGCATCAATTATACAGTGACCCACTTGTAACCTACTGTACAGCAGAGCGACATCCACTTACCCACCTTTTTTTTAGTTTTTTTTCTAAAAATATCAATAAAACTTTGTTTGTTGAGTAGAAATACTTGAAAATTTAATACAAGGTTCCTAGTATATTGTTTCAAAGGCAGATGAAAAATATTAAAAATCGTTAGTCACAGTTTTTTTTTATAAGCATTTAAAGTTCAAAAATTGACAAATCACGAAAATTAGCAAATTATTTTGAGTTAAGTATTCGTAAAAATTTTTCTTTTTAAATCTAAGATTTGAAAATGTAATACAAGATTACTCATAAGTTTGTCTACCTTTATCAATATAAAAATCTCTACCGGACAGTCAAATTAAATTTTTATGAGCGTTTGAAATTCAAATTTTTACAACATTGGATGTTCACTCGATTTCTCATGTAGCGATTTCCTTATTTTATTGTTATTCATAAACGAATAACTATAGATACATGAAAATTTCACTGAATGTTTGTATAAGCATTTCCTATACACCATACAATTTTGAAAATATTTTGACTCTTTTTGAGCTGTTTACGGATATTTTAATTTTTAAATTTTTTTAGTTTTTTTTTCTATAAATATCAATAAAGTTTTATCTGTTGGGCCAAAAAGTGTAAAAATTTAATACAAGGCTCCTGATATATTGTTACAATATCAGTTGAAAAATATTAAAAATTCATTGGCACGATTTTTTTTTTATAAGCATTTAAAGTTGGAATTTTGACCAAATTTATCAAAATCTCGAAAATTATCAATCGTTGGAATTAAAATATTATAAAATGTTCAGTTTTTATAACTAAGAGTTGAAAATTTAAAACAAAGATTCTCTTAAATAATTTATACTGTAACCAAAAAATCTAAAAAATATATAAACACACTTATTTTTTACAGACATTCTAATTTCAAATTTAGACAAAATTTCATATTTAAACCAAGAATTACGATTTTAGTTATTTTGTTGTGATTGTATAATATTATTCGTGGGTACTTGAAACTTCTAATGTGTACCTACTATTATATATCTATGATAGTATCACGGTTTTTGTTGATGTATAACGCGTTATAAGTATCTAATGGATATTGTGATATGATTAATTTGGAATTTATTATAGGTACCTATTATAGGTCAATTTTTTGTTTAATACCATAGATATGTATATAATATGTCTTGTACATAGACTGACATACCGTCACCGCTCAGAATCGTTTTTCTTATACAATGATATTATATCATTGAATTCAAATTTAATACCATCCATTATACAGTGACCCACTTGTAACCTACTGTACAGCAGAGCAACACCCACTTGCCCACCTTTTTTTATTTGAATATCGTCGTGTACAGTGTTTCTGTAAAATATTATATACGCCTATTTTTGAACCCTTCGTCCTGAGTTATTCAGTGGTTTTGTCTCATTATATTTAACAGAAGGAAACCTAACCACTTTCTTTGTAATATTTGTTTTAGGCCGTTCTACAGTATATTATACTAACTATGCACCCGTGATATTGGTTTTATTGTCACGTAGTAACTTGCTTACTACACTACTATAGAGATATATAGGTATATGAAACTAAAAAATCAAAAAATCTAAATATTATGGCCTATCCATACAATATACCATAGTATTATAATGAATAAGAAGTATGCTCTATGATAACTGATAAGACTGTGCATATTTTTTGTTATTATCATTGATATGTATATAATTTGTCTTAAACCTAGACCGACATACCGTCTCCGCTCAGAATCGTTTTTCTCATACAATGATTTTATATCATTGAATTCAAATTTAATAGCATCCATGTACATTATACAGTGACCCACTTGTAACCTACTGTACATCAGAGCACCTTTTTAAATTTTTAACTACAAAATAATTATTAAATTTTAAAAATGATAAATTTTATCAAAATTCAAACTTTAAATGCTTATAAAAAAAATTGTGACTAAAGATTTTTAATTTTTATGAGTGTTTGAAATTCAAAGTTTTACAACATTGGATATTCACTCGATTTCTCATGTAGCGATTTTCTTATTTTGTTGTAATTCAAAAACGAATATCTGTAGATACATGAAGATTTCACTGAATATTTATATTAGCATTTCCTATACACCATACAATTTTGAAAATATTTTGACTCTTTTTGAGGTGTTTACGGACATTTTCAGTTTCCAATTTTTTTAGTTTTTTATTCTATAAATATCAATAAAGTTTTATCTGTTGGGCCAAAAAGTGAAAAAATTTAATACAAAGCTCCTGATATATTGTTACAATATCAGTTGAAAAATATTAAAAATACATATTCACAATTTTTTTTTATAAGCAAAAAATCTAAAAAATACGTAAGCACAGTTTATTTTTATAGTCATTTTAAGTTCAACTTTGGACAAAATTACATATAAAAAACCTAGAAAAACTATTTTAGTTATTTTGTTGTGCTTGTGCAATATTATTCGTGGGTACTTGAAACTTCTTAAGTACACTGTTATATATCTACGGAGTATGGACTATGATGGTATCAGTGTTTGTTGTTGACGTATACGTAATGCCTTATATATAACGCATTATAAGTACCTACCTAATGGATATTGTGATAATATGATTAATTTAGAATTTATTATAGGTAGGTACCTATACCTATTTTAGGTCAAATTTTGGTTTAGTATCATAGATATGTATATAATATGTCTTATACCTAGCCTGACATACCGTCTCCGCTCAGAATCGTTTTTCATATACAATGATATTAGGTATATCATTGAATTCAAATTTAATACTATCGATTATACAGTGACCCACTTGTAACCTACTGTACAGCAGAGCACCTTTTTAAATTTTTATAATCATAAGATTGTAGATGCCGTTTGTACACACAAGTAATGGTTTTTTTCGAACTTACCCATATGTACCTATTAGATAAATAAAAATATTATTTATATAATTTTTATTTCGTAATTGAACGTAATTGAATACCATCGTAACTTTATTTTTTGTGAACTAAATAGAGAGTATACAATTCTCATTGTAATAATTACTAATTAAATACTCTAATAATTAGTTTCAATAAAAAAAAATGAACAATTGATCATTGAGTAATAATTACTCTATGTTATAGCCTATAGGTACAATTTTTTTTGTTACCTATTAGATTTTATTCACGAGGACTTTTTTTCGGGGACTTTTTGTCGTTTACGATTTTCCGTCCAAACACTAAATACATTCCGGTGCAATCGGTGCATTATTTTTCCCAGCGGTTTAGCAGATTTCTGGACAGCGCACCACGAATGCATCTTCGCTAACCTAACCACCTAGTACCGGCTTGTAGGCATCGCAGCAAGAAATGAATACGGTGCTCCGATTGGTACCCGCAAAAATCAGTGTGACCACATATGCTAACACTCAGATATTGTTTTTGCATCTCACTTCATTCTTTTGTTTATATTCTAAGACCGTGGTTTATACCAATTATACCACGATTAAAGATACGATTTTTATACATTGAGAAAATGGTCGCATCTCGCATAGCGTTATGTAGACTAGACTGTAGAGCTAGAGCCCTAGAGCCTTGGTTTGGTTATGACGTCTGAATAATGCCGTGTCCAACGTTAATGCGGCCGATGCGTCGAAAAACAAAACCACTTGTATTTCGCCGCATCGGACACATCGGACAGATCATCCACAATTGGAACAGCAAGGTCAGAATGGAAGTCGCACCCACTCGCCGGACTTAAGTTGGACACGGCGTAATTCGGAGTTCGGACTGTCTGATCTGACATTTGAATATTTCTCATGTACATCCAGTTACTGACTACGGAGCCGTTCATTTATTGTAAGTACTTAAAATAATAAATATAATAATATTGGGTATAATTGCAGTGTAGTTTCCCCTCGCCATTTTAATTTTTTTTTTTTCGAAACTTATGTAACTTATCGAGTTAAGAACGATGGTGCAATCATTTGTCGCTCACACTTAGTTTCGAAGTTATGGCCTTCCAAAGTTTTCAATTTTACGTTTATATACGCATTGCACGCAACACTACTATAATGCCGCGCGGAGGCCCTCGAGTTATATGTATACTTATTTTATTTTAACTGGCCATCGAGTCCACTTGGGGAGGTGTTGCATACCAAATCGAGGGATAATTTCGTTTTTCATTGTCCGAGCGAGCGAATGATCCCGCTCGGTGACTCAGTGCAACAAAAACGGTCCTCCGGTCGACATTTTAGTAGTGTTGCGGGCATGTGTATAAACGTAAAATTATAGTAGATACATTGAATTATCATTTCCAGTGGTCGGGAGTAGTGCACTAATCGTAGTGTCACTACAATACACCTAAATACCTAATGTACAATGTTTGGAATAGATCACTAATAATTTATTAGATAAAGATAAATGTAACAGTACTAAATTGTATCTAGATAAAGATAAAAATAATTATACTAAATTTTATCTAGATATAAACTAAAAATTAATACGTTTTTATCTAGATAAATTTCAGATAATTTCATGTTTAATATTGCAAATATTCAGTGATATAGGTATTCATTTTTAAAATAAAACATTAAAAATAAATTAGTTTATTTTTCAAATATATAATATGAAAAGTCATTCTAAGACTTAATTAAATAATAATACAAAGAACCTACTAGCTAACATTTAAAAAAAATAATAATAATAAATGCTTTTAAAATAATAATAATATTCAAACCATATTTGATCTACAACATAAAATTATTTTTAAAGTTCTATCATTTAACCTATTACGCCTAGGTATTATAACTTATATTGTATTGTCTGGCCCTGGACTGGTGGCCGTAAAATTATATTGTTTTCAGTTTTGGCATGCTGATACAGTATCAGTAAAAATAAGTAAATTGGTCAGTAATGTGATAAAAATATTGATTTTGAGCTAATATTTTATTTTAAATACTTTTAATGTTTTAACTTTTGTCAACAGAATTCCTGTACTTTAAAGATGTCGAAAAATCCTTTTGTGCACTGTTAGTCATGTAAACGAAAAAAGACCAGAGACCCAATTACCAAACCTAAAGAGAAATATTATGTTGTTTACATACAATGGTACGATATGATGAAGCGCACAGTAATAACCCTACCAAATGGATTTGCAAAATATGCTTAAGATGCGCGTTGAGAGAAGAAGCCGTTACTAACCGTTTAACCAATTGCAGTGGTCAATATAACCAAGCTATACCCCCAAACTAACGAAAAAGTAATATTTCAGTCTTATTTTTATATTAATTATTTTCAAACATAATGTAAAAAGTTAATTTATTTTTATTTTGTTCAGAAATGAAGACACTCGTTACATTTGTCAGTACCTACTGTAACAACTTATTTTAAAGGCGTGTTACGTTAAAGAAGGACTTGGAACCATATGAAAACACATCTAGCAGAACTATCTGACAATGAAGTTGAAGATGCTCCTTTAATAACAGAACATGCAAATGACGGTAATGACAAACTTGAGAAAAATCCATTCAATAACATTTGATTGATTTAATTTTGATTGATTTGTATTTTTTTAAATTTTTTTGTAGATATTATTTTCTGTCTACTATAATTATTTCTATATACATCACTGATACTAATAACTTATTAGTAATAAGGCTCTTCTCTCAATCTCTCAATACGCATTTCAAGCAAATTTTACAAACCCATTTGGAAAGATAATCACTGTGCAATTCTTCATGCGGTATCATTGAATGTGGACAACATAAAATAACTTTTTGGGTTTGGTGGTTGGGGTCTGATCTTTCTTCGTTCACAGTTCACAAAAGGATTTAAAAATTAAACTATTTTATTTTTAATGTTAAAATTATGTATTTTTTTAAAAATGATATATCAAGTATTATTATTATTATTTTAAAAGCATTTATTATTTTTTTTATTATTTTTTTTTTTTTTTAATGTCAGCTAGAAATTCTTTGTATTATTATTAAATTAAGTCAGAGAATGACTTTTCATATTATGTATTTAAAAAATAAACTTTTTTATTTTTAATGTTTTCAGTTGTGTATTTTTTTTACATTTTGTTAACTTTTTAACATAATTTTTGATAATAATTAATAAAAAAATAATACTAGATGAACTTAGACTTTTTCGTTAGCTTAGGTGGAGCTCGGTTAGATTGTCCACTGCTATTGGTCAAATGGTTTTCAACAACTTCTTCGCTCAATATAAATTTCAAGCACATCTTACAAACCCATTTAGTAGGATTATTGCTGTGCAATCCATCATATCTTACCATAGTATGTGGGCAAAATAGTTTATCTTTAGGTTTTTTGAGCGGAGAAGATGGACAAAAATGTTTGACCAGATAGCAACTATTAATTTACTTATACACAATAGTTCATTTTGCCCCATGCGCCATTATACCAAAGGTTATTAATGAGGATTTGTCGAGTTTTAATTTTTTTGTTTGTTTACATTATTATGCAAAACAATCGTACTCGAAAAATAAAACGCACTACCCGGACTGCAACATTTTCCACTATTAACACGTGACAACTCGACAATTTTACAATAAATATTAAATTTATTGAACTGATTAATTGGCTCAAAAAAATGTAATTTTTATTTAAATGATTTCATAATTTTCTGTTGTACACTTGTACTCAACATCCACAGACGAGTGGCAAAATATAAATAATTTTGTATATAAATTATATTTTAAATGTTAAATGTTTTATTTTTCTTTAGAAATTGATAGTATATAGTAGCACTTTTACCAAGAAAATTTATCAACTCTACGGTCACGTTTTATTGGCTGATAATAGTTTAAGTATCTTACGGGTTAATAATACATATTCATTTTGTTATAGTTTAGTCAATTACAATCAACTGTCGAGTGTCAGAAAATGTTTCATAATGGACATTAGTGGATAGGATTCAATATTATTCATATTAACATTACTAATTTTGTCAAACATTAAGAACATCAATCTATTAGTTTGCCTCTAAGATGTATGTCATGAAAAAAATTGTTTTAAAAAACACATAACTGAAAAGTTATCCAAAATCTAGGGGATTGAAATTTAATTTAAAATGTATTAAAAAAAGACTTTTAATTAACTAAAAAAAAAAAGAAATATATTATTCAATTATATTATGTATAGGTTCAAATAAGTTAAAACCCGAGTGCTAAACACTACACCAATAGTTATTATATGCATTAAAGTAAGGTAATTTTAATCATTGTGCAATGTAACCTGCAATGTATTTTAACTTTGCTCCAAACTTTTGGGAATAAGTAACTAGTAAGTCACTAGTACGACATTCGGATTTTTTTAAATTGTTCTTACCTCTCAACATCTATACATATAAAACAACGCGAACAGGTAATTTTTATCTTAGTTGGTGAAGCTATAGTATAGGTTCAAACTAAAAAAGAAATATATTTGGAGCAAAGTATCCCACTCTTACGCTATACATTTGATATTGTAGACCATATTTTCAATTTTATTGTACTACTTAATGATCCTTCGACAGTACAAGCTTTTTTATAAATTTGAACTCCCATTTTTAATTTTATTAATTATTATTCAGCAGATATTTTTTTAAGAATTTTGATATATTTAAATCAAAATTCGATTAAATAGTTCCTAAGTTATATATTACTTAGGGCCGTATTCATATAGTCGAATGCTTAAGAATAAGTATTGCTTAATCTAAATTTTTTTTTTAATTATCAAATGCTTTAAGCAATACTATTATTCTTAAGTGTTGAGTATGAATAGAATACGGCCCTTAGTATACTAACATGATTTTAAAATATTTGTTATTACTATTGATCTAACAGTACACGTAATTTGTAAAAATGATACTAATAAATACTACATAATATTACTACATATGAATGTGAAATATTTCAAAGAAATTATGAAAAATATTTTTTCTTCTTTTAAACGTGTTCGGTTATAGGTAGATTATTAGAAATCTGAAATAATATGATTACACACTTAGAAATAAAGAAGAACGTATTATTTTTATTGATTTATTATTTCATATTTGTATATTCTATATGTAGTTATGAAAAATATTTATGGCATTATTTTAAGAGAAAAAATATTTTTTATATGAGTTTTAAAATATTGTCGTCGAACCGTCAGCGATCCAAAAGTTAATGGTTTGAAATAAAGTGGAAGTCAATTTCAACAGTGAATGAAATAATAGTGTATTATCAATAATTATTATAAAGTGTATAAACTTTTGTATACATAAGTCGTATATGTGTGTGTACATGTGTATGTGACTGAGTGATGTGGAGGTGCTCTGGACTCTTTTATTTAATGCTTAGATCATATTTTGTATATTGTAATAGTTCAAGATTCACGACTACTAAGAGTGGTTTATGTTTGTAGTCTGTACAAAATTATATTGTGAATATAATATTATAATATAATATAATATAATATGCATTCGCAGATCCATAGCTCTCAACAATATGTTATGATGTTGAGTTGGTTTATGAGTTTGTAACTTAAGAGTTAAAAGGCAATGTTTAAATTTGTTATAGGTATTATAGATTTGTTAAACATCTTATAAATTATATATTTACATGTAAATATCTTACATATTTTCTTTGTTTCATAGTTCATACAATAAACCAAATTTAAACAATTTTCAATTGGAAGTTGACGGTTATAAACTTTTAGATATAATAAACATTTTATTTTTATTTTTCAAGGAAATTAAATTTTAAAATCCGATATATTACATAATATAGTTTATATTTTTGTAAAACCATTTTTAAGGATTATTATCCTTAGCATAAATATTTTAATAACTGAAAAAACTATACTCATTAGAATTTCCACTAAATAATTTGAAATAAAAGGGAGGGGGGGGGTCATTTGAAAAATAGATATTTGTATCGTCACAAAGAATGTTGAAAATCTAAAAAATACATAAGTACAGTTTATTTTTATAGCCATTTCAAGTTCAAATTTGGACGAAATTACATAATAAAAAACCTAGAATACCTAACTATTTTAGTTATTTTGTTGTGATTGTATAATATTATTCGTGGGTACTTGAAACTTCTAAAGTCCACTATTATATATCTATGATAGTATCAGGATTTGTTGATGTATAACGAGTTATAACTTATAAGTACCTAATGGATATTGTGATATGATTAATTTGGAATTTATAGGTACCTATTTTAGGTCAAATTTTGGTTTAGTACCATAGATACGTATATAATATGTCTAAAATAATACGTATATTATATGTATAATATGTATATATATATGTTGTTTTTCTTATACCTACAATGATATTATATCATTGAATTTAAATTTAATACCATCCATTATACAGTAACCCACTTATAACCTACTGTACAGCAGAGAACCTTTTATTTTATTTGTTTTAATCCTACGGACTATTTTTGATAATTTAATTTTAGATATTTATCACTATTATTATAGAGTAATTTGGACAACTAGCTTGATAGTGATATCGATAAAAAAATATCTTTAATTCGGTTTAATGATTAAACATAAATTTAAAGAATCTGAGAAATTTTATTTTCTAAATAATATTTTAGCATATTGAAAATATAAATTTATTTCTTAAATTACATTTTAAATGATTTTATTTTTTTTTTAAATATTATATCTGGACGTTACCCATCCTTTTGTTATCGGTTTTACATACGAGCGTAATATTCGTTCACTAGTTACAATAGTGTGCTGTGAGTTTTTATACTAGAGTGTATTGACTTATATTATTACACTTTTAGTTAATAATATTATCTGTGCTTAAGCGTCTGCTTTTATTCCATATTTTAATTTTCAAGCGGGATAAGAGAATTTTTAATTTGTGATATTTTATATCTTGCTTGGAAATTTAAATATCGAATAAAATCCGACGCTTAAGCACAGCTAATGTTCTTAACTAAAAGTTTAATGAAAGGTCCATAGTAAATATTAATAATTGTCCATCACCATTCACTCTGATATAAAAACTAACAGCACATTATTGAAACTAGTGAACGAAAATTTGGTATGTCGTAGGTTTGTAATACGGAGACAACAAACGCATGTGTAGTATACATACTAGTAAACTCTTAATAAAAAAAAATATAAACCTTCTAAAGTGGAGTTTAATTATAAACTACCTACCAAAAAAGCACGAAAAGTGAAATTTTAAAATGTAAAAAATAATTTTATTTATTATTTTATAAGGTTATAATAAGTTTGGCAGTGTTTACTATTTTTTTTTTTTTATTAATATTATAATTTTTACTATTAAAAATAAAATAACGAATGCATAAGTCTTTTATATGTGTGTGTGTGTAAGAGGGGGGGGGGGTAAAAGAATTTTACAAGGGCGGAAATATGATAAATAAATGGCCAGGAGCGCTAATGAACATCTTTAAAAACGAATAGACTAAAATGCTGCCAGTATGAATTGGTTGATAATGCAGTTTATAATATTACCAATATATTATTTTGTAGCTGTTAAAGGAATTGCAATTTATAAGCCACAAAAATATACAAAAGCAATTGATGCGATTAGGTAGACCTTGAATATTACATCGTTTCCGTGATACCACAGTGCCACTAAGGTAAGATTTAAAACTACAAATAAAAGTATCGAACTACACATACTCGTATAATCTGCTGTTCCACTAAATCATACGGATGAGAATAATAAAACGTTCAGTGGGACACGTGTCTTGACCCTGCAGTGTGTTGCATGGACGGATCCAGGGGGTCCAAGCGCCATAGTCTCCCCCCCACCACATGGACATACGACTATATGAGTGCCTACTACTGGATACTAACATTGATTTTAAATACTTTAAGCACTGTGTATGTTTTTATAATCAATGTATGTTGTAGGTATTTGTGTTATAAAAAATGAGTTGGGTTTTCCCCTAGATATCTCTGTACCTGGTGTGGAATGGGTCTTTGAATTCGAATACAGCGTATTTGATTGACACTTACATGCAACTAATTTAACAAAAAATCTATAATATAGCTTATTACTTTAATAATAATGCTCCAATTTTAAAGCACAATTAATAATAACAAAAAAGCATAAAATTGTTTGAAAAAATAAAAAAAACATATTTATTTAAAAAAAAAGCAAAAAAAAAATTAATCAGAATTAACTTTCCCTAGATATAAAATTAAAAAATTAAAAATCTATAGTTTAGTAGACAATAATTTATATGTCATAGCTATACAGCGAATTTACTAAATATGTAGGTCGTATAATACGATATGGTTATTGGCTATTATTATTTCGAAATTGTCAATGATTGGTGGGTGAGGGGGATGTCCGATCTTTGGGGTGTTTCCACAATGTTTCTACAATATTTCAATACATCATGAGCATATTTTTCCATAAAATTGTGTTATTTATTATTCATCATTAACTATTTTACTAACCACCCATTTTAAGTAGGTACTAAAAGAGAACCTAAATTACCAATTTAAATATTGGATACAATATTGAGCATTTCCTACCGTGTTTTTATGTACTTGAGATTTTTGGTTACAGAATAACCTACTTACGTGGAGCCTTGTATTAAATTTCAAAACTTTTTGACCCAATTAATAATATTTTATTGAATTTTATAGAAAAAAAAAAACAAAAAAAATGTAAACAGAATAGGTTAGGTATATTTGTTAACAGTTCAAAACGAGTTAAAATATAATGAACATTTTATAAAGTAGGTATAGAAATTGATAAAAATATGAACATATGATATAAATTTCAGTATCTATAATTATTCGTTTTTGAATTACAGAAAAATAAAAAAATCATTATATGAGAAATCGAGTGAATGAAGAATTTGAACTTCAGACGCTTATAAAAATTTAATTTGACTTTCTTGAAGACATTTTTCTTTTTGATAAAGGTAGGCAAACTTATGAGGAATCTTGTATTACTTTTTCAAATTTTAGATTTAAAAATAAAAGTTCTTATGAATTTCTAACTCAAAATAATTTGCACTTTTACGTAATTTTTACGTATTTGTTCAAGATTTGAACTTTAAATGCTTATAAATAAAAATTATGATTATGGATTTTTAATATTTTTCAAACGCCGTTGTAACAATATGCCTTGTATTAAATTTTTAAGCTTTTTTCCAAAACAAATAAAACTTAATTGACATTCATAGAAAAAAAAACTAAAAAATTTGAAACTACAATGTCCGTCAACAGTTCAAAACATATCAAAATATTTTGAAAATGTTATAGTGTATAGAAAATCACAGAACAACATAATAGGTACGCATTTAATTTTATGTAATTTATTTCTTTACGTCTTCTCAATACTATATTAAATTGTCGTGTTCTACCGTAAACTGCACGAATCGAAGTAGTCATGGGTCTATTCAGATTTCCGGCACAACTTGAACGCAGAAATATTTGGATAAATAATACCAGAAGAGCTCAATGACACCCTACAAAATCTGCTCGTCTGTGTGAAGTAAGTATTATTTGATATTCAATAGTGATTAAGTAGGTACTTCTGTTTATTAAAATTATTAGAATAACACAAAAATATAGAAACGTAGTTTCTTACAGTAGATTTTCATACAAACCTACTGAATTAGCCTGAAAATTATTAACATTATCATAGTTTCAAATAATTAACAAATGTAATCAGTACTAATCACATTTAAATTAATAAAGAGTAAAGACACTACCTGCATTTTTATGATTTATCAAGGTAGGTTTGAAATTAATATACCTAAATATTTATGGTTTAATTCATTATTTTGATTAATCAGTTATTGCTGCCATTAATGTATTTTTTTTTAAATACCAGGTTCATTTTGAAGAGAACCAATTTGAAAGAAAAAGGATAGATGGCTAGATTAAATTAAAATGGGACGCCATTCCTACATTTCTGACAAAAAGAAAATCCAAATACAAGGTGTGCATTATACAAAATACATTAAACTATGTTAAATTTGTTTTCTTTCTTGTCAAGAATTAAATAAACCAAATAATATATTCTATATGTAATTCTATTTTTTCTGAAATTCTAACAATCCTCCAGGGTAAAAAATTGTATTCTGGCTGAGTTCTATGGTTTTTAAATCTAGTTTTGCTATAAACTAATATTTTACTGGGTCAACATTAAATCGTCATCCGTATTGACTCTTAAACGCCTGTTTCAATTGATAATCTGCTGTATTTCCCTAATATTCAGATGACCCCTAGAGTAGAAAAGTTGATTTTACCGGAGTTCCAGGGTTTTTAAATCTAGTTTTGCGATTGACTATAGTACCGATGGGTCAACATTAAATTATCATCGGTATTGAGCCTTCAACTTCTGTTTCAACTTATAATCTAATATATTTAGATGACCCCTAGAATGAAAAAAATTATTCTGGTGGAGTTCTATAATAATTAAATTTAGTTTTGTGATTGACTATAGTACCGATTGGTCAACATTATACCTGCATTGCTTTATAGTTTTATACATTACAAAAATTTGTTATTCTAATAAATTTTCTTTTTAGATTTTACTACCCCTAGAATAAAACTGTTACTATTAGGGGAGTTTTGTGATTCTGAATTCTAGTTTCAAGATAACTATTGTGTCAGGGGTCGACATATTATATGCATTCGTTTTTAGCATTAACCTTTGTTTTCAAATGAAAATTTAATGAATTTTTCTGAAATTCTATCAACCCTCTAGAGAAATAAATTTTATTCTGGCTGAGTTCTATGGTTTTTAAATCTAGTTTTGCTATAAACAAATATTTTAATAGGTCAACATTAAATTATCATAGGTATTGACCCTTAAACTTCGGTTTCAATTTATAATCTACTGTATTTCCCAAATATTTAGATGACCCCTAGAGTGAAAAAGTAATATACAAGCGGTGTTCTGCGGTTTATAAATCTAGTTTTGCGATTGACTATTGTACCGATGGGTCAACATTTAATTATTATCGGTAATGAACCTTAAACTCAACCTTTTTTCTCAACTTTCTTTATTTGTTTTTATTTATTAGTATTTACAATTTCAACGGAAGTTGCACAATGTATACGACAAAGGGTCTTCTCCTTGTTTGATTGTTTACATAATAATTACATAATAAAAAACCTAGAATAACTATTTTAGTTATTTTGTTGTGATTGTATAATACGAGTATTACTCGTGGGTGGTGGGTAATTGAAACTTCTAAAGTAGGTACCTACACTAATACACTACCTATTATATATCTATGATAGTATCAGGGTTTGTTGTTGATGTATAAAGCGTTATATATACCTAATGGATATTTTGATATGATTAATTTGGAAATTATTATAGGTACCTATTATATTTTAATAATAATATTATTTTTAATACCATAGATAAGTATATAATATGTCTTATACCTAGACTGATATACCGTTTCCGCTCAGAATCATTTTTCTTATACAATGGTATTATATCATTGAATTCAAAATTATTACCATCCATTATACAGGGACCCACTTGTAACCTACTGTACAGCAGAGCACATTTTTTAGTTTTTTTTGTACAATGTTATTAATTATTATATCATTGAATTCAATTTTAATACCATCAATTATACAGTAACCCACTTGTAACCTACTGTACAGCAGAGCACCTTTTTTATCTTGAAGTTTGAGATTTGATACAGTTAAATATATGTATATTATTTAAAGAAAATTGTATTTCTAAATCTAAAATTGTAAATATTAGTAGAGTATTTTTGTACTGACCAACAATAATATTAGGCCATAGGTAGTTTTGTACAGAATAGTGTTATAGATATATAATAGCCAAATTTATGACAGTATAGCATTCCAGTAAGGAAATTGTTATTATACCAGTATTGAAACATTTATGTATGTCAGTAATGGTAAAGTATAGGAAATCCACTAGGTACAGTAAACCTAACTGTTACAATCCCAGATATATGCCAGGAATAGTGAGTATTGCGTCTTTATTTAACGTCACTACTGGCTAAGTAGCCTAAGTACTGGAAATCCAGTAAGGAAAAGCCTAATCATCCCAGATATATGCCATTACAGGTACCAGTATATTGGCTTTCAATAGTTTGCCAGTAATAGTTAGTACTGATACAGTACTATGCCTGTTGTACATTTCCGATTAGGTACATGCCAACAAACACATCTCATTAAATGATTTCATTGTTGTCGACTGGAATACCACAATCGTGTCTTCATCTATCATGATTTTATGGCACCGATGATTCGGACTATACATCTATATTATGTTATTTATGTTTATTTGTTTACTATTTAAGATTTAGGTTATTTAAGTTTTAGGTTTTAAGTTTTTATTTAAGTTTTAAGATTTTAGATGAATAATACTTACACTGGATGCGTAATATTTAAATTAATGGCATGATGATGGGACCACCATTTGTTCAATCCCCTTAAAAAATATTTGAAGTCGTTATCTATCGACTTGAAAACGGTCTAACACATGTATTGAGCAGCATTTAAAATCATTTTGTGGTCTTTTAATTTGTATAACACCATTTATTTGGCTGTTAAATCTCCCTATACGAGTATACTGTAAGACCAATGACGATTTAACAAGCCAAATTTTGGTGTTCAACAACTCACTGCGAATAATACACTGGAAAAAAAAAAAAAAAAAAATATATAAATTTGTAAATTACCTATGAATCTTTCACTCACTTTTCATTGAAATACAAGACAATAATATAGAAATGAGAGAAGAAAATCTAGTATTAAAATAACAAAATATTAAGTTTAACAATGAAATTATATTATTGGTAAACCGTGTTAATACGTTGGAATGGCTTTTGACAATTTTATTGAAATTATTGGTGTACCGGAGACCAAGGATAAAAACAATGTAGAGACAATAAAAACAATCATAGCAAAATTGGGAGTGGAGGCAACGGTCAATAGGGCATTTCGTGTTCCTTCAAAAATCATAAATAAACCCAGGAAACTTGTAGCAGAGTTGAGCCATAGGAGCAACTAAGCCTATATTTTTGAGGGCGCACAAATTATAAAGAATTCCCTGACCCCCAGACCCACTCTATATACAGGCTATAACAGGAAGATCTGACAAAAAATAAAATTACGCTACTTCAACGTATGGCAAAAATTGTGAAAAAAAATGTTGAAAAAAGTTATTACATTCTAAATTAATTTACTCAAAAAAATATTGATATTTTAAAATGTTCTAAAAAATGATCTACTTAACTTAGATAAATGTTTTTACCATTAAAATTATTCTTATAATCAGATTTACATTCTGGCTATTTTAAATTTTTAAATAAGTTCAAATTAAATTTTAAATTTTCAGTATAAATAAAAAAAAAATATTTTTTATATTATACGTCTAGCGCAAGAGACTGTAAATTATATATATAAAAAAAATTAAAAATATTTATTTGAACAAAAGTTATTTCATCTAGTCTTCCTGTTAATATCTGTATATTAAGAGGATGTCACACCCGTACGTGTTGTCTCCGTCTTTCAAATGTTCAACATAAGTAGCAAAAACTGTTTTGACAACTTTTCTCTCACCAAATTTTCACAACACGTAAAGAAGAACTTTATCTGTGCAACAAAGTTTTTATTAATAGCACTATCCTATCATTTTTATAAGCAATTGAAAAAAAAAAATACAAAATTTTTAGAAGCAAATAACTTTTATTGTATTTATGTTATCTAAAATATAGGCTTGTTTTATATAAGTTATAGCAATTAATTATAAACAAGGAAACAATATAAACTCGCTCACATTCATGGGCTGTTTTTTATCCTGCCACAGATAAAGTGAAATAATATCCTGTTTGTATTTTGTTGAAATATAATTAGGTATAATCAATGTTACATAAATAAGTAATAACGACGTCACTGTGACCTGTTCTATACAACATTAAATACCTACCTACGCTAAAGATTATTTCATAATAATATTATGTTATACTGTTATAGCTGGGAATATTGGAACATAATAGTGAAGTAGGTACCCACTTATTATATTCCTCAATATACATAGGTACTATGGTACCATATTTTTGTATTTATTGATAATTTTTACTTCAAAATAATCAAAATATTATAGATTAATTCTTTTATATTTTGGGGGTGCACATTTTAAACTCGGTTGTGCATAAGTCCCCTGTGCACTCCCTTAGTTGCGAAATGAGTTGAGCACTTGTCAATACAGCAGCAATACCATAATTAACTCGAGAAAGACTAAACCAAAAGGAAATATATGTTTCACGAAAAATGGGGCATGGAACCAATTTATGTAAATAATTATTTTACTATGACCAAAAGCAATTCTAATCGAAAACGAAAGCTTCTTAAGCAATTTAAAGTTAATTTCCTAGTAAATGTACTTCAATCTTGTATATATATTATGTTTTAATTTAATTATCATAAATAAGTTTAATAATATTATTGAAAGTAATAAATAGATAACTAATTATTTTGAGTCTTTTTCTGAATATAATTCATATTTAAATAACAAAGATGAATCTCTTTTAAATATTTCATATGTGTTAACATAAGAAGTGTGAATGCACATTTTGACTAGCTGCTTTCATTTTTAGAAAATGATGTAAATAATAAAAAAAATGATGTTATAGTTTTAACTGAGGCGTGACATGACTCACTGTTTTGTCCCTATATGATACCTGTTTATAGTATATTGTTTTCTAGTACAAATAGAAACCAAAATTATGGTATAATAATTTTTGTGAAAAATTATCTAAATGTGGATTTTTATGACTATGATTTTTTAGAATATAATATTGTAAAACTATCGCTGGTAATCAACAATTTGCCCATAACTGTTGTATGTATAAAGAATTTAAATAACTGTCAGTAGTTTGTTTTAATAATATATAATTATCATTTTTACGCAGCTTAAATGTTGTGTATTGATCAGCTTTTACTAAGTCAATTTGTATATCCTAGGTTGTACACAACGTGTTTAGTAAAAGCCCGAATACAATTTAGAATTTCAGCATTTACTGAGTACAAACAGTAAAACCTAGCATTAACTAGTAAAACCTAGGTTTACCTAGTGATCGGGCATTTACGGTAACATATATACAGATCAGCCTCGTCTGACTGTATAGGTTTCATTAATTCATTAAAATATGTTTTTAATAATTTAAATGTAAATTCAGGTGTAATTGCCTTAATTGGGGACATGAATATTAACATAATTGGTGCACGAACAGTTAATAATTATGGTTACCTAGACCTTTTGTCAGAAAGCGGTTTCTGTTCTTTTATAAATGTATTTACAAGATTACCAATAGATCAACAACATTCCTGTTTAGATCACATGTTCATTAAAGACAATAATAATTCATCCTGGAATATTAATCATAACTACGTATATGAAGTTATCAATAAATAAGATTACTAATGACGACTTTCCTTTAATAATTCACAATTGCCAAAATCAATTGATATGCAATATGCAAAACTGAAATCAAATTAATCAAGTTTCAAGAATACGCTATCTGGGTATTATTTTTGATAATAATTTGAGGTGGAATTTCGATACCCATAATTTAGTAGGTAGGGAAACTGCGATATACATTGCACAAATTAATTTTACTAAAAGATATCTTACCTGCAGTATAAATTTTGCGTAGGTACCATTTATTTTGCGTTCTATCAGTCCATCTGTCAATATGGCCATTAGTATGGGGAGGTGTAAAAGAAAATGTTTTAAAAATTCTTCAAACAAATCAAAATAATATATTAAGAATAATACTAAATATAAAATCTTTAGTAGGTTCAACAAAAGTGAATTACATAAAATTAGGTGTGCTTCCAATAAGATACCTACCTATACAAGAAGTTAGCAATTTTATTTACAATAAAAAACTTAATTAATTTCAATAACAATAACAGACACTTAGGAGAACATATAGCCTATAATTTTCCAGTAAAATATAAGAAAAAATCCTTTGTCAATCTTTTGTTGACTATTTAGGTTCTACTTATTTTAATCAGATGCCGACATTATACAAAAAAAAATATTCATGGAGGTCTAGTTAATGAGAAAAAAGTCGTCTATAAATGGCTGTTCGCAGAATTATTTACTCCTTAAATAAGTGTCCGCATTTCAGTAATTTCAGTAATTATGATTTTTATTTTAATCTGATTTGTTTATTAATATTATTAATATTAACTACGAATTTTTAAAGAACGAATATTTTGAATCTTGCTACGTTTCTCTCTTATATTTTTATATGATGTCGTTTGTTTCTCTTATATATTATTGTATTGTACTGTAAACTTTAACTGGTCAGTTTAATGTAACTGATTTTGTATTTTTATTTTATATTTTATTTTATGTATACTTATTGAGAACTTTTGTTTCTTTTTGCAAAAGGATGTACCTACCTAAACATTTTTTTTTGTTTTATTCTAATGTTGCTATTTAAATTACTATTGTTAACTCTACTCCATCACAAGCCTAGGCTTAAATGAGCAGATATATTTCTTTATTTATACGATTTATTGTACATATAGATAAAAAAATATAAAAAAAAAAATATAAATTCAACTTAAATGTCCAGACTGACAAACCGTCTCCACTCAGAATTGTTTTTCTTATACAATGATATTATATCATTGAATTCAAGTTTAATACAATTCTTTATACATTGACCCGCTTGTAACCTAGTGTACAGCAGAGTGACATCCACTTACCCACTTTTTTCAATTTTCAATTAATATGAAAAACAAAATTCTACCAGTATCTCTGAATAAATAGGCTGAATTTGATCGTTAAGTCATCACGAACTGTTAATTTATCGTTATATTCTAGCTCTCTCGCTGATATAATATCGCTGAAGTAATATCAGTGAAGTAATATCAGTGATATTACTTCATCAATTGATACCTACATATTCTTTGTGAATAAATATTAATCTTACGTCATTGCCCAATACAATCTGAGGAAATAAAATGTATTTTCAGTGGCAGCGGGATATAGGATTATTTGAAGAAATTGCTTCATGTTTGAAATGGGTGGGTGGGTGTATAAATATATATATCATCGTAAGACCTCAACAAAAATATGGCAAATATTATAATTAATAATTATTAATGGCCCCTGCTGCTAATTTTGGTTCAATGAAGGGTACAGTGGTAAAAATATTTAAAATATACAATATGCTTCAGAGCCTACAAAATTTTCTCGCCGCCACTGTGTATTTTTGTAATTAAAATTGATTAAGATCAGGGACCTCGAGAAATAAAAAACAAGTTATTGGCCGCTAAGAACATATAAAAAGAAAGAACTTACATGAGTTGGCCCCCCTCAATTGATTACAATTTGTCTGACAAAAATTGCACAATTAATTGTAAATAATTGTAATTAAAACCACAAATTTGTAAATCATCAGGGACTGCCAGAAATAAAAAACTTGTTGTGCGGATGGGGTGAAAATCGATTTGGTGCATAGGAGCAATTTCAATAAGAAAACCGAAGGTGCTTAAGCTCTGCATTTTCTGGGCATTTAAATTAAATTATATCTATGAGGATTTTATGACTTTTTTGAGCAAAAATGTTTTATGACAATTTAACATTGAATACTTATAGTGTATAAAGTACATTTTATAAAAATTAATTCAATACTCAACAGTCAATTTTAATTTATTAAAAATTGAAAACAACTTTTTTATATTTTATTCAAAAAATATGACAAATAAATATTAGTAGGTACCTATATACAATGTGTAACAGAAATACTTGACGAAAAAAAACGACGCTAGGTACCTACTTAAGCGTATGACAAAATTTTTTAAATTATACGATAAGCAAATAATTTAAGAATTAATGAAATCATAAAAAAAATATTTTGAAAAAATTTATTACATTCTAAATTAATTAAATCAAAAAAATATTGATATTTCTAATTTTCTAAAAAATAAACTACTTGACTTCGATAAATGTTTTTACTAGCAAAATTTTTCTTATAATCAGATTCACCAATTGGCTATTTTGAATATATCCAAATAAATTTAAATCAAATTATAATTTTTTTTATTTTAAATGATAAAAATAAAAAAAAAATTTACATAATATATGTGTAGCACAGGTGACTATAAATTGTATATAAAAAAAACATTATAAATATTGATTAGAACAAAAGTTATTCCAAATTTCGGTTCTATCTGTTACACCCTGTATAGGATATTATACTATATAATACCATACACGATCACACAGACTGTCGGAAACTTGGAACTCATAAGTGAACACCAACGGACAAGTGATTCGTATATCGCAGTTAGGTTTTTGTCCGAATTAGATGTGGGCACGGGAATGTTTATAATTTATATTAGTAAATATTCGCGATACTAAAGTCGCTACTCTCTGCTGAACGTGATAACTGATAATAATATACCGACCACAACAACCGGGTTTAGTAGAAATATTGGGAAAAAATAATTAATGTTCTAAATAGATTTTGATTCGATAAAATGACAATTGTCGAGTTAATTATTTCATTCGTTATACTTTGATGCCCTGATGTCTGATGATAAACTGTTTTAGGTTTTTTTTTTTGTAAGGAGAAGTTTTGAAACAAAAGACATAAAAACTATTAGCGGGGGCTAATTTTAAAATTGGGGGTGCTAATACTCCCTAAGCCCTCTCCCCTATTTGAGCCTTTGGTGACTATACACACCACTACAATTTACATTTGAATGGTAACTGCATATATTATATTCACTACTATAACATAAGCGACAAGCGTTAGTGTAGCAATTTCCAGCTGTATAGGAAACCACAGTAGTAACTGTATCGATTTTTAGGGTTCCGTACGGTAAAACGGGACCCTATTACTAAGGCTCTGCTGTTCGTCCGTCTGTCGACTGTCACCAGGCTGTATCTCATGAACCATGAAATTTAGAAAGTTGAAATGTCTACAGATTATGTATTTCTGTTGCCGATATAATAACAAATACTAAAAATCCTAGAACATATAATATAAACAGTGTTGCCAACATGTTTATAGCTGAGGGTGGTACGGAACCCTTCGTGCGCGAGTACGACTCGGCCTTGGTCGGTTTTTTTCTGTAGACGCCTTACAAGATTCATTGGGTAACCCATAGAGTAATAATATATAATATATATTAATAATATAATATAATATATATCGGGGTAACCCGATTTTAAGTTTTTATAAAATTCAGTATGGAGGAGAAATCACCAGAAGTTACCGTTTACTCCATGACAAACGCGATGTATATTTTATGAAATCTGTAGATAACAATGTAATCAATAATGACTTGGTACAAAGTGTGTTACTGAGGCAGATTATCCGATTATAATGATTTCAATTAAAATAAATTAACAGTGAATACGCATAAACAAGTACTTTATTTTAAAATGTAATTTGTTATTTATTATTACACAAGTGAACTTTGATAGCGGTTATTTGGTGATTGGGGGTAAGTACTTATACCGTTTTTTTCTGGCTTGCAGATGGCCTCCAAATCGTTTCCCAAAGCGGAAATCAAAAAATTTCTGTGTATACAAAGTAATCCAACGAAATGGAAGGGGCTGTTGGTTGGATCGTTAACGAAAATCGTCGATCAAGTGCACCCATTGTTAGCAGTCAGCGACGAAGCATTAGAATATGTCGAAATGCTTATTGTACAATGTCTGGAGATACTCACGTTAAGGTCATCACCACCGCACACTGTATTGGACATCGAAGATCAAGTGAAACGATGGTTTCCTAAGCCATTAGACAAGTGGGCTATTAAAGATGCAAACGAAGCAATAGAAAAAAGCAAGAAAAAACACCATTTAATATTACCAACCGATAAAATTAATAATTTTGTGCAAAAGGAACTACTCCAATACAAGTTAGACTATCCGGTGGCTCTTTACATAACAGCTGTTTTGGAATACATGGCAGCAGACATTTTAAAATTAGCTGGTAACTATGTAAAAAATATACACCATGTAGAAATCAGTTATCAAGACCTATGTGTTGCGATATGTGGCGATAAAGTATTAATGGACTTGTTTAGCCAGCATGACAACAATGGTGACTTGAATCTGTCTGAATTAAGTATTGATAAAATCCAAAGAATCACTACTTATGAAGAAGTCATAAGAGATCTGATGCATGATGAAAAACAACTTGTTAGAGATTTATATTTAATTTTAAAAGTGTTCAAAGAAGAAATCAATCGCGCCATTCCTGTAGGTACCTGTCAAGAATTGGATAATATGTTTTACAATATTGCAGAAATATGTAAGACTACTAGATTATTTTTAAGTTCTATTGAAGACATATTGGAAATATCAGACGATAAATTTACCACGGTTGGTTGTTGTATTGAAGAATTCGCTGAAGCCGCTGAATTTGATGTGTTTGAATCGTATGCAAATGATATTGTAAATAAACAATGTAGGAATATATTTTGGAATTTAATCAGTAAACCAGAAGTTTCTAATTCACTTCAATCGACTGGTTTTAAAGAAGCTCTAAAATATTATTTTCCAAAATTGTTACTTTTACCCATATGGCATTGTATTCTCTATTTTGATTATTTTAAAATTTTGCATCAACTTTCTCCTTCCCAGCATGATAAAGAATGTTTGGAACAAGCAGAAGGCATGTTTAAACCTTTGCAATTAAAAATGATATCAGTTGCAAATCAAATTAACTTAAAAGATAATGTCAAAGAATTTGGACTTAAAATTAATGCAACACCTAGACGATTGTTAGCCATTGAAAAACTGCAAAATATGCAAAAAACTATTGATGGCTGGGATGGTAAAGATATGGGTCAGTGTTGTACAGAGTTCATAAGAGAAGGAATACTTTTAAAAGTTTCAAGCGGAGGTAAACGTTGTTCAGAGCGTAAAGCAATCTTATTTGATGGTGTTCTTATTTTATGTAAATTAAATAGCAAAAAGACTTCTGCATTAGTCAGCTCTCAACTTGTTGGTAACTTGTCTGAATTCAAATTCAAATTAAAAGAAAAATTATTTATTAGAAAAGTGGACATTTTTGATAGAGATGATACAGACGAGACAAAACACTTTTTTGATATATTCCCTCTTTTAGAGCAACCAGTAACATTAGTTGCTAGGACTTTTGAAGATAAAGCTAATTGGATGGCGGATTTACTTATGCTGACCTCAAAAAGTATACTAGACAGAACTTTAAACAATATACTACTAGATGAAGAAAAAAAAATTCCCTTGAGGTTACCTTCAGTTGAAGAATACAGATTTGTTGAACCTGATTCTCGATCCAACATCATTTTTGAAGAAAAAGAAAATAATGGTGTTCCTCTTATTAAAGGTGCTATATTGCTGAAACTTATAGAACGATTGACATATCATATTTATGCTGATCCAAAATTTGTAAAAACTTTTTTAACAACATATCGCAGTTTTTGTTCACCTCATGATTTAATGAATCTCCTAATTGAAAGATACAAGATTCCTGAGCCTTTTGGTATAACTCTGAATTCAGAAAGTCTTCGAGATGAAACTAAGCGATTTAAAAAAGAATATTTAATACCTGTTCAATTTAGAGTGTTAAATGTGTTTAGGCATTGGGTCAACTATCACTATTACGATTATCAATGCTATCCATATTTATTAGATAAATTGTATGAATTTTTAGATTCAATCAATGGGAAATCAATCAAAAAATGGGCTGATTCACTTATTAAAATAATTAATAGAAAAACTTCTGAATCTCAAAAAAAAATTAAGTTTGCATTTGATTCACCACCGCCAGCAATCGAAGTTCATATGGACTTCAATGGAAATGACAAGTTTAACATTCTACTTGTACATCCTCTTGAGTTTGCAAGACAATTAACACTTATTGAATCTGAAAATTATAGAGCAGTTAAACCTTCAGAGTTGGTTGGATCTGTGTGGACTAAAAAGGATAAAGAAATAAATTCTCCAAATTTACTTCGGTTAATCAAACGTACTACAAATTTTAGTCGTTGGATTGAAAAAAGTGTTGTGGAATGTGAAAATATTGAAGAGAGAGTAGCAACTGTGTCTAGATTTATTGAAGTAATGATGGCATTATATCAACTAAATAATTTCAATGGTGTCTTAGGTGTTTTTTCAGCTATGAGTTCGGCTGCAGTATTTCGTCTAAAATTTACAATGCAATCTATCAATGCTAAACTTGATAAAGCGCTAGAAGAAGCTCGTGATTTGAATAGTAATCATTTTAAAAAATATCAAGATAAATTAAGAAGTATAAATCCACCATGTGTTCCATTCATTGGTATGTATTTAACAAATATATTGCATATTGAAGAAGGTAATCCAGATTGTTTGACAAACAATCCAAGTTTAATTAATTTTAATAAACGAAGAAAAGTGGCAGAAATTATTGGAGAAATCCAGCAATATCAAAATCAACCTTACTGTTTAAATGTCGAGCCTAAAATAAAAAAGTTTTTAGAGAACTTAAATCCATTCAATGATATGAAAGATACAGATATTAGTAACTATTTGTATAATAAATCTTTAGAAATTGAACCAAGAAATTGCAAACAACTTCCTAAGTATCCACGAAAATGGCCAGACTTAAATCTTAAGTCACCTGGCTTAAAGCCTAAATCACGAGTACCATCAGTATCTTCCAAAGACATGGATGTCCAAGGTAAAAGACATTTAAGTTCATCAAGTTCTCCTGTTATTAGAATGGATAAAAGAGATCTAGATGATTCTGTCTTTGCACCAGTAACATTTACTTTTGGAAAAAATAGCCTTGTTCCTCCAGTTCCACCTCGACTGAGTAAAATTAATGATGAATCAATCGCACCACCTTTACATCCAAGAAAAATAGGTCCACCTTTACCTCCAAGAACATTACAAGTAGGTTTTGTATTTGTTCAGACTTCTATAGACCCAACCAAACCAGGAATTAACCAAGATTTTAATTTTAAGAAAACCCTTGAACCTAATCCTAGTAAAATAGATCCGAAAACAGATGCAGTTAATTTTCTTGAAAGTGATGATACTTTAGAATCTTACCACCATTCCTTAAATAGATATTTGTATAATACTCTAGATTACTATGAAAACGGTTGTACTAAAAAAAAGGACTCATAATTTCCAATTCATTGATTAAATGCCAAAGACTATTTTTTATAGGTAATGTAAATCAGTATATTAAGTACCTGTTATTAAATAATGGCCATATTCTAATTTAATTTTATATATGTATCCAGACAAATTATATTTTAGTTAACTTAAGTAATGACTATAGTTTTCCCCCACAAACTTGTGATATGCTTCCCCAAATTCTGGATAAAACATATATATATAGGTGCTTGAGTTTTATTACTATACCCTGTATACATTTTACTCTTTAAAATTATAAAAAATAATTCTTTTCTACTGAAGTTAATTCTTCTCCTGCAACTTTTTTATACTTTTATTTTTATGTTTTAGTCCATTTTATATAAGCTGTATTGTCCTGTGAATGTCATTTTTACATTTGTAATTCCAAAACATCAACGTTTGATTATATAATGTAGATTAAAAACCAATTGCATATTGCCCGTGATAA
This sequence comes from Macrosiphum euphorbiae, assembly GCA_949089665.1. Lineage (NCBI taxonomy): Eukaryota > Metazoa > Arthropoda > Insecta > Hemiptera > Aphididae > Macrosiphum > Macrosiphum euphorbiae. The sequence goes on along the minus strand of CARXXK010000002.1, from coordinate 88,407,977 downwards.
CTGATAACCTGTGTATACATTGACTTGAATATTTATTATTCTTACAAAGCTACAAACCATACAGATTTACAAATTTTGTAATACCCATTGAATTATTGTAATATTGTGAAAGTATTTACCTAAGACATAACTAATATATATATATTGTACATGTATTTTAATATATAAATACTTTAACATTATTTCTACTGTGTTTGGTATTCGTGTAGTATCTTCATAAGATATTAGACTATAATAATAATATATAATATGTTTATAACAATTAACATTAATATATTTATATTAATTTTTCATTTTAAATTATATTTATTATTAAATATGTGATTGTGATAGCAGTTTTTATTTAGTATACAATATTTAAATATTAAATAAATTATGTTATGTATGTTGATCAAAATCTACAGTATAGCAAACATGTGTATGTAATATGTTAATATGCATATAATGTATCATGTATGATGTATTATAAGTAGATATTAATTGTGGATCTTTAAAAAAAAGTATGTATTTATTGTAGATCATATAATTGTTTAGAATTATTATCCACAATATAATATCATTATTTTTAAGAATAAAATTAATTAACAAAATTATAAAAATGTTTGACGATTTACCTATGTTTAGTTTTAATACCTACTGTTAGTGGTTAATTGATAAACACCACTATATGTTGAACATTGTTGGATCGAGTATAGAACTATTATATTTGTATTTAATAAATCATACTAAATTGTTATATTATATTGAATGAATGAGTAAAGTTTTTTTTCATCTGATAATATAATTTGTTTTAGTCATACAATTTATAGGCACTTTAAGGCATAATTTTTATTGTCTAGATTACAAAAATAATAGTAAATATCTACTTAGTTGACCAAGTAATTGTATGAATTATTTTATGAAATAAAATGTTAATTATACTATTTAAAACTGTTTTTAGTTTAAAATTCAGTCTTCCTACATCTACAATTTACTTTTTACTGTTCTATGTTATACATTATGTTTTCGTTATTTAATTATTCCAATGAAATAGGAGGCTTATTAAACAATTGAATAGAATAACAGTAGCTACTTTCCATTTTGTATTTTTATAATATATGTCATTGCTGGTTACTAGTTCCTACCTACTACAAATACTTGTTGAAGTAGCACTGTTGGACTGTGCAGTAATATACATAATTACAATCATATAAAATCAGGGGTGCAAATAGGTAGTTATTCAAAAGTATAGCGCTTTTTCAATCTCTTAAATCTTAACATACGCCTCTGATCGGTACTGGTTTAGTTGACCCCCACCAAGAAAGTATTTTCCTACCAATTAGGTTTAGTTGATGCCTGCCACATCTATAGTATTTTTGAAATTCTAATCATCATATTGTATTTACAGTTTATACATTTAAAATTAAAATAATAAGTACAAAAGTACTTATAAACTTTAATAGTTTAATCAATGATGAAATACAATAAAATAATAAAATAATTTTATTCAAACAAAAAATCAACTTAATGTGACTGCAATTTATATTTAATAACAAATGATTAGATCATTGAAAATATATGAGATTTGAGTGACGGGAGAATACTTTCTTAGAGGGCAACTAGATCAGTACTGATATATTTTTATGTTTTAACCTAGACATTAAAACAATAAAATTGTTATAATTCTTATAATATTACTTGCCATTGTGTAAATAGTAAACAATAAGGTATGTAAAGAATAGGTACCTTCATAAAACTGTATCCAGGAATGTGAAATAAATAAACAATATTTCAAACTGGATTTAGAAAGTACATTTAACTGATTCTCTTAATTTTATTAATATTAAAACTTTGAGTGTTTCCACAAATATGGCAAAATTGACTGGATGATCAGGTCATTGAGTTACATAACTGAATACATAATAAAATATTTTATATGAAATTATGATAATTTAATTATTACACAAATATTACTTTTCCATCGTTCATTGAAAATATGAATACATGTTCAAATGTATAATTCACAGAGTTGTGTTGCCTAATATTTCAGCCACCTATGGATTATTAATTGTATTTACATTAGCATTAACTTCTCTCAATGTGTTATAAACTTACTGCTTCATTTACAAAAACAAGTGTGGACGTTGTTTGATGAATTTGTCTAGCACTTATTTTTGTCTATTATACAATGCATCTTGAATACTAGATAAATACTTACAAAAACATGAAAAGACCATTGTTGTTTATGGATTATAATTATTCTAAAGTTTTAGCTGTAGTGTATTTATAAAGTTTAGTCTCTAATATATTATAAATATGTACTGCCATTATCAGCTTTTATTGTGTAGAAAGTTAGTCTTGAAGTTAGCTGAATGGTGGAAATTGTCTTTGGAGCGCTAGTGGTGATCGTCGCCAATAGCATCTGCCTACTTCGACGAGCACTGTCGATCGCTGAACACCGCCGACCAATCACTGTTGCTTGGTTGATTTACTTGGCGAATTAGATGTTTCAAATTCCTGAAAAATTATAAAATTTTATTAGTGGAAAATATGTATTGAAAAATTCAAAGTTTAACTCACTCGTATATGATGATTAAGTTTGTTGAATTCTCAATCAAATGGTATGTTTTCACTGCTACATCAATGTTGGTACTATTTTCAATTGTTTAGATTGGTATATGTCTATAATTGTACATATTCTCCTATTTCACCATTATCAATGCTTCGTGAAATTTTACAATTAATTTTGGTGATTATTTAACCATTTAGTAATTATATTTGGATTATTAAAATCTATTTATCTTCTTCTCATCTATCTATACAAAACAGTGTATAGATTAGGGTAGTTGAATGAGTCGCTCTTTGAATACATTTACACTGCATTATTGCCATTGCTAGTTGTTTCATTTTGTTCACTAGAAATAAAACAACATTAAGAATCAAGAAAAAAAAAATTATGATAAATTGTATGTAGTACATCCAAAATTTAAAGACATTATCCACAAAGAATTATTATGAAAAATCATATAATTCTATTATAATTATTATTATATTAATCATTTTTCCCCTTTGTAAAATTTATTTCCTATTACCTACTTAATAAACACCGGGACTCGTATTTGCTCTCTTATCCACTAACCAGCCAAATGAATCAATTTTTTAATAAAAAAAATAATTAATTACCTAAGTTAAATTTGTTCTAAATTGCATTGTGTATAATTTATTTGTTCTTAAATCAGAAGCGGAAGGAAATCCGTTGCTAAACGAACTGACAACTGTGATTTGTTTCATAATAATGTTAGTTACTGATCTTAAATTTAGATGGTTGTGATTGACATATGAGACAGAATGGTTAACTGTTTCGTTCTATGAAAAATAACTCTTTATCCCAGACTAAATTGAATTCTCTATATTCTGCATCATACTAGCGTTTCTTAGATATGATTAATATTATGATGGTTTACTCACAATTTCGAACAGCAATATGAAGAAGGATCCACTCGTAGGTATTATATGAAGATAAATTAATTATTCCATATTTCCATACAAAATTTAATCTGACATAATTGTGCTTTATTTTAATAATATATTATATTGTCGCCACCTTGTCTACTATCATGGTATAGTTGTTATCACGGTAGATTATCTAGATATCGTGGTTGTTATGAAACGCACTAAAGTTTATCTTAGTTCATGCTAGGAAGTTAAAGTAGCAACCCTATCGATCGCAGCTTAATTGGAGACAAAAGCTGTAGAATATTTGTATAATTTATTTAATATGTCACTTATATTAGTATGAAAATATCACAATATTGTTACTATTTTTGACGAACTATGTGTAGCCGTGTAGGTACCTACTGTGTACCCAGGTACTTTTAATGTATTTATTTTATTCCAAAATTGTGTACAGTGATATTTACAATTACACTTGGTAAATAAATGTATAGGTATAAAATACCTAACCGAACCTGACCTACATATTTTTTCTCCCTGCATACTCAAAAAATATAATATAGCTAGCTTAATAAAACCAGAAATTTATTTTATGGGTAGGTATCTTTCTTCACAATGTTTGTGTTATAATTGTATTAATTAAAATAATGTGCCAATGTGGGACCACAAAACCACATCAAACATTCTTGGAAATTAAATATTAGTAAAATACATTTTTTTTTTTTTAATAAGTACTGAAAAATTATAAAACATAATATATAATAAACAACACTTATATACGACTGTTATATTTATTGTATTAAGAAGTCGGTGCAAATGTACACCCTGCCACCCCCTCCCCCAAATGATGCCCTTGTATTGCCGTGGTCAGCAACAATACGAGACGTAGTCCGGGTAGAGCATCCTACCCTTCCCTACCAAAGTCGTAGTTCGCCTCATTTCATTGGCCATTAAATTACCAGTCCAACATAGAGGGGCGAACCAGCTAATTTACGGGGTGAGGAGTGCCGAGTGGTCAGCGAACATGATGCGTATCTAAAAGTTGCTGACAAACCTATCTATTTTGTCATGGTCAAGGACTTAGATAAACTTAGTAAATCTTAGTCCGGATCGCCGATACCTGAACGCGTCGACTGGCTCAATTACCAGATGAAAATTGAAAACCACAATTTTTAAATCATCTCTATGACCTCGATGGTATAGTTCGTATTGTTGGTCGCACTGTCGAGCTAACTGTAAATTCTTGAATTCGAAAGTAAAATCAAGGGAACGAAAACGAAACTCCTTTAATTGGTCGAATCGAGTGATTGTAGTTTTAAACGCGGTCTCCAGGGTGTGGCATACGTGAAATAGGGGGCTCTAGCCCATTTGCGCCCAAAGGCCAAAATAAAAATTTAACACCCTTATTTATACCCAAAATAAGCCCATTTAGCCATCACATATCAGTAAAAAGTAAATCGTTTTTAAAATAAAGATAAATACCATACACTATCCATATTATATATCTCGTTATATATTATCTAAATATTATTTATAAATTAAAATGTATTAAATTATAAATTTCAAATAGTTAAAATGTTACGTAAAATAAAAATAAATTGGTAATAAATACTACAAATTAGTCAATGATACAATTACAATACTACCTAAACATAATAATGTATCGAAATATTATTAAGATTATATTAAATTATGAATGTCAAATTGTTAAATGTTTGTATAAAATCAAAATTCCAAATAATACAAGTTTTTTAACACAACGCCAATTTATATCTCCAGAAACAAGATTTCTACTCACGTGATATTTAAAATAACGAAAAACAAAACAAGTTTTTTTTACTTGAAATGGTTACCTATATTAAATTCCATCGTATAGTAGGTATAGTACTCACTGCTCATGTGCTGACTGCTGGAGCAACTGACACATAAAATACAACTAATAAATGCATTTTTTTTTTTATTATTGGGGTTAAGGCTTTGGCAACTGAGGTCATTAGCCTGGGGTACTGTGGGGGTTAGCATCCTTATCGTAAATAAAAAACTTAATATAGGTACACTAGTTGCCTCCCGTATAGAATTAAGAGTGGTACATAAACTTCACTAAAAATTCCACATCAATAGATGAATTTATAAAATTATAAATGATTAACATAATATACTTAATATAAGATTACATTATGTAGGTATTAAAATATTAAATAATAAACATTTGGTTGTATAATTAAAATTAAAAATATTATATATAATATCTAAAATTGTATTATAACATTTTTATTTGGTATATAAATATATAATTATACTTAGAACGTTTTTGAATAAAAAAATTAAATTAAATTAATTATTTTAACACATTCGCCCTTTTCACTAATCATGTTTCGCACCTTATGTTGATCTATTCCAAAAAACTAGGCGTAACAATTCAAAATCGCTCAATAATATTTGTAAAAATAATATCGTACAAAGAGTGTTGGAAATCAACTAAACGTTACTCGATCATGCATATTATTTACTATAGTCTGGCTCAGGTCTTGTTTGCATTATATATTATCATAACATAAAAGAGTTTAAGAGTATAATATAATCTTAATGTTTAGTGTCTACTTATTATAATCATATCAACTATAAAATATAACAAGTCATAAATTAGAAATTTGAAATAAAAATTTATTTTGATGCGTTATGATGATTGAAAATATTTGGAACAACTTATATATATATTAACTGACTATTAGGAGGCAACTAGTACTAGACCCATTTCGTTTACGATAAAATTTAGGGTAGGTACCTACGTCGGGAGGCAACTAGTAGGTATATTATAGTCAGGAGTTAATTCGTATAAAAATTATTAACCTTTTTGACTTCGGGAGGCAACTAGTGTGCCCCCGTTGGGAGGGTACTGTAGGTTTTTAACACATGTGTGTAGGTATGTGTGGCAAAGATTTGTCACTAAAAATCCTGGGTGGTGATCTATCCGGGAGCTATAAGTGAAGCCGGCCAGTGAGTACACAGTTTCGTAACTGAACGCACACACCAGCTATCCACGTCACACCGAGCCATCAAATTCATTTTTATACAATAATATAATCCTTATCGATTGGAATTATCATGGCTAACGACAAAATAATATTATCTTTATCGATTTGGATATTGGTTTCGATTAGCAAGAGAAACAATCAAATATTATTTTATATTTTATAGTTTAACCAATATACCCAATAAATGGCAATGTTGCACGATTTTCGCCTGATCTGAATTGGGTGCATATGAACGATGATTTGGGGTGTCGATAAATGGGTTCGGGGGCAAATGGGTTGTACCGAATGGTAAACAAGCCGACCCGCCAACTTTAGCGGTAAACGCTTTCATAATAAGGGTAACCTTGGCCCTTGGGTGTAGCAACATAAAATTATATCTAAATATTCCGAATCAGTGAGTTGAGGATTATACCACCAGAGCGCGTATCGTTAGCTTGCTTACCTATATATTAGTATATTATATCCAAGGACGTACGTCCGCGATTATAATAATCTGTTTCTTTTGACTTTTTCGAAAGTTCAGAGTTTCAGTCTTCAGATCATAGGTAAACAATAGACCCCAATCACCGGATCGATTTCTTTCCTATATTGTTCTGTGGTAAAACCATATTGTATGGTAAAATGCAAATTGTAATTTTTAATATTTGTACACGTAATTCGTAAACTTGTCGGATACTGGAATATCACAACCGTCCGTGTTCCGGATCGACCGGATCCTACACTTTTTAGATTCTGAGAGGAACGATGAATGCAGTGCCGTAAAAATCATAGGTGCAGGCGGTGCACAGCACTGGGGCCCGCAGGGTCAAAGGGCCCTTGGTCGGATAGATGTCATTTTTTTTTTTAAATTTAATTCATAATAATTGTACTATTATCTTGTATTTAATTTCATAAACGGCAATGTAAAAACTAATAGCCTGGTCCGTTACTTGGAATTGTTAATCAAAATATTGGGAAATTTACTAAGCCAAGAGCACGGACTAAGATTTAGTCCGTGGCCAAGAGTAACATAAATAGATTTGTTGATTATTATACGTGATATCGCGATACCGCTACTAACACACACACTAACAAATTGTTTGTACTACCTTAAATCGTGCTGGAGACGCTACGCGGGGTCGGCTTGTTTACCATTCCCTATCATATACGTATCGGCTAAAAATGAGAGGGAAATTTTCTTAGAACAGTAAAACTATTTGCAGAATTTGACCCACTTTTAAGAACACTTCTTGATAAAAAAGATGGCCACATTAAATATCTAAGTCCAGCTATTCAAAATTACTTGAGAAATTCTACTTCCCAAGAAAGATTAAGACGTAATATATCAGTACTTATTAAGTATTGAAAGAGGTCGTACTGATGAAATTAATATCAAAAAGGTTATTGCTGATTTTGCAAATACAAAAGCTCGGAAGAAAATGTTTTTTTAATAATTAAACATTATAAAATATGTAATAGCCACTAATAGGTATATTATTATAATATAATGATAGCTATAATTATTTTTATTTTTATTTCTAGTGTTATAATGAAAACTGTTGTCATGAAAACTAAAATTATTATTTTTTTTTTGTAATTTATTTATTTTATCTACCTATGTAGTTTATTTTACAAGTTTTTTTTATGTATCTCTAGAAAGAGGGGCCCATGCATTTTTTTTGCACCTGGGCCTTTGATTCTCTAGTTACGGCACTGGATGAATGCATTGATTTTACATTGACGTGTGTTTTTTTTTTATTTATTTTTTTTTTTTGTGTCAATCATCACCTTTTAGTACAGTAAAAGTGCTTGGATTTTCTTCAACACTATCTTTTCTGATAGGAAAGTGAATCTAGTTGGTACTTTGGGAGGTCAAAAGTAAAAATATTAAAAATACATAGGCACAATTTTTTTTTTATAAGCATTTAAAGATCAAGTTTTAACAAAATTTATCAAATTTAAAATTAAATAATTATTTTGTAGTTAAAAATTTATAAAATGTTCAACTTCTACATCTAAGGATTGAATATTTAAAACAAGATTCCAAGTAAGTATTTAATTCTGTTACTAAAAAAATCTTAAAAATACATGAGCACAGTTTAATTTTATAGTCATTTTAAGTTCAAATTTGGACGAAATTACATAATAAAAAACCTAGAATAACTATATCTTGGTTATTTTGTTGTGGTTGTATAATATCATTCGTGGGAACTTGAAACATCTAAAGTACACTATTATATTTATATATATATCTATGATAGTATCACGGCTCATAGGACAATTTTTTTTTAATACCATAAATAAGTAGGTTTATAATATGTCTTATACCTAGACGGCTAGACTGACATATCGTCTACGCTCAGAATCGTTTTTCTTATACAATGATATTATATCATTGAATTCAAATTTAATACTATCCATTATACACTAACCCACTTGTAACCTACTGTACAGCAGAGCACATTTTTAAAAATGTATTGTTTTAATTATTCTAGAAAAAGTTGATAATTCAAAATAACGATTCTAATTAATAATTATAGGTAGGTCGTAGGTATATAGTGATTATTAGTTAACTCAAAAGTTATTAGTTATTACCTACTAATAATTTATAAGTTATATCTCATATAAATGTATAATAAGCTATCTGTATTACCATAAAATATTGTTATAGTTTAGTGTAAAAACAAACCAACAGCAAGCTATATTATTTTGTAATCGGGTTGTCTGTGATTTCAATAATTAATTATTCCTTCAAATTTACTGCTTGCGTTTTTTACTTTTTAGTAGTTTTTATCATTGAATTCAGTGTACAAATTATGTTAGTGTCATTCTTTTGTCTATATAAAATGTATCAGTTTTTGTACTTTGAATAATAATTGAAAATGTAAGTAAATCAATATATTATGATAAGATAAGATAAGATTTTAAATTTAGTTTTCAAAAGAAGTTAACCTTCGAAAAACAACGGCGGAACTGTACAACAAAAATATGTAAAACATTTTTAAAGGTAGATGAAAATGACGAAGTAATATTTAACGAAAGTAAGTTGAACCATAATAATCATGGACCATTATCTGAACAAGTACCTACTCAAAATACAAGAAATTAGTAACTCTTTAAAAAGAAAAGCAGTCACTGAAATATTATTATGTGAAAGGCCTTCAAAATTATTACATGCAGAATTAAGACAGCATAAAATAGATAGTATTACAACTACCGATGTATTGTACATAAAAAAAAATTTACATCTAGCTCGTAGTTCAATTTTGCCAAACTTACCTAAAACGAGAAATAAAGTTCATAATGTCTTAGATGAGATAGATATTATTTACGAAAATGAAAAATTTTTATTACACAATGATATAGAAAGCGGAATTGTTTTATTTTCTACAAAAACGAATTTGGAATTCCTCGTAAAAATCGATACGTTATATTATGTAGATGGAACATTTCAATATTGCACCAAATATTTCAGTCAGTTATTTACTATTTATGGATTAATAAATAACTATTACGCACCTCTTGCTTTTTTTTTGTTAAAAGATAAAAGTGAACAAACATTTACTGGTATTTTTTATATATATTAAATACGTTGAGCTTAAAAATAGATAGTCATTTTAAGTCAAACATAATTTATATTGATTTTGAAAAAGCCATACACAATTCTATAACATGCATATGACCAAATATTTCTATAAGAGGATGTCGATTTCATCTTGGCCAATCTTGTGACATAAAATTCAGTCACTTGGATTAGCTTAGCAAAACTGTAATGACTGTTCGATTAGAGAATACTTAACGTAATAACGTGCATATTTGGCCTATCATTTTTGATGTATGTTTTTTATCATAGTTGTGTAATTTGTATATAAATGTTTTATATTTTACCTAAGACTGATGTGTTTTAACTGAACTACATAATATTTTTAACAACATCATGACTTAGTTTAAAACAATTTATAATGTACACCTACATATAATATAATATACGATTATCAATTAAAATTAATTTTATATTAATTTTTTAATGGAACTATAGCAGCCATGCAGCCTTTAGATGATAAAATAACTACATTTTCGGACTATTTAGTAGATATATAGATATCAGAGGATTCAATGTTTCCACCTCATATATGGGTAGAAAAAAGTTCAAGCATTCAGTGCACAACCAATGCATGCGAATCTGTCCATAGCAAATTTAATAGCTATTTTGAGTCTCCGCATCCTAATATATATAAATTTATCGAAGTTTTATAACTAATTCAAACTCAGACTGTAATTTTAATACAAAGTTCTAATAAGCCTAAACTGCACGGTCGATTACAAATTAGAAACAAAATAATTTTCATTAATACTCAAATAAAAAAGCTGAATGAAAAAAAAATATCAAATTTTGAGTACCTACAAATATTGACTAAAAAATATAAGCCTAAGCAATGTTATAAATAGTTTTTTATATTTTACCTATTTTGTTTGACTTATTGACTACCTAATTGATTTATCATTTTTATAGTTGTGTTATTATTGTATATAAATGTCGTATATTATACCTAAGACTGATGTGTTTTAACTGAACTATATTATATTTTTAACAACATAATGACTTAGTATAAAACAATTTATAATGTATACATATAATATAATATAAAATTATCAATTAATATTAATTTTATATTATTATTGATTTTGTACCTATATAATATATATGTATACCTGAGTCTCATTTTTTCAATAATAATAAAACATAAAATATTTATCAATTATGTTAGTCTTATAAATTCATCTATTTATCCGATTTTTTTAGTGAAATTTATGAACCACTACTTAATTTTGTATGGGAGGCAACTATAATGTGAAAATTCTTGGGAAGCAACTCGTATAAAATTATATGAACTATCTGGTCATCAGAAGCAACTAGTGTATATTAACCTTTTTATTTACGATAAGGATAGGAGGCAATTCGTATATTTTGGGAGGCAACTAGTATGCACCGTTTAAATTGTATATGCAATTTCAAATTTGCATATTTTTAATACAGGATTTTATACCGTATAAAATGTGTATACGGTATAATACAAAAAATTATTATACCTTACTTTAAATTTTAATACAACATTATTATACAAAGTTTAATAGACGTATAATACAAGGAATAATACGGTATAATGCAAAAAATAAAAATAAAATACCGTATTTTAATATCACTAATTTTCAACTATGGAGCCTTGTATACAGTGCCAATCTAGATTTGGGCACTGTAGGTTAAATATTGAATACATTAAAAATCAAATAAAACATTTTACTTCCATTTTTAATAATCATACATTTCATCAACAACTTGAAATAGACGCTTCAAATACTAGTTGCCTTTTAATCGTTTTTAAATTAATTATCCAGTATGGTAGTACCTCCTACCGAAGAATTCATATTATTTTTATCTAAAAGTGGTTTGGCATGAAGAACTGAACAAGATGAATATTATTTATTATTAAATGCATAAATTTGATTTTTAACTTAACTTATTGTAATTGATATAAACTTAATAAATAACGAGTTACTTTTAATCAAATTCAAGTTAAGTTAATTTATAAATAATTAAATAATAAATATAATAATAAAGAATAAAATTATTATTGATGATGTATATTACATAACCATTTACTATAATAGGAAATAAGAAATATAGTTAAATTTATTTATTGTTTCATTAACCGGAGTTCCTCAAGAAAAATAACTTAATTATACAATATATTGCAATAGCCATTTAGGTGTATCGTATAAATAAAGATATACCATACCATACTGCGGCATACGGGCATACTATAATCCAGCGCGACGGTAGTGGCGCGTTGCTAAGTAAAAAAAAATAGCAGAGTAGCCACTAACGTATAATAACAGGAAACAGAGCTTTAACATTGAAAAATCGTCTTAATTTATGTCAATTCTTTGCCAAGCTCTAAAGGGCAAACGGCTGAACATATAAAGTCGTATGAGGTATCAATCGATCAGAAATATTGTGAAGACGGGAACAGAGGAACTCTCTAGCAGATTGGTTTGATAGTTTATGAGTTATATGCAAAAAATGTCAAGTACTTTTAAGACTGATTTTGCGTATGGAACAGTGGGGATGGATAAGCGGTGGGTCGAGAAACGAAAATATCGTAAATATCCCCCGACCCGCTTCTCATCTATTCCCACTACTCTCATCGCGTCAGATACCGGTCGCCAGCAACCATTTACCATTATACCATTTCGTGTATTGCTGACGAGTGACGACTGAAGACCAGCAAGATAGTATATAGATTATAGATACTTGCTAACGACTCAATGACTGTGATTGTTTAGTGAATTCGTGATCCAGCGCGACGGTATTATATTATTATGCTGAAAACTTGGAACAATAATAAAATAAAATAAGCAATCTGGTGATTATAATTCATAACCAGTGGCAACAATTAAGGTCGATGGCAAATCATATGCTCTTAAGTCTTAATCAAGTCCGGATTAAGGGAGGGGCAAGGGTGGCACCAACAAGGGTGTCCCGGGGCCAATTGATTTTGGGGGCCCATCTTTATCCCCAAAATATATTTTTTTAACTCCTAAAATACAGTTTAAAAACTATATACATATTTAAGTAGGTAGGTATAGAGGTAGTAGGTAAATTATTATTACCTACTTAATAAATAATAATTATAAAATAAAATTGTTCTCAATTTTATATCACGAAAAATACCTAAAAATAATGAACAGTGGTGGCAAACATAGTTTTGATTGTTTTTTTTCTGAGCATTTTCGATTACTGATTTAACTATTTAAGTATATAGGTAGTTATAAGAAAAAATATTTAGGTTTTGTAAATTAGGTATTTCAGTTAAAATTATTAATGTATATTATACTAAACTTTAGAGGACCATAGTTAATAAGTACCTAATAAGTAATAACCCAGCAAACTAAAATTGATGATTTGACTGTCAAAATGTTCAGACAAAAAGCTTTACCAGAATCCATGAAAAAATATAGTGGTTAGGAGATACCATTTAAATAAATAAAGTTGATTTTATTATTGGTACAACTGAGTGTTTAAAAATTTTGAAAATGTTATAAAAAAAATGCCTGTTAAAAATAAAGAAACACGAATTAATTGTTTTAACGAAAATCCATATCATCGATCCATAATTGTTAAAAACAACCCGGCGTACTATGACATAAGATACACTCTGTATATTTTTTGCATAGTAAAAAAATATGCAATAATATAAAGTCGTTAATATGTAATAATACAATTATTTTGAAGTTAAAGTTGAAAGGGGGCCCACTAAGTGTATGGTGCCCCTGGGCCCAATTGATTCTTAATCCGGGCTTGGTCTTAATTCTGTGATTTGCCATCATGGTTCATCTATGACTCAAGTCTCACATCAGTTATTAAGCATAATAATAAAATATGGGTTAGATGTAACGATATAATATTTATAATTATAGTTTTAGAAAAAAAGATATAACAACAGGAGGCCAACGATTCATAATATGCTATTATGGATTATTATTATTATATATACAATCAAATAAAATCAAGACTTATTTCATAAAAAAAATAGCTAATATCACACCAAAAACACTTCGTTATAACTCCCTGTAAAAAAAAAGCTAAGTTAAAAAAAAAATGTAGTAATGATTAAATCTTTAAAAGACATGATATAATATGGAAATTAAGAGGACGCCACACCCGCATGTGTTGTCTCCGTCTTACAAATGTACAACATAGCAAAAACTCTTTTGCGAGGGACAACTTTTCTCGCACCATATTTGTTGTAGAACTACCAAATTTTCACAGCACTTAAAGAAGAACTTTATCTGTGCAACAGCGTGCTCTTTTTTTCAATAGCACCATCCAATCATTTTTTATAAGCAAATTAAAAAACCAAATGTTTAGAAGCAAATAACTTGTATTGTATATATGTTATTGAAAAAAAGAGCACGTTGTTGCACAGATAAAGTTCTTCTTTAAGTGCTGTGAAAATTTGGTAGTTCTACAACAAATATGGTGCGAGAAAAGTTGTCCCTCGCAAAAGAGTTTTTGCTATGTTGTACATTTGTAAGACGGAGACAACACATGCGGGTGTGGCGTCCTCTTAAGTAAACGGACATTTTATAATATTAGAAATACCTATGATCACAAATAAGATCAATTGTAATGTTAAATACTTAGTCAATATGTCGTCGTGACAATATTATAATCATTCGATTACGAATAGGTAGGTTTGAGTAATATATTTGGTAATAGGTACTCAAATACTTTTCAGAAGTATTTGAAATAATCTTCACATACGAAAAGAAATAAATAGTTTCTAAATTTTATTTCTGAAATAATTTGTTTTAATCAAAAATTTGTTTATTGCATTTTAAAACATGATTTGTTCAATAATCAAAATTCTGATCAGTCGTATTAGTTGCACCATAATAGTCACAACAATGAACTTTTCTCTACAGAGTTATATATTAATTTAAAGCTATAGATATGTCTTTGGATATCTCATACCGCCATTGATCGTTGTCGACGATGATTATTATTGATAATAATTTTGTTGGTAAATAGGTACCTATAGTAGCCAGTAGCCAGTAGGTACTAATAGTTAGTAGTAATATTTTCGTATAATTAAATAATTATAAAGTATAAAATTGTTAAGCGGAAGCTTTTTACATATTATGTATTTTATTATTGACTTAAGCTATTAGTGATACAGACTACAGATGTATCTTTTCAATCTTCATCGACTATAAACTATCTCCTGGAGAAAAAACATTTAACCGACGAAAACCGATACCAAATTGTCTGTTAGGCATAATATATAATGTATATATATATATATATAATATTATATCGTTATAATGTTAAAGCAAACCCACGACGACATGGTATTTGAATTTAACAAGAATAATTATAAATAAAAACAAATTAAGAATTAAAAGAATAAAAAATAGTATTCATGAAATAATAAAAAAAAGTATTTAAGATACCTATCAAATATTTCAAAATAAAAAGTATTTAAAAAAGTATTCAATACGGAAAAAAGTATTTGAATACTTTTACTGAAATACTTTACAACACTGCGAACGAGCAATAAAGGGTTTTCAAAGAGATAGAGAGGTTTAACTCAACCGAAATAATTTTTACAAGACCAAAAAGTTGTAAAGTTTTACAAGGAACTATAATTTCAGATTGCTGTGTATATAAGGTATACTTATGGAAATTTAAAGTAAAATGTGATCCCATGCTGAATGGTCTATAACATAATCCTTTGTGTCACAAATAGGCCCGACCACTTCGTAAAGACCATCTTTTGTGAAGACAATAAGGGCTCGTGGGTGAAATTTATAGAACGTAACTCGTGAGTCCCTATGGGGTATATTATATATTTGTATATAATATATTATATATATATGTATATAATATATTATATATATGTATATAATATACTTTAAAATATATATTTTGTTCTCTGTACACGAATATAATATACTTATATAAATGAGGTCATAAACATATAATAATATAATAAGTTGTATGTATGTATATCGTAAAGGTAACGATAAGATACTCGGGTGCTCGGTGATCTGCAAACATAATCATCTGCAGCAGCAAGACATGTACCTACACATCATTCGAAAGTGTCGAAACGGGGTTGATACAAATATTAAGCACACATTGACTTTTGACAAATAATAATATATAATATAATAATTATGTAATATACACCACTACGCGTATATGATATAACCATTATACAGTGATACACTTGCATCCTACTGTACAGCAGAGCGACATCCACTTACTCACCTTTTTTTTTAAATTTAAAATTTGATGAATGTTCAATGTTGTCGAAATTCGAACTTAAAATACTTATACAAAAAATGTGTACCTATGTATTTTTAATATTTTTCAACTGCTATTGTAACATTATATTATAGGAGCCTTAAATTGCATTTTCATGTACGCTTTTTGTAAAAATTTGAACTTATTTTATTAGATTTTCAGGTAGACATTTTTTTTGATAAAGGTAGACAAACTTTATATGAGAAATTTTGAATTACTTTTTATAATCTTAGATTTAAAAAGAAAAATTTTTATAAATTTCTTAATCAATATAATTTGCACATTTTTTAGATTTTTAAGTATATTTTGTCAAAATACGAATTTAAAAAAAAATTGTGAATATGTATTTTTAATATTTATTAACTGTTATTGTAACAATATAATATTAGGAGCCTTGTATTCAATTATCAAGCTTTTGTTGTAACGAATAAAATTGTATTAATATTTATAAAAACTATAAAAACTGTAAACTGAAAATATCCGCAAACCGCTCAAAACTATAGTCTAAATATTTTATAGTTTTAAAAATTTATAAAAAATACACACACATCATTTGCGTTCCTGCTCAGAATCTAAAGTTCTTTTAATTTCTATTAACTACAACTTATGAGGAACAGAGGAACCTATAATTAAATGTTCAAGTTTTTTGACCGAGTAATTTTTTTTATTGACATTAATTAAATAAAACTAATAAAAATCGAACATTTCTTATGTCCATAAATAGCTCAAAATGTGTAAAAATATTTTGAAAATTGTATGGTGTGTAGAAAACGCTAATATAAACATTCAGTGAAAATGTCATGAATTTATATATACTCGTATAATATATATTATTATAATTATTATTTGAATATTATTCCTACTACATTTACGTGCTATTTATCATTTACGACTATTTTATGTTCTAAGGAATTACACATGATGTAAGTGCACTTACGCTAGAAACCGTAAGATTTCCAGTGTATCCTAAATTTTATTTTATTTCATTTTTCTCGTGCTTATAATAATTACTAGAATTTAAATTTTGACCTCCCAAATACATCAAGACCAACTATAGAGATTCACTTTCCCACCAGAAAAGATAGTGAAGTGGAAATCAAAGTATTATTTCAACTAGGTATTAATCGTGTATACGGTTCTACGACAATTGAGCGAAAGAAAAAGAGCGAACGTAAATGAGCGAATGAAAAAGAGCGAATACAAAATGAGCGAATAAAAATATGAGCGAATACATATAGAGTGAAAAAATATAATATTATAATATAATTAAAATAAATTATTTGCACATACATATAATTATAGAATTAATACATTTATATCTCATATTTGTCATTTATACTTGCAATGAAAAATTATACGCGATACCTTTTAAATATTGAATTGTCGGAATATTATAATAATCGTCAACAATATTTTTTAATTTTTCGGCAGAATCATTATATTTTTTTTTTTTATTGGACGAACGTATGCCACTATTAATTTGATGTAACTGCATATCTACTAAAGTCTGTTGATTTTGAAGGGCTTTTATGAACTTCCAAATTGTTGGATTACACGACCCTAATAGACAATTGAAGCCTCTATTCCAGCCTAAAACAATTAAATATAATTTATATAATATACATGATTGCAAGTTATTAACTAATTTCTGATTACCTTCAATAGAGTTATTTGTTTTTGGTAACCCATGTTTTGTCGCTTCATAACAATTCCACATCTGAATTGAAAATATTGAATTTCTTCTTCCCTGTCTTCGAGTTGGTCTGCCTATCCATGTATCTTCAAAATAGTCCACTATTGGTTGAAGAAAATCCTCATGTTCCTTGTAGTATTCAGTATCTAAAAGTTCCTCAAATGCTTTTTCTACGTCATTTATTGGAACAAACGCAAGTGCTGGTAGTAAGCGAATCTGAATAGAAAAATTTGGGTCATTGATGTATTTTTCCTGCATTGAAGTTATAGTCTGCAGTTTTCGCCAAATACACTGACTGAGATGAAAAAAGCAACCACGGTTTTCGATTTGTGGAAATACTTCTTTAAAAGCATTAATAGAGGCGTTTTCAAAATCAGTTAAAATAGATTTTGGGTTTAAACTATTTTTTATTTCTTTTAATTTTTTTAGTAAACGCACATAAGTAGATGATTTTTTATCGGGTAATAGTGCATATAAGGTTGGTATACATCTATCATGTTTTAATACGTGTATTGTATAGATTTGATTAAAAATAGGTGGAGCTGATTTGAAAGTACCATCAGAAAACCAGTGATCGGATTTCGACATCAGATCCAAACTATCAGATGTACAAAAAATTATAATTCGTTGGTTGGACAAACCATAGTCATCGACACTGTCATATAAAACAAATTGTTTACCATGAGTAGTCAATTTATATTCAATAGGCAATTGGTGTAAATCATCAAGAATTTGAGGATTAGGTGGAGCCAAGCAATTTCTTTGTCTCGTTCTTTGAATTGTACGTTTCAAGTATGCGATCTGTGGAAGTGCACAAAAAACAATTGGAACTACAGAAGATGACGACTCACTTATTATAACTGCAGGATTATCTTGAGTTTCAACGGCGCGGTTTTTAATATTTTCGACTACTACTTTTGCTTGATTTTTAATTATATCGGCAACATGATTATGATCGGAAGGGCCTTTAATAATTTCTTCGTATTTTAAATTCAAACGCCCTGTACAAAGTTTATCTATACATCGCCAATATTCGACATCTTTATGTATTTTTTCTTTCCGATATAAGTAACTATTTAACTGTATTAAAAGTTTTCCTTGTTGTGACTTAATATACTGCATTATTACACGTTAAAGACCACATTAATATAAGAACTCCGGCGGACGACTAAAATGACAAACTCAACATAAGTACGACGACAGTGACTCAGATAAGGCAAATGATCATAAACGTAATCTTATCGAATCGTTATCGCGGACTTTTCGAATCCTAAAATATTTCACTGTAGTTTCACATAGTTATAAATTATAATTTATATAAGTAAAGTAATATACTTAATATATTTAATCAATATTAGTACACAGTATTTAAAGCGAAAACGATTCTATATATTTTTTCGCTCTATATGTTTTCGCTCATATTTTTATTCGCTCATTTTGTATTCGCTCTTTTTCATTCGCTCATTTACGTTCGCTCTTTTTCTTTCGCTCAATTGTCGGGATACCCGTGTATACAGACACCCCCAAAAAAACCACACATGATTGTAAAATTGTAAACACAATAGCTGTATATTCTTCCCTCTGCTCAGCATTAAATATTAGGAAGAAACTATTATTTTTACTCAAAATCAGTTTTTGCCAACATTGATTTCCAACATGTTTTCTTGTAATTCAAAAACGAATAACCATAGATGGTACTTTCAATTTTTACCATGTATTTATACGATAAAAAAAAAATTTATTCGTGGAGACTTGAAACTTTTAAGTAAGTACCTATTAATTATTACATATTGTATTTACATAGATAATGATATTATCTGCAAAACATTTAGATTATCGTTAAGCTATTGTCTATTCCTATTATTTATAATACCTATATGTTAGATTATTATATCTAAAAATTAATCTCAATCTTCTACGGTAAGGTGGTATATTGAATCAAAATTGAACAATAATAATACCTTGTACCTATATGATATAAATGGGGCATGAGCGTATCCCATTACCACACAGATGTGCAAAATAGTAAATACGCATAGGAAAAAACCGCACGCAGATTTTAAAATAGTGGATATATACCATATACCTACATATGGATATGTAATTTCTCATTACCGAACTCAAATTTAGTCGTATATTTTTCACAGGGCCATTATGCAAAAAAGGTTTAATTCGGAATTTGAGCACTCGAAGCAATTCTTTAAAACTGTTGAAATATTTTTTAATATGATAATAAAATTAATATAATAAATGCTATATGTTTTCGATTCCAAGAAAAATTAAATCAACTTAGTACCTGTATGGCTGTATATAATACTAGAAGTAAAATAAATTACTACTTATGTTGTATTAGGTAGGTACAGTTTCTATTATATACATATATGTATTGCAGTGTTGGGTAAATTACTTTTAAAAAGTAATTCAATTACGAAAATTACGTTACTCGTTACTTCAAATATTTTTATTTAAATTACATTTGCGTTTACCTAAAATTATTTTTATCACGTTACATTACTTTTTCATTAATAAAGTAGTGCTTTACAAATATCGTTACTTTTTTTTATCATATTTTTTAACCATATTCAATTCATATGATTTATTTATTATATTTATGTTACGGGCTATATGTGGAATACCGGGCAAAGTGTACATTATCCGGTCAATGTGTTCCTGCCCGGGCAATGTGAACCACGATTTATTTTATTAACCAACTAATTAGTTAATATTAATATTAATTTTTATTTTCATTATAAATTATAATTTTATTATTACCTATTTATAATGATTTAAAGTATTGTTTTTTTTATAATTTTAAAATTTTTTCCTATTAATAATATTTTTTAAAAACAATGGTTATTAATTTTGTCATCGGGAGCCGGAGTGGCCGAACGGTCTAAGGCGTCGGTTGCGACGCAGCCGGCTCCGGTTTTATGCCTTGGTCACGGGCGGCATTTTTCTTCGGTCAAGTCACGGTGTCCGGAGAACAAGTGCCGCCATCCACACCCGATCATGGCAGATACCTACGGGTGCCCAACCAAAATTCTGCCACACACAAACACTCACTTGTAAGAACCCACCACTTCAAAACCCTACCAAAACTACAATACAACCCTATACTAACAGCTAATGGCCATAGAAGCCGGGCTTAAGGACAGGGCCGTATTTGAGGGGGGGCAAGTGTACCTTGTTGCCCGGGGCGGCAAATTGTTTAGTCCATTTAGGGGGCGGCAAATTTATGTTGATAAATTATTATTGTATATACTATATTAACTGTTGAGAAAAAATAAATAAATTTACATAATTTTAACCTTCTATTAAAAACATTATTATAGATCGAAAAGGTATAATATTGTTAACATCAGTTTGTCGGAAAATAATATAAATTATATTATTAACATACTATTTATAAATAGATTGGGTTTTTGAACGTAAGAACGGCAAGAATCAAGGAGGTTAATCCACTAGCTGAGTATTCTCCGTGTGCTGCACACTCTAAATTTGGTTGGTAGTTGTGCAGCAAATTGTTGTGAAGAAGCCTGTCATTTTTTTGAACTGTTACAAGCAGTAAGACGGCTGTCTATTCGTAAAACACAGTAAGTGTATTTCACAAAATTGTTCAGGAGAAGCAAATTAGTGAAGGCGCTGTCCATGCAACTAGATGGCGAACTAGTGTATATAATTGACCATATCTCATAGTACAGTAGGACTATAGTAACAATTTTGATACCATTACAACCGGAATACTATGTGGAACAAGATAAACCAATAAAACGTAAATTGATAAGAATGTCACTTATTGTGTTTCACGAATGGACAGCCGTACTGTTTTTTTACGGCGTCGACTCATCGTTAGGAAATGTTGAATGCAAAAGTCACGAAAATCACGAAAATTAGTAAATTATTTTGAGTTAAGAATTCGCAAAAATTTTTCTTTTTAAATCTAAGATTTGAAAATGTAATACAAGATTACTTATAAGTTTGTCTACCTTTATCAATAAAAAAATCTCTACCGGACAGTAAAATTAAATTTTTATGAGCGTTTGAAATTCAAATTTTTACAACATTGGATGTTCACTCGATTTCTCATGTAGCGATTTCCTTATTTTGTTGTTATTCATAAACGAATAACTATAGATACATGAAAATTTCACTGAATGTTTATATTAGCATTTCCTATACACCATACAATTTTTAAAATATTTTGACTCTTTTTGAGCTGTTTACGGATATTTTCATTTTTCAATTTTTTTAGTCTTTTTTTCTATGATTATCAATTAAGTTTTATCTGTTGGGCCAAAAAGTGTAAAAATTTAATACAAGACTCCTGATATATTGTTACAATATCAGTTGAAAAATATTAAAAATACATAGGCACAATTTTTTTTTATAAGCATTTATTTCGAATTTTGACAGAATTTTTCAAAATCTCGAAAATTATTAATCATCGTAATTAATAAATTATTAAATGTTCAGTTTTTATAGCTAAGGATTGAAAATTTAAAACAAGATTCCACGTAAGTAGTTAATTCTCTTACCGAAAAATCTAAAAAATATACAATCACAGTTTATTTTTATAGTCATTTTATGTTCAAATTTGGACGAAATTACATATTAAAAAACCTAGTTATTTTGTTGTGATTATATAATATTATTCGTGGGTACCTACTTGAAACTTCTAAAGTGTACTATTATATATCTATGATAGTATCAGGGTTTGTTATTGATGTAGATGTATAACATGTTATAAGTACCTAATGGATATTGTGATAATGTGATATGATTAATTTGGAATTTATTATAGGTCAATTTTTTTTTTAATACCATAGATATGTATATAATTTGTCTTAAACGACTTAAACCTAGACTGACATACCGTCTTCGCTCAGAATCGTTTTTCTTATACAATGATATTATATCATTGCATTCAAATTGAATACCATCCATTATACAGTGCCCCACTTGTGACCTACAGTACAGCAGAGCGACATCCACTTACCCACCTTAATTTTATTCTCAAACCTTCAGTCCAGGAGAAAGTTATACATTTTTTTTATATATTTTTATATATTGTTATTTATATACCTATTTAGATTATAATTATTAATACCAAATACAAATAATAAATGATACATTATTTACTTAAAACTATTTTCTTTAATTGACATTGGTTTTCCTATATAAATAAATAACTATAATAGAAGGAATTTTGTTTAATGTTCATAATATAATATTATTCATAATAAATTTTACAATAATAAATTACGCACATAATATGTATTTAATATTATAGTGTATATTGTATATACATTTAATTCGCCAATATTATATAAGTGACAGTAGCATATTAATGTATTATTATGTTTATGTAGTTGGTTCAATTTTCTTTGTACCAAAATTGTATACAACAAAATAGTTACACCTTACTTTTTAAGAAATAGTTTTTTTTTTGCGGGGGAGGGGGGGGGGAGGGGCAGCGGAAATATGTTGCCCCGGGGCGGAAATTGTCCAAATACGGCCCTGCTTAAGGATCAATAAGAAAAAAAAAAATTTTATTATCGTATTACGAATATTTTAAAACAATAATAATTGTTATATAATATTGATGGAATAAAAAAAAAATTAACTAATATAATATTATCATTAATCATAATGTCATTTTTATAATAAATTAAATGCAATGTAATTTTACAATAAACTATGACATTTTTGAAACACGGTGTATTAACTTATTTTTGTTACCTATCGTACTGCCTATTTAAGAATCATAGTTTTCCCATATTATGCATATGGGCATATATATTATGGCCATCGGGCTATACACGGCGTATTCCGCCTCGTTTCGAACGCCGCGTACTCCGCAGCGTTTTCCGTCAAATTAAATACACATTGGTTTAAATCGGAGCAGCTATGTTGAGCTTGCGTGTTTTACGCCGTGGCGGAAAACCTCGGCGTATTACGCCCTTCGTGTATAGCTGCTCCGATTTAAACCAATGTGTAATTCATTTGACGGAAAACGTGGTGTTTAAAACGCAGCGTATTCATGTATTCCGCCGAGTTTCAAACGCCTCGTATTCCGCTGCGTTTTCCGTCGAATTGACTGGCGTATTATACGACGCCGAGTACCTACGCGGCTTTGAAACGCGGCGGAATACGTTGTGTGTAGCCGCGGCCTCACTCGTGGCTCGTCGGCTCAATGCCTCAATCTGCCTCGGATCGGCGATCTCCTCTTTCCGCGCTTACGCTCAGGGGCGTATACAAGGGGGGATGTGGGGGTCAGATCCCCCCAAAGGCCTTTTTTTAAATTTTATAAAATAGTGTTCTTAATGACTTAATGTAAGGAAATTACAAGGAAAAAAAATGTCAAGGATTTTTTGTAAATTTTTATTTTAACACAATATTCAACAATTAATTAAAAATAATTTACTTAATATTAATCAGTGATCATATATTTATTTCATATTCATATAATCGTATTATGTGATATTTGATAATATGTATATTATATAATATACAAGACGTATAATAAATTATTATAAGAATAATAATATGTGGCAGACCAGCCACGGGCCGTCGCCACCGTCACCGATATCAACGCGGCGGAGACGACGCCCGCATGTCCGTGCGTATAATAATACATTTTCCTATACATTAGAAAAAGAAATATTATTATGGTATAATATAAGGTTATTGCACGATGGTTTTTACGCATTTATACCAAAACATTATCAATTTTGTATATCATCAATTAACATGGATATACCTACAACATACTAGCTAATAGCTATCAGTAATTTGTTCATTGAAAGCTAAAAATAGCTTAAATAATAAATATTATTGACTAAAAAAAAGAAAATTAAATTTTGTTTTATAATTACTTGTAGAATTTAAAATAAAATGTATTGAATATATATATGTTTTATCATTTATTAGGTACCTATTTAAATGAGCACATACCTAGGTTTAGGTATTTTCGTTCCATAATAATTTGTTTGCAACTGATCCCCCCCCATACAAAAGTTATGTATACGCCACTGCTTACGCTCACCACTATACTTGCTCTGCGCCCCTCCAGTTTCGTCGGTGTACAGAAGCCACGCTCGATACGTGCTACTTTAATAGTTAATACTTGTGTATAACATACACCTTTAGGTCTACGTCTATGGACGCTATGGTGTATGAGTATCGGCGTACCCACGTGCAGCTTCATACGCGTAAATGGTATATCAGTATGACAGTATATTATTATACATTAATCTTTATCGCGTTGATCTCCGCGGCTATTACCGGCGCCTAGCCCGTATCGCTGCACCGAAAATACGTCCGGTCGACTATGTGTCGACACCGGCGAGTGGCGACCCAAGTTCTGCAATCTGTATAATATATCCTCTATATAATTACTAATAAGTAATAACTAATCTTATTGTCATACAAATAATTAAAGAGTAGAAGTAAATAAAATATAAATGCTGATGGCATTGCTCGTAGTAATTTTTATTTGAAAAATAAATTCAATAATTAGTGATGAAAATAATTTTATAATTTTCAATTGTTCTGTATACTGAAGGAACACGCTGTATACATCCGAAGATAATAATATCTTATTATGTTACGTTAAAAGATTATTAATGTTATTAAATTAATTATATACAACTACAATAATAGAGTATAATAATATAATATGGTATGTTATTGTTATCGACGTTCGAAGACATCGTCATTTCGTGTAAAAATAAATACATACACTAAAAATAAACAAAAAATGAAAACAAATTTTTCCATTAGATTCTCGAGACAGTAGGTACCTGATCGCCTATAATATATTTAAAAACGTTATCTCATTGCCAATCAAAATAATTATGAACCGTCAAAGTGAACACTATATTTGTGAACGAGTAGTCGACACCGGCGACCAGGGCAATGTTATAGATGTCGACTAGGTACCCGTTGACCGTGGCTTTTCAATTTTCAACATTATTCCTAAAAGAACATTTTTGATGTTTCACATCTACCAGGTGTTCCGCGACAGCTTATTTTTCATTCAACTAGGATTTTTTGTTCGATTTAGATTTTTTATACAATTGAAATTTGGTATTTACCATCAGGTATTTTGAGGGTATTATATATAAGTTATATTACAAAAATAAAAACGTTGTTATACTTGATGTTTTTCACTATACCCTGTTTGAAAAAAAGTTGCAATAAACATTGCACACGTCACGAGAGCAAAAATATAGGGGTTATGTTGTAGTATTTTATTTAGTATATTTTACTGGATTCATTCTTATATAATATGTAGTAAAATGTCAAAATAGTAATTTTATTTACTAAAAGAGAAGTTGTTAAAATACTTCATTATATTATACTACTCTGCTAGTCAATACGTAATAATACTATAATAGAAAAAGTACCGAAAGGTACGATGGAACGAGTCATTTGGAATCGTTCCTTTTGTGCCTTTGTGGACCTAAACGAGAGGAACGACTCATTAAAAAGAACAAAAAATCCCATCACTAACACAAATATATAGATAAGAAACCGATTATTATCTATATCTGACATCTGTGCAATATTGTGCATATATTCTTTACTCTATGGCAATATATGGCATAGAGCTGCTGCAATGCTGCAATGCTACTGGTGCTCTATAGGTAGTACCACAGATATATATAATAATATTATATATATATGTGGGTAGTACTCGGGGATCGTTAATTGTTATCTTCAGGTTTATAACTATTAGTATCTACTATCTATATTTCCAGAATTATCTCCCGTGGTAAAGTTTTGTCTATGAGCGATAAGATAATCTAACAAAATATAAATACGAATTTAAAATTTAAGACTTTTGCATGGACTTTGATAGACCATGAAAATATTTTTAGATTTTCTTAAAATTTCAGGGGGGACTGCAGCCCTGCCCCCATAAATACGCAACTGCATACAATTCATATTATCATAAAACTTATTGTATCATATTTATTATATTATATACAACTTTTTCTTATGTATTCTTATTATTATGTAAAATATAAATAAACTGTAATATGTATTTCTGAAACGCCAATAACCGCGGTAGTTGAGGCGTATTTCTAAATAATAATAATAATAAAAGAAAATTCCTTAAGTTTTTGGGAGACACTTAAATATTTAAAGTGAACCTGTCTTCCGGGTAACGCTAATACCTATAATATGCTCTAAAATGTAGTAATAACAAACCTTTAAAAACTTTTACTTAAACGTGGTATTTTTTTAAAAATATGATGTAGCCATGTAGGTAAATACCTAAATGGTGTATTTATTTTTTGTGTCTGATGAAAATGTCTACAGAAACGTGTTTACTTGTGTACCGATCGTTATCCTAATTTACAGGTAAAAATATTGTGATGTTCCCAAGTGGTTTACGGTGTATAGGTTAGGTTGAACCTAACCTGGGGACAATCAATGGGTAAACTCGGCTGGATATTTTAACAGGTATGTAACACAAAGGGGTCGATGTAGTATTGTACGGGGATTATCAAACTGCATTCTTTACGTACCTACCTACCTACAAAAAAAATGTTCGAATTGCATTTTATAGTTAACACAAGTAACGTTCGAATTAAACTCGATCCCATCTATTTAGTTATAACAATATGTAACTAAGTTATAAATAAATCATAAATGTACCTAAATAATGAATTGTATATTAATTGTATATTTTTCATTTAAAATAATAACTATGTAATATGTATTTAATTAGTTTTGAAAAAGTACTCATTTTTTATTCATTTTGAAAAACGAACGTATTATTATTGTCATATTATAATATATTTTTATTTTTAAATTGAAATATTATGTAATTATATTATTAAAAACAATATAATTATATAAGTACACTTTAGATATTAAGAATAATAAATATAAATCATTCTGTTGACCGTCAACTGACTTTTGTTAGTAAAAAAATTGATATAATAATCTGAATAAGTACATTTCGGACATTAACTCTTTTGAACCCTAGAGCAATTTAATTATAATTTGTTGAGTCTCGAGTACGAATTGTCACAAAAATAAGTCCTACAATTAACTTTACCCTATATTGTACAATTCAGAGGTGCACAAGCTGCAAGAAATGAGAGTATCGTAAAGTATGTGAAGGAGTTCTGATTGCTGACCGTATAAGAATAAAGAAACAAATATTATGTAGGTAGTAGGTACTAATAGTGTACTACGTAGGTACATAATTATATAATTATTTCGTTCAATATTTTATTATAATTTTATATTTACTCAATGTATTATCAATTTAATTCAAATTAATATGATTAGGTATATGTAAGTAAATTAAATGCGTGTAACCTTAATTTAACCCCCACAATTTAAATCGATAAAATACCTAAAAATGTGTTAACCAACCTGATTTAATACGCAAGTAGGTACAAGTCGTGTACAACATACAATAAAACAATTATAATTTATAACATATATACCTACATATAGGTATGAGGTACAGTTAAAATTATACTGAAAAATAAAAAATTGTATGATTATATACCTAGGTACACTATACGATTTTAAAAACAATAAATGAAAACACATTTAGCAGGACACCAGTCACATATTAAAAGTTTTTACAATATAACAACAAAAATATCGAGAATTGTTCCTCATAATAGTGTCTTTCAGATATTGTTAAAAAACTTTCAAAAGTACAAGATAATTTTTATACTAGGACACCAGGTTTTTTAATATTTTATACCTAGGTTCACCGGGGTCAGTTAATGGGAGGGGGGCATGTGTCAAATGTGTGCCCCTTAGCGTAAGCCGCTCCCGACTTTTTGTATTACTTAGAAGTCACAGAAGGCTAAATAAAATATGTCTTAGTTTTGAAATTTAATTATAACGTTTTTTTGCCGATGCTGATTTTTTTATTGAATGTATTCGGGAAAACTGTAAGAGGAGCATATTAATAATATTATGCAGTGATCGTGCCCTCGAACGGGTACGACGACTGTGGCCGCCAAGGCGCCAACCGACACCACAGCGAAAACCGAAGAACTAGCACGTTCGCCCCTAACTCGGACACCGTTTTTACCGATATTCGTATTTTTACAGGTTTTGTTGTAACAATAATAATAAATAATAATTGATAAACATTGAAATTTTCGTTTATCATAAAAAAAAAACCATAACATTTTTTTAAGGTCTCCATACTGCAGCGGTGCCGTTAAATTTTGGCTTTCTACAGGTGAGCGGTGAAATGTGTCCTGCAGCAATTTACCGCCACCGCTGCAGTGTGTGCAGGGGGGGACCTTTAAACATGTTATTAATTGTTGTTGTTTTTTTTTAAGAACTTGTTTTATAAGTTTTAACAAATTAGAAAACATGGAAACAATAAAAACGCGTTCACACGTCATAGTCATAGTTTCTGTCAAAAATAAAGAGAAATGTCGTTCCCTTGTGTTCCAAATTATATAAATCGTTAATATAATATTATTATGATTATTGTTATTTACCACGTATCTGTGACCTATTTTTATGTATAACTTTAAATAAGCTAAAGATTATTTCATAATAATATTATAGTATAGCTGCAGCCTGCAGGGAACATAATAGCGAAGTAGGTACCTACTTATTATAATTTATATTCCTCACATGTGGAGTGGCGAACGGTAATTTCAAAGGCAATGGCCTCTGAAATTTTTATTAAATAAAGGGGTGGATGATATTCTCAACAGGTAGTCAATAACGGTCTGAAATATAATTAGTTATATAATTATATTATATTAATACATTATTATGCATTAATACTTGGGATATTTGTAACTTGCCTCTGGAAAATTTTTAGTTCACTTATTTAATTCAAATTTAACACCGTTTATTACAGTGCCCACTCTATGGAGTATTTACAAGTGGGTGGGAGGTACATGGGGTCCGGAAACCCCCCGTGAGTCCCTAAAATACCTATCTAAACATTTAATATATATATATTAATTTATTCTGTAGCGGAGCCCCTCACATAAATGTGTTGGAAAATTAGCTGGACCCCATCTATGAAAAATCCTAAATACGTCACTGGACCAACTTGTAACCTACTGTACAGCAGAGTGACACCCTTACCCGCTTTTTTGTTTCATTAACTTTTTTCTCGGTTTACATTTTCAAATTCCTTCTTTTCCTAGTTCCTTACATTGACTTTAATAGTATAAATATAGATAGTATTTTATATGTTATAAAACATATAAACAGTAGATACATATAATAAATATTAAGTGGGTTAGCAAGATTACCTAAATGTAGGTGCACTATTATAACAGGGCTATCTGGGTCCTGGGATATTTTGATCTTGGGCACGCCACCGACGCAGCGACGCCACTGCAGGTGGTCCCTTTCTATTTCTGCGACAAAATTCACAATGGTGCGTTTCCGCGGCGTGCGCAGCTAGCGGACGAACTATAGGTACACGTTAGTGTGAACCGCAAACCGCAGTTAATCCGTAAACAACCTCCGCTTGACCACGTAGTGGGTAACTACCCGTTTTGTCCACGACGACGACGACGACGACGATTTTTTTGCTCAGGGTTCGATAACGTCTCTCTATAGTTATTATTCTTTTACGTTTTTAACTCTTCGGTTTTCGTGACGCACGATAGTACAGCGTATAGTATAATTAGTAGTGTCGTTTTTAGGTAAAAATTCATTTAAAATTTCGATTTATTCGATTTTTGTTTACGACTTTTGATAAAAAAAAAACTGTGACATCGATTCGCGATTAATCGCCCTATCCGTGCTATTCACGGATATTATACCGTTGCCGAGAGCTGTTGTCAATCGTCATCATACATGTTTTTTGTGTATTGTCACCTCGGCGTATCCAACTGCAGTTGCAACATGATCATAGATTGCACCGCTTCGGTTCCTACATAGTCTGAAATAGTGAGTACCTAGCTATTCATTTTTTATTCACTACCTATTTTTAGTATTAAATTATCAGCCACTATTATTTAACATTACGTACTACATTATTTTGTTTACTTTTGCTTTTAAATTAAAAAAGTATTGATAAACTTATATGTCAAAATAACACTGTCTGGTTTTAAATATGAGTAGCTAGTAAGATATACAGTGGCGTAATATATAGGGAGGTTTTGGCTGTTTCGTCCCCCTACCACCATCATTTGTAAGTGTTCTTTGGTATGATAATTAATATGCTGATGCCAGACGCAAATCACCGACTAGCCTGAAATATATATAATACCCATAACCATTGGTGAATCCTGGCTAATCCACTGATAAGTTAGAACTATAATAAGTAGCCTGCAGAGGTGTGAGGTCAGGGATAGCTAGGTAAGTTCCTCATGCCCGATTAAAAAGGAAGACAAATTAATAAATTAAATATATAAAGTCATATATGTGTAAGTTTCATGTTACAATATAGGTTTTTATTTCAATAAGTTTTATTTTTAAATTATAATTTACATTCAATTATGTTTGTTGCTTACCTGCAAGCTTCAAATATCACCACACGCCACTTTAATAGCCTGGTAGGTTGTTAATAATTATATAAATAAATATATAATATGCATAAAATGTGTAGATATTTAGAAATTATCTTAAAATATAAAAAATGGTATTAACATAATAATTTATATAAAAACCCAGTTTTTCAGTTTTTTTAAAGATTTCCGTAAATTCTTAAATAAATGTTGCACGGATTTTCAAAATAACATGAATATAGTCATGACTCGTAACTTATGACGATTGGCGTTGGTAGGTCAGTATTTACTAATTAATGTTAGGCTATTCGTGAATATAAATCTATTAATACAGACATACATAGGTACAGGGTTTCAGGATTGAAGGATTATACTATAAGAACCTGTAGATCAAAAAAACGATACATTATTTGAATTTTAACGAGTGACGATGATAGGTATTTTGTGTCCAAATTGACGACAACAACGTAATAAAGCGCTTCATCGGCGGACTCTCGCTATAAATCGTTAGTAATATTCAGGAATGTAACAAAATGATTTCAATCGTTCTTTTTATGGATTAAAAATGTAAAAACTTATAATAAAAAATACATTTAAAAATCTGTCCCGGCCAAAACACGTTATTTTTTCGGTCAAAGTAAATATAAGTACAATTTATTCATATAAACCGTTTGTAAAATGGACTATACTGTAGAATTTACTGTCGCTAATATTATTATTAATATTTTGGTTTATATTCAGGAGTATTTTTTCATCGGAAGAACCATCCTCAATAACTGTATAATATAATATTTAATCTGATAAAATAATATTGCTGTAGGGGACATTGTATAGGTACCGTACATTCTAAGAAGATCGCATATTATAATAGTAGGTAGGTAGCTACAATACGCGTACCCCGTACGTGATGCATACACACTGAACAGGTCATCCCAAAATATATACCCACCCACCTATATACCTATAATGATATGTTTTCCTTCGCTTTCAAGTTTTCAACACGTGTGTGGAAATAAACCGTTTGTATTGAGTTATAGATATACACATAAGTATGGCACTACATTATAATGGTTGACATGGTATTATAATACCTATATTATTTATTGTTTATTATATTATATTGGTCGGATATGCCTTTTTTTTTTTTTGTCACCGGCTTACTACCATCCACTATACTTACTATTGTATAAGTACAGCCACAAGTAAGATCAGTAAATAACCGTGATGTCGATCGACTAACAATACATTCTATAGAGATCTTCTCGCACACAACACAATATAAAGGCGCTACTAAACCCATCCAAGATGTATAGATACTTGCTCACTGCACAGGTCGACATATACATAATACATATATGTAGTATATTTTTTTTATACCGTACATGCCTATAATATATAGTGTATATTATACAAAACTGTTAAAAGACAAATTCAAAATCTGCTCATTCGGCCGGTGGTCCGGTGATTTATATATTTCGAAAACAGATGTGAATTATATTACCTACAAGTTACAACATATATGTGTATTGTATGGTTTTTTCAGTTTCTACAGTGTCGTATACAGAATCAATAAATTTTATGAGGGTTGTTCGATATTAGATAATAGACTAGATAGCCTCGAGCAGTGCAGGAGTGCCCAAGAAATTTCAATTGGGGAGGGGGGAAGTGGATATTTTAACTAATATACTGAGAAAACTTTTTGTCGCCTAGTAGATGATATATTTAAATACTGGGCGACAACGATTTTTGTAAAAATGTCGATGTTTGAAATTATTATATAATTTTATTTATTGATTATTTATTATGTTTAATTTTGTTATTTATTTATGACGTATATCATTTCGTTTGACAAATAATTATTGAAAATGAAAAACCCATGTGACCGTTCACCATAGCCCGAAGGTATCCATAAAATAATACAATGCAAAAAAGCGCGCTCATGTTTTCATCTGGTCGTCAGTCATCCCGGCATATATCTATTATCTACAAATTGATTGTTTTTGATTTGATTTTAGTACCTACCTACTTGTTCCTACAAAATATTAGCAAATATACTAAATAATTATTTCCCTTTGAACCTTTAAACAGTTTAAAGGCGGGTTTCCACCATACACGTTTGCCGTGTACCTACACGAAAAATGTTCTGCTATGTCCAACAACACGGTATCGTGGTTAATCGTGTGGTAACTTAACATAACCAATAAATCACAGCAAAGGATTTGTATGCATGTGAACGAGTACGTGTATAGTGGAACCCGCCTTAAACGTTCAAGCCTTCAAGGTACCAGGTTACCTACCTACGTAACTACGATGACAAGAAGACTTTCGTCATTTTCGGTACCTAAGTATAAAATAATTTGAAATCTAATATTTTATGTTTGGACTTATACTAAATACAGTACCTCTTCTCAATAATGAAAATATATCACAAAATACAATAATCCTAAATGAAATATACCTATATACTTGCATAATATGATACGCGTATAACGTATTACCATTGGTTATAACTTATAAATACTAGTAATAATAGTCAGGGATGGGCAAGATACTCAAAAATCAGTATCGAGATAGTAGATACTAGATACCTGGATTTGGACTATCGCGATACAAGATACTCGATACTTGATACTCAATACATTTTAATAAAATTAGTCAGTAGTCACTGGATTTTTAAAAATTATGTTTATTATTGTGGGTATGGCCACTTCATTAAGTAATTAGAATGAAAAATAAAATAAAAAACATTGACACTTTCAGTAATAATAATACATTAGTCACTTTTCAAAAGTTTCTGACGAGTAAAAATAATCGTAAACAATTAATTTTTCAAAGTATCGCATTATTTTATCGAGTATCTTTCGATTAAATTAATTCATGAAATACTCGATACATTGACTAAAAATGTATCGCGATACAAGATACTCGATGCTTCACATAATTGTATCGAGATACAAGATACAAGATACAATAATGTATCTAAGATACGTATCTTAGATACTTGTATCGAAGATACTGCCCAACCCTGATAATAGTAGTATTTATAATGAATGGTATTGGTGTAATATTATTAATATTCTGTAAATTTCTATGAATAATCAATATAATAAATTATTATTTATTAATTAATATAATTAATACCGAAAAGTTTTTTATAAACTCATATTGCTCATAGTATATTTCGTGAAATTTTTTTTTTAATGTCGCCGCCGCAGTGATAATTCCTAAAAATATCCACTGGAGGGGGGACGTTATAAGTAATAATACATTTAAATGAATTGTGGTAATTCCAAAACACAAATAAGGGGCTTTATGTTTCAATAGTCATCCAAAATCGCTTCCGCCTTATAATTGTGTACATTTATGAATTGTTCTTTAATTAAAATGAATTAAAATTATAACACACTAATAACAAGTTGTACAATTAAAATATCACCAATATATTAAAAAAATTTATTAAATTTTTATAAATAAACAAAAAAATCACTTACCTCGAGGAAACTCACTCTGTTGTACAGTGTTGTACAAGTGGTGACTTTAATGCATGGTGTTAAATTTGAATCCAATGACATAATAATTACAATATCATGTGTGCGAAAAACGATTCTGAGCGGAGACGGAATGCTAGCCTAGGATATTTTATATTATATTTATATTGTTACCTTTTTACTACAATATTATTTTTAAATTTTAAATTTGATACATTTTATAGGATTTCACTTTAAATTTTTATAAAAAAAATTGTGCATAAATGAATAATATGTATTTTAAATATTTAACTGCTATTGTAAAAATATATCAGGCACCTTGTATAAAATTGTCATGCTTTTTCATCCAACAAAAAATTTTATTGACATATATAGAAAAAAAAATTAAAAAATTGAAAATTGAAAATATGTGTAAACAGCTCAACATGAGTCAAAATATTTTGAAAATTTACAAGGATAGAAATTGGTGAAATGAACTCATGGTGTAAATTTCAAGTGTCTACGGTTATCCTTTTTTGAATTACGACAAACTCGTAACCCTGATCACGTTCACTAATCTTAAGCAACCTAAGGCTCCTAGTTTATTATTTCAAAGGCAGATGAAAAAAATTAAAAATCCTTAGTCACAATTTTTTTTTATAAGCTTTGAAAGTTCGATTTTTGACAAAATTTATCAAATTTAAAATGTAATAATTATTTTGTAGTTAAAAATGTATAAAATGTTCAACTTTTATAACTAAGGATTGAAAATTTAAAACAAGGTTCTACGTAAATATGTTGTATATAAATTAATTTATTCACAATAATACCATTAAATAGGTATACTTGGTAAATATCATAGGCTGACTGACCGTTTTCGCTGAGAATCGTTTTTCTTATACAATGATATATCAATGAATTAAAATTTAACACCATCCATTAAAATGACCCACATGTAAACTATTGTACAACAGAGCGACATCCACTTACCCACCTTTTTAATATTGCAGAAAATTAGAAACTATAAATATTTATTCAATTAAACAACTAAATATCTGACACTATCGCGGGTCGCTAAAATCATGTCCAAAAATCGGTAGGGAACTAAACTGTATTGTTATGTCGTATTTCAATATATTTGTGCAATTAATACATGGGGTGTGTGGGCGAATGGCGGTCACCTAAAGGAAAACTCCAGTGTTGGGTAAATTATTTTTAAAAAGTAATGAAACTAAGTTACTCGGTACTTCAAATATATTTATTTAAATTACATTTGCGTTACCTAAAATGATTTTTTATCACGTTATATTACTTTTTCATTAGTAAAGTAGTGGGTTACATATATCGTGATTTTTTTTCTCATTTTTTTTCTCATTTTTTTTTTAAAAATATTCAATTCATATGATCAAGCCGGATTATAGAGGGGCCAAGGGGGGCACGGACCCAGGGTCCATTGAATTTGGAGTGCCCATCTTTATTCCCAAAATATATTTTTTTTAACACGGCCAATAGTTTTCAAAAAAAAAAATTATTATTTAAGTATGTAGGTATAGTAGGTAAATTATTATTAACAATTGTTAACAAATATTGTTCCAAATTTTATACCACTATAAATAACGAACTATATTTGCCAACAATTTTGTTTTAGATACTGAGTGAACCGATGAATGTATTGATTTTACAATGATGTGTGTTTTTAAATTTTTTATTTTTTTATTTTTATTTTTTATTTTTGTGTCTGTGTACACGATAAGTAGTCGAAAATAATACTTCGATTTTCGACTTCAGTATCTTGTTCGATTGGAAAGTGAATATCGTTGGTGCATTGGGGAGGTAAAATTTTAAAATTCCCAGTACTTTTCAAAAGCGCAAAGAAAAACCAAAAAAAAATTAAGGAAAACCGAGAATTTTTACGCAAAATCGATTTTTCAGAAAATTGAATTTGGTTTTTGGTGTAACTTTAAAACAAATGACCGTAGATTCATGAAATTTTCACTGGTTATTTATATTTGCATTTTCTATACACGATAACATTTTCAAAATATTTTAATTTATTTTGAACTGTTTAGGGACATTTTCATTTTTCATTTTTTTTTAGTTTTTTTTCTAGAAATTTCAATAAAATTTTATTTGTTGGTTAAAAAAACTTGAAAATTTAATAGAAGGCTACTAGTATATTGTTACAATATCAGTTGAAAAATATTAAAAATCGTTAGTCACAATTTTTTTTATAAGCATTTAAAGTTCAAAAATTGACAAAATATCGAAAAATCACGAAAATTAGCAAATTATTTTGAGTTAAGAATTCGTAAAAATGTTTCTTTTTAAATCTAAGAGTTTATAATGTAATATAAGATTACTCATAAGTTTGTCTACCTTCATCAATAAAAAAATCCCTACCGGACAGTCAAATTAAATTTTGATGAGCGTTTGAAATTCAAATTTTTACAACATTCGATATTCACTTGATTTCTCATGTAGCGATTTCCTTATTTTGTTGTAATTCATAAACGAATAACTATAGATACATGAAAATTTCACAGAATGTTTATATTAGCATTTCCTATACACCATACAATTTTGAAGATATTTTGATTCTTTTTGAGCTGTTTACGGATATTTTCATTTTTAAATTTTTTAGTTTTTTTTTCTATGAATATCAATAAAGTTTTATCTGTTGGGCCAAAAAGTGTAAAATGTAATACAAGGCTCCTGATATATTGTTACAATATCAGTTGAAAAGTATTAAAAATACATAGGCACAATTTTTTTTTATAAGCATTTAAAGATCGAATTTTGACAGAATTTTTCAAAATCTCGAAAATTATCAATCACCGTAATTAATAAATTATAAAATGTTCAGTTTTTATAGCTAAGGATTGAAAATTAAAAACAAGATTCCACGTAAGTAGTTAATTCTGTTACCAAAAAATCTAAAAAATACACAAGCACAGTTTATTTTTATGGTCATTTTAAGTTCAAATTTGGGACGAAATTACGTATTAAA
The DNA here is from genome assembly GCA_949089665.1 of Macrosiphum euphorbiae. NCBI lineage: Eukaryota > Metazoa > Arthropoda > Insecta > Hemiptera > Aphididae > Macrosiphum > Macrosiphum euphorbiae. Next base: position 88,370,018 of record CARXXK010000002.1, on the reverse strand, counting down.
AAACCTAGCATACCTATTTTAGTTATTTTAATTGTGAGTGTATAATACTATTCGTGGGTACTTGAAACTTCTAAAGTACACTATATTATATATCTATGATAGTATCAGGGTTTGTTATTGATGTATAACGTGCTATAAGTACCTAATGGATATTGTGATATGATTAATTTGGAATTTATTATAGGTCAATTTTTTTTTAATACCATATATATTTATATAATATGTCTTAAACCTAGACTGACATACCGTCTTCGCTCAGAATCGTTTTTCTTATACAATGATATTGTATCATTGAATTCAAATTTAATATCATCCATTATACAGTGACTCACTTGTAACCTACTGTACAGCAGAGCGACATCCACTTCCCCAAATTTTTTTTTTTTTGAGCATTTTAGATTATCGATTTAACTATTTAAGTATACAAAAAGTAAGTTATAAGAAAAAAATATTTAGCTCTTGTAAATAAGGTATTTCAGTTAAAAGTATTCATGTATATTAAACTAAACTTTAGAGGACCTAAGTTAATAACCTAGCGAACCAAAATTGATCATTTGAAAGTCAAAATATTCAGAAAAAAAGTTTTACCAGAACTCATCAAAAAATATAGTGGTTACCATTTGACAAAATAAAGTCGATTTTATTAAACATTTTAAAAATGTAAATAAATTGCCTGTTAAAAATAAAGAAACACGTCTTTTTTTTGTTTTAACAAAATTTCATATCATCGATTCATAATTGTTAAAAAAAGCCCGCGTACAATGACATATGAATGAATATATGATACACTCTGTATATTTTTTGTATAGTAAAAAATTATACAATAATATAAAGTCGTTAGTATCAGTGGCGTCCGCAGGATTTTTCAATGGGAGGGGCTTGAAAATTAGTTACAATTTAATTTTTATTTTGTCCAGTCTAATAATTGCAAACGTTTATTTTGGGTATTTTAAAATGTTTGAAACTTTTCAACTCTTCTGGTAGAAAAAATGCTCTGATCATAAGCTTTGATGCCCAGTGTATGTTTTTGGAAGCAAATTGGATCTATAGTTAGTACTTTTAGGAGGTCGAAATTGAAAATTCTTAGTGCTTTTTAAAATAATTGGAGAAAAAATTATGAAAATTTATTTTAATTGTTTGGTAACAATAGCTTGATCATCTCGTCTTAACTTGGATTGTATTTGATTAATTAAATTTTTTTTTCTATAAATGTCAATAAAAAATATCAAAAAAATAAATGTCAAAAAGCTTAAAAATATAATTCGTAAGTTTTTTTATTATACCTAAAATATTAACAATACATAGGCATCGTGGTTATTTTTATAAGCATTTAAAGTTCAAATTTCGTCAAAACCACGGTTAATTTGTAGTTCAAATCTTATAAAATATAAAATATGTATATCTAAGGCTAGACAATTTAATACAAGGTCTTTCATACAAGTGGTTCTTACTTTTATCGAAAAATTACAGATAATTTATGAAAATTGGTATGCAAATTCAATGTTTTTTCAAAAATGAATTCATTCTGGTAAGACATATATGAGATTTACTATAGTTGACAGTTTAAACTTAATTAATATTTTTTTGAAAAAGTAATAATAATACGGGAAATGGGGGGGGCTTCAGCCCGTTAGCCTCCCCCCTGCGGACGCCACTGGTTGTATGTAATGATACAATTATTTTGAAGTTAAAGTTGAAAGGGGGCACCCACTAATTGTAAAGTGTCCGGGCCCAATCCTTAATCCGGGCTTGCTTATGATTCAATTATTATGTATATATTTTACAATCATAGACCTAGTGATAATTGACCTATTATAATTTATAGTATTATGTACAAATGTACAATCTCACCTATATGGCTATATAGTCATATAAGTCATAAATTATAATTTATTTTTTTTACTTTTTATTTTTCAACCGAACTCTTTTCTTTCTGCTAATAAAGTGATAACTGATAACATTTATTCCTGGAATGTTTATAGTAATATTGTTAACTATTATCGGAATCAAAAATAAATAAAATTGATTTTTCTGGTAGGTATATCCTATCGGTTTGTTTTTGTAATAGGTACACTCAAAACTATTATTTAAATAACGTGGAAAATAACGCGTTTATAGTGAGTTACTTCATAGAAATTATACTTTTCAAAAGTATTTTTGTTACAATTCCGTTACTAAGTAAAATGTTATGAAATTACTGCTGCGTTACTGAAAAAGTAATTGCGTTACAGTAATTTGTAATAGGTATGCGTTACATTATTACCTAACACAGGAAAACTCTTGTATCTTACTACCAAATATAACTCAGAAACTTAAGTCAATCCTCAATATTGATTTATAAGCTCATGTGCTACAGCATATTTGATTTTGAGGTTTTTTAAGTATTTTTTATATTTTATGTTAATTTAAAAAAACGGCATATTGCCAGTAACCTTTCCTCAATGGTCTTGTTTGTAATACAATTTTTTTTTTAATTCATGTTAATTTTGGGAAAAATGCATTTATTCTCAAAATGTTAAATATTAATAAAAAAATAAAATCTTTTTCAAATAATTACGATATTTTATTTCAGAAATAACAAAAGAATAAAAATACACCTATAAACTTGTAATTTTAAATTGGCTGTTAAAACCTGCCAAGTATATAATTTATTTATATTCGGTATTTGCCGATCAGTTTTGACCAGTATTGGCCGAATATAAATAATTTTTAATTACATTGTACTTACCTATCTTAAGGGGATTCGATACCTTGATTTTCTGTTTTTGTCTAACACATGGACGACATAGTATTTTAGACGTATTTTTTGCCAAACATTCCAATTGATCTATTGAAGCTATAAGATTTCTGAAAACAGATTTGAATTTGTCATGAAGTCTACTTGAAATCGACTTTCCCACATTTTTGATTTTTTGATTATAACTTCTAAAAAAATTAAAATACGAAAATTTTTTAATACTCTTTTTTTAATATGATTTTTTTAGGAATTTGGGGGATAATATCAAACATGTGGCAAAGTCGATTTCAAGTAGATTTGACGAAAATTCAAATCTGTTTTCAGAATGCTTATCGCTTCATTAGATAAATTGGTATGTTTGGCAAAAAAACACGTCTAAAATACTATGTCGAGCGTGTGTTAGACAAAAACAGAAAACCACGGTATCGAATCCCCTTAATAATTAATAAATTAACTAAGACTTTTATAACTGTTAGCATCTAAAACTACATACAATTTACCGTAAAATAGGATACTAACTAAATTATAATAAGATGAAATAAACAATTATCATACATTTTTATCAATCTTAGTTTTTGAGATTACGTGTATGACCGGTTTTTTCCTTTGACCGGCGTTCACTCACTCACGACTCACTCCTATAGTCTATACCATGATCCCATATATCCCTCTCCCCCTACCCCCCCCCCCCCCCCCAATAACATTCTTAATTATATGTTACATGGTTCTAACTTATAGATGATTGATAATTAATGTCATATGATAATAAATAATAATACAGAATAAAGATAGTTTAATTTTTAAATAATTTAAGGTACACGACTACACGAGAGTATACGTAGTATACCTACCTCCGTATTTGTGGAATTTGTATAGGGTACCTATAATATGCTAATTTTCTAAATGGTAAATGCATTTAGGAGTATACCCTCAAAAACACTACTGCAGTACTGCACATACTATATATAGTTACGTTTTCATATATTATATTATATATTACATAATAAGAAAATAATCAGATAATCTAATTATTAGATTCTAGTATATTATATATATATTATATTATATATTATATTATATATTATATTATCTATATATATAAAAATGAATGTATGTCTGTGTGTCTGTGTGTCCATGTTACCATGGTTACCAAGGTTGCCATGGTTACTAAGGTTACCAAGATTTCATGGTTATTAAGGTTACCATGATCCATAGTTATCATGGTTACCAATGTTACCATGGTTACCAAGGTTGCCATGGTTACTAAGGTTACTAAGGTTTCATGGTTATTAAGGTTACCATGATCCATAGTTACCATGGTTACCAATGTTACCATGGTTACCAAAGGTACCATGGTTACGATGAGTGTTGTAGCTATTATAATCATAATTATAGGTCTTTAATGGACAACGAAGTGCATGGGATCAGATATTTTATATATATAGTCCGTGTGTGTCCACATTACCATGGCAACCTTTTATATTGTTTTATGTAAAACATATTATTCATATAGAGTTGTCAATTTTAATGGGCAACGTAGTGCTCGGGATCAAATATTTTTATACATATAGACATGTTGGATCTCTGGGCAGAAGATAGGCTAATTTAAAAGGGGAGAGGACCAACACCGGGACGTGCTCAAACAGGGATTTTGAGATTTTTGTTTATATATGGTAACCGCGGGTTTCAAAGCTATAATTATAATAATAATTGGTTTAAAATTGCTGTTATGGTAACCGTTATATTATAAAATAAAACATTTTATTCATATAGAGTTGGTATTTTTAATGGGCAACGAAGTGCACGGGATCAGCTAGTATATTATAGAAACGACTCGACCGATTTTATAGCATTTTTTTTTGTGTATTTGGTAGGTATGAGAATAGGTCGTAAAGTATTGTTCACCTTCCTAACCCCAACCCGGGGATGTGCTCAAACGGGGAATTTTCGTTTATAAACTACGGATACCGGAAACGGACGTACAAAACCACACGGGGTCCATGATCTCCAGCAGATAGTTTGCCTACCTGGTAATATACTGCTGCGAATCTCACGGACAACGACGGTCGGGATGGCTATACATTAAAATATAATATAATATATACTCAAAAAGACATTGCTTCCACAGCGAGTGTTACACCCAAAAGTAGTTGTACAATCAGAATTTATTTTCGGGGAACGCCGGGTAATTCAGTTATAGATTATAGCATATATATTTAAATTTATTATAAGTGAATTCCGATGACTTATCGTAGTCTCGTGTCCATAAGTTCGTCGTTAACCCATTCGTGGTATAAATAGCTTAAGATTAGACCAAACATTTTGAAAGTTTTATTAGAAAAACAAAAAACAAGTAACAGAAGAATATTAAAATGTTTCAAGTACTTACCTAAATATGATTAATATATTCAGCAAGGAAAAATATAGGATATTGATCATGTTAGCGTTCCTCATTCCGATTTATGCTGTATAAGCCTCATATTATAGGCAACTCAATGCAGTAATGTTCGAATACGGGCACTGTATACAAGTAGCCGCGGTGATTGTACGTCGTCAGTCAGTCGTATAATACCGTTGTCCCTAAGTGTGTAACTAGTAATCGGTAATCGGAAAAAAAATCCCCCGGAGAGAAAATCCCCAGCTACAATAGTTACTGACAATCACATGCAAATGGTTGAACAAAGTATATTTTGAACGTTATTAGTATCTATAATTAATATTTATGAACAATACGTATATTATATTCTATTATAATATAATATTATATTATATTATATTGTTTAAAACAATTATAAAATATATTTATAATGCTCGATAGCGTCAATTAATAATCAGTTAAAAACATAGGGTTTAAAAGTAAAAAACAAAAAAAATAGTATACAAAATATAGGTACCTTATGATATTTTATGTAGGTATAATTCTGTAAAAATTGAATTCCCGAAATAAAATATTGCGTTTTCTGTGACATTTTGACGATATGCGGTTTAGTATGTACCTACCTTTGATAATATATAATATAAGGTAAAGTTAGTTATTTAATTTGAATTACACATTTACACATAATATATTATCGTAATTTAAAACAAAATATTATTTATAATATATAATTTTTTTAACAATATAATATAATACAATATAATATACGTATTTGTAATTAAATATTAATTATAGATACTAATTAACGTTTAAAAAATATTTGTTCAACCATTTGCAAGAGGTTGTGAGTAATATTGTAGTCTGGGGATTTTTTTTCCGGGGGATTTTTATTCCGGGATTCCTAGTAACCACCATTCATTGATATTTGATGCTGTGTTTTCGTTAAAATGTTGGATACCTACACAATAACTGTTATAAGATTATCAATCAACGTACGATATATTATATCTGTATATTAAAAATTATGTTGATAGCTTATAATATTATAAATTATAATATTTACCAAGATACATTTGTTTATGTTTAAAAAACATAATTGATTTTAAATATCTTCTTTTTCATTTTTTCTTTTATAAATTGTATAATTAAATACAATTTTTTACTAGTCTAAATTGTGTACCTTAATCAGAATAAAAGATTTTTTATTTCACCATAAAAATCTATTATAATTGAGGGCTGAGGCACATAGAACCAAAACAGCAAAAGTTTTTAATTTTTATACAGGACAGGTAATTAAAGTATTGATTATTTTTCAACATTTTTTTTTTTATAAAATCCACTCTAAGGAAAAGAATAAGCTCATTTTAGATTCTGAGTGAAATGATGAATGTATTGATTTTACAATGAAGTGTGTTTTTTTTTTAATTTTTTAATTTTTAATTTTTTTTTGTGTCTATCATCACGTTTTAGGACAGTTTTCACAAGTGCCGGGAAAAACAACATAAAAATTAAGGAAAAACGGGAATTTTTACGCAAAATTGGTTTTCCAAAAAATAGATTTTGGTTTCTGGTGTAACTCTAAATCAAATGAACGTATATACATTACATTTTCACTGGTTGTTTATATTTGCATTTTCTATACACGATAACATTTTCAAAATATTTTGATTTATTTTGAACTGTTTAGGGACATTTTCATTTTCCATTTTTTTTTAGTTTTTTTTCTAAAAATATCAATAAAATTTTATTTGTTGGTTGCGAAAGCTTGAAAATTTAATAGAAGGCTCCTAATATGTTGTTTCAAAGGCAGATGAAAAATATTAAAAATCCTTAGTCACAATTTTTTTTTTATAAGCATTTAAAGTTCAAAAATTGACAAAATATGGAAAAATCACGAAAATTAGCAAATTATTTTAAGTTAAGGATTCGTAAAAATTTTTCTTTTTAAATCTAAGATTTGAAAATGAAACACAAGATTCCTTATAAGATTATCTACCTTTATCAATAAAAAAATCTTTAAATGCTTATAAAAAAAATTGTGACTAAAGATTTTTAATTTTTATGAGTGTTTGAAATTCAAAGTTTTACAACATTGGATATTCACTCGATTTCTCATGGAGCGATTTTCTTATTTTGTTGTAATTCAAAACCGAACAACTGTAGATACATGAAATATTCACTGAATATTTAAATTAGCATTTTCTATACACCATACAATTTTGAAAATATTTTGACTCTTTTTGAGCTGTTTACGGACATTTTTAGTTTTTTTTTTCTATAAATATCAATTAAGTTTTATCTGTTGGGCCAAAAACTGTAAAAATTTAATACAAGACTCCTGATATATTTTTACAATATCAGTTCAAAATTGAAAATACATATGCACAATTTTTTTTTATAAGCATTTAAAGTTAAAATTTTGACAAAATTTATAAAAATCTCGAAAATTATCAATCATTGTAATTAATAAATTATAAAATGTTCAGTTTTTATAGCTAAGGATTGCAAATTTAATACAAAGGTTCTCATAAATAGGTCACACTGTAACCAAAAAATCTAAAAACTATACAGTTATTTTTTACAGACATTTTAAATTCAAATTTGGACGAAATTACATATTAAAAAACCTAGAATAACTATTTTAGTTATTTTGTTGTGGTTGTATAATTTTATTCGTGGGAACTTGAAACTTCTAAAGTACACTATTATATATCTATGATAGTATCAGGGTTTGTTGTTGATGTATAACGCGTTATAAGTACCTAATGGATATTGTGATATGATTAATTTGGAATTTATTATAGGGACCTATTATAGTTCAATTTTTTGTTTAATATCATAGATATGTATATATAATATGTCTTACACCTAGTCTGACATACCGTCTCCGCTCAGAATCGTTTTTCTTATTCAATGATATTATATCGTTGAATTCAAATTTAATATCATCCATTATACAGTGACCCACTTGTAACCTACTGTACAGCAGAGCGACACCCACTTGCCCACATTTTTTATGTATAAATTATTGCATTTTAAGCTATTTGGCATCTATAAGGCATTAACCCAATTAATGTTGGTTAAGTTTTAATGAAGGTTAGGCCACTAAAATTTTGAAAAATATTTAGGTAGGTACCTATATGTTATTGCACGTGAGTTTGAGTCCTACTCATTGAAAATTTGTTATATCTTAAATCTGAATCTTTTTTATATAGTTTAATATTTGTATAAACTTGGTTACACCACAATCCACACAATATATTAATTATTATATGTTTTAAAGTCAATAAGTAGGTATGTTTGTCATTTTAGTTTCAGTTATTATAAAACAATTGTAGGGATATTATATTTTTAAACATGGTCTATGATTGGGCGTAATTATAATATTTTCCTCTGGGGTAAAAATTCTTAGTACCATGTGTATATTATACTATATGTTAAGGGCAGAGTAGAAAATTTCGGTATCCTTTTATGTAGCCATTTTGTTTCTTATAGATATTCGGATAGATAACAATCCGAATCGATATGCAATAACCTGTATATTTCAACTAGTGATGTAAATTTGTATAATATGGTATTATATATGGTGTTATACACGCTTCTGAGCGGAGACGGTATGTCTAGGTATAGGTAATACATATTATATACTTATCTATGGTATTAAAAAAATTGACCTATAATAGGTAAATATAATAAATTCTAAATTAATCATATCACGATATCCATTAGGTACTTATAACGCGTTATATACATCAACAACAAACCCTACTATCATAGATATATAATAGTGTACTTTAGAAGTTTCAAGTACCACGAATAATATTATACAATCACAACAAAATAACTAAAATAGTTATTCTAGGTTTTTTATTATGCGATTTCGTCCAAATTTGAACTTAAAATGACTATAAAAATAAACTGTGCTTATATATTTTTTAGATTTATTGGTAACAGAATAAACTACTTACGTGGAATCTTGTTTTAAATTTTCACTCCTCAGATATAAAAGTTGAACATTTTATACATTTTTAAATACAAAATAATTATTCAATTTTAAATTTGATAAATTTTGTCAAAATTCGATCTTTAAATGCTTATAAAAAAATTGTGGATATGGATTTTTAATTTTTTTCATCTGCTTTTGAAATAATATACTAGGAGACATCATTAAACTTTTAAGCTTTTTTAATCAATAAATAACATTTTAGTGATATTTATAGAAAAAAAACTAAAAAAAATAGAAACTGAAAATGTCCGTAAACAGCTCAAAATATTTGGAAAATGTTATGGTGTATAGAAAATGCTAATATAAATATTCAGTCAAAATTTCATGTACCTACAATAATTTGTTTAAGAGTTACACCAAAAACCAAAATCGATTTTATCAAAAACAGATTTTGTGTAAAAATTCCCGTTTTTCCTTAATTTTTCTTTTGTTTTTCACGTCACATTTGAAAACTACTGGGAAATTTTTACTTTTGACCCCCCCCCCCCCAAAGTACCAACTTGATTCACTTGCCTATCAGAAAAGATACTGTTGAAGAAAATGTTAAGTAAAATTAACTATTACTTGCTATAATATAAAAATAAACGTCAATTAATGTCTAAATTAAACAATAACTGATCAAACCGATTATTCGAGTACATAGAATAGACCATACGACTCCATATTTCCATAATCTATGTTCAAAATAAATTTTATTATGTGTAGTATATACAATTTAATTTAAGAAATATTAACAATGTACGTTTACATGTATATATACATAAACTATTTGAATTTAAATTTTGTATTCAAACTACTTAATTATGAAATTGGTTGCAGATTTTTATTAGAGAATCTAAATTTTAATACCAACCCAAAAAACACGAGAAATAATAATTTATTTTTCTTACAAAATACAAAAATAAATTATTCTCTAAATTCACCAGCAAATATGTTAATGTCATTAGTTAATTTTGCCAATTTAGATTTATTTTACTGTAGTAGTAATGATATTAAACAGATATGGTTTAATTTAAATTTTCATAATATTACCAATCTTTGTACTACGAGATTATTGTTATTATTATTATATTATTATTAATTTTACTTTTTATTATATACAAATTAATTATCACATACTGTAAAAGCTTTCTTTTCTCTATGAAATTATGTTGTAACTGTTATATTTGTACATACTTTTTGTAAATGGAGTTTTTTTTCTCCATAAATAAATAAATAAATGTATTATTTATAATGCCTGAATAATTATTAAAATATATAATGTATACACATTTATGGTCAGTATTATTTCAGGCCATGGCCTGACCCGTAGTTTCGCCTATGATACTTAACTAGTAAGTATAAAATTATGTAAAGCTATATAATATGTATTGAGATATAAATACAATTGTAATGTAATTTTTAGCGAGCAGTTTTTGTTCAGTTTTATTTTAGGCCGTTTAAAAATGTTACCCCCCACATCTCAAAAACTGAAATGACGTCACTAATTTATATTATGATAATATAATAAATATTACAGGTATTATACCCAGATATTTAGTTTTTGATATTTAGGTTAAATTAATGATATTAAAGAGATTATTGGATATCATTTTTAAAGTAAATAAATATAGATATAAGACTGATGAGTGATGAGTAACTTACTATTACAAATTGAGGAAATTAAGATAGAACTAAAATTCTGTATTACATTGGACAAATTTCTAGGACCAGCACTAAAACTATTGAAATCCCCCTCATTGTTCTATTTATAATAGTATAATCTGATTGATATTTCATTTTGCTACTTACACTAATTATAATTAATATAAATAATATTAAAAATTAACTTATCTAGCTTTTATTTGATTAAGCTATTGGATAGCTTCTCCATAATGGACTTTTTGGATTAAATATAATTTCCAATGAACAATATTGCTAACAATGATATCCTAATATCCTATACAAAAGGTGGTGCAAGCAAATTGTTGTCAATTTAAGTTTCTAAAAATGATATTCAACAGACTACCATAACTGGGATTGTCAATAATATCCTTAAAGATATCCAAGGATAAATAAATTCATAAGCTAATTGCATATTGTATACATACTGGAATGCTAACTAGGGTGATCCTTTATAAGTTGGTCAAACTTAAATTGGATGATTAAGTTCACTATAAAGTACTACTGAATTTATATCAGTATTATTTCATTCCAAAAGTGCTCCAAGCAGATCTCTATAAAATGCCATACACTATTAAGACTTCAGAAGATTTGTGTTATCAGATTCATACCAGGATAAATACTATCAATTTCTAATAATTAGTGAACATTTCCTATCCACAGTTTGATAATTAATACTGGGTTACTATCTATATTTATTTTCTCTAATGAAGACTTTTATAATAATCATATTTCATTATAAAATCAAACTAAATTGGTTTTTTAAAAATGAAATTGGATGTAAAGAATAAAATTATAAAAGTATACTTATTCAAAAGGAAATACAAGAATAGGCAAATAAATTATAAATCTAGGATATAAATATAATATTTAAAAGATGTAAATTGGTTTATGAAATATACAGGATACTCAAGTGCCTCTTATACTAATAATATTATACATATTATTAAACTTTTATTCTCAATCAAATGTTACAAAAATTAACATATAAATAATATAGCCTATATATACAGTAAACCACGGACATAAATATTATAGATGACAATCTTTCATTGTTGTTGTGGTGATGTTAAAAGTGATGTTCATTTTTTAAAAGTTAAACGTAAAATAAAACAAAATTAAATTTAATTAATATACTAAAGAATGACAAATATAAATTAATGATAGTAATAATAATAATAATAATAATAATAATAATAATAATAAAAAAAAAATGTATAATCATTTTTTGAGTTTCAATAAGAAAAGAATACAAATTATGGCATCATAACACATACATTTATACCTAACAAATAGTTTACTAAAATCTTAATGCATAAATATGATGTATAGTGTATACACATATATAAGTGTATGTGTATAAATTTATATCAGTATATGTATATTTCAGCATGTTTATTATTACAAGTCTAATTTTACAAAAAAAAAAATCAATAATAATGTAATAACAATAATGGGGAATTTTAATATAGGTATAATTATGTAGATTAAAATAATGATACAGAACAACTCCAGTCATTTTTCTTACAAATTAAAAGTTATTATAATCTACATTATAATACCAAACATTTCTTACTTCCAAAGTCTCAAAAATATTAATTCTATAAAAAAAAAAACATTCAATTATTTTGGAAGGAAAAATGTCTGGTTTTATTAAAACTATATTAAAATATAAGTTTATATATAGAATTAATAATATAATACAAGAACTAAAAATTAATACAAATTAAAACAAAAATGAATTTCAGTTATAAATTATTTTAAATATATCCAAGACTGGAAAGTAATAATACATACTATATAACACTGCACTCAGTAAAAGTCTGTACAATTTTAATTAGAATGTATTGGACAAAGTGTTGTTGATAGTATGTGGAATAATTGAAATAAAATGTAATTTTACAATATTGATAGAATTAGCAACAGTTATGACTAAAATGTATATAAAATTCCATAAAAAATTGTCTGGTTATTTTTGGTATTATCATTGGTTTTAAAATATTGTGCTAAATACAAAAGTAAGCCAAATAGCTTAGTATCATAGCTTATCTGTCTTAAAATCAATAATAATACTCATATAACTATAAATTAAGTATGAATTTACTTGTATATATATTTTGACTAGTTATTTTACTTTGAGTGCAGCATTATATTTTGTACAGCATGTACCACTAAAACATGTCTTACATGAACCTAATTTATGTGGGATTTATATAATACAATAATTAGAATATATTTATTAAGTACACATATTTATATTTTACCACAAAAGTATACATGGGACAGGATTAGTTTATAGTACATGATATACATAGTATGTAATTGATATTTTATATATTTAAATTTAAACATTTTTTAAATATGTTAATGTAAATACATTTTCATACTTGTTGGAATTTTTTATTAGAAATAAACATTCATACCACATATAAAAATTGTATTTTAAACGTAAATACACAATTTACCTTAAAATTATTATGAGTTACATGATTGATAGATACAGACAATAGGTATATAGATGGCCTAACTTACGTGTCACTCTGGTAATGTGGTGTGACAAAACTGGTAATTTAAAGTTTTAATAGGCGGTGGGTGAGTAATGGCCAATGGATAATAAACTATAGTATTTTAGTAATAACTATGACAAGTAGTGACAATTAGTACGACATTGAATGCCTTTATTAGGTTATTGGTGCTTCTGGATGGGTGATATATTAGACTAGCATCTGAAAAATATAAACTTTGCCATACCACTGGTAGACAGTGACTAAACTTGGTAGCTAAATGTTTATGTGAAGAATATCTTTATCAACGTAAATATGTTTATAAATTTAAAATAAATCAGGATCAACTTTTGAGCAATAGATTGAAATTATTGGAAAATAATTATTGTAGGCACCATATATTTAGTTGTAAGAAAAGCATATTATATTTATCTTTTGTCTGTAACTAAAACCATCAAACATAAAATGTGTAACAGTATTAAATAATAACAAGTGGTCAAAGTAGAGGAAGGTGAGAGGAACTTATCCCAAAACTTTTTATCTTTCTTAAAGATTGGCTCTATTAATTGAATATTTATTATCATCTAATTGTATTTGAATTTATATTATTAACTCATCTTTTCACTTAAATGGATTATATTTTTGACAATATTGAATAATAATCTTGTTATTTCAATATTATTTTTAACCAAATTTGACCACTAGTAATTGTTCATACCACATGTTTATTGAAGCTCATAATATGTTAAATATACTTGAATAATTAACTGTGAACTGAATTTGATTGATAATTGATATTTTTATAATTATATAGGTACCATTATTGTTATATTCTGAACAAATATTAAAATTGCAGCAAGTAACGAATGAATAATCTAAAGGTACATTTTAGCACTTAAAAAATGATATAAACTTAAATTTTTTAAATGTAAAAATAAAAATAACCTAAAATTAAAATTAAAAAATTATTACTATGGAGATTTTTCTTATTAGGAAACGGTTTTTACAATAAATTTACAAAATATATTTGTAGAAATATGTTTTTCAAAATGTAATAATACTTTTGATTGTAAAATTAATACTGGCGCAAACGTAATGAAATTAATTGTTTTTCTCTAAAAAATGCAAATTTATATATATATATATATATATATATATATATAGTTATATTAAAAAAAATATTAATCTGTCAAGAAAAAAAATATATTTAATAAACAATGATAAGAAAAAAAAAATTAAAGCTTCAACACATATGTTTTTCTTCTAATATACTAATAAAAATTAATTTGGTATTTATCACATGAATAAAAATCATGTGTATTAAAAAAACTTTATTAAATACATTACTTAATAAATGTATAAATCAACTTTCAATAAATCATACATAATCATACCGTTAGTAATTACAGTAAAGACAGAGTGAGTCTAAGCAAAGAAGTTAATATTTTAAGATTAATTTAAGATGCTACTAACTAATTAAGAATATATTTGTAACCCTCAAACTTAAGAAGTAATCGGTAACTTGAATATTATTTTATAAAAATCATTAGCACAACTTGGTAGGGTTATTTTCCAATGCTCAACATTATATAATATTCACTACTTATGTAGCTCTTTAAGATAATGGTCAACTAACATATTATATTATACAGAAAATCTAATTTTTTAATTTTGGAAAGTCAAGAATTAATATGTTTAAAATTTATCAAGTATTTATGTTCAATATGGGACATTTAACCCTCCCACATTACTATTTTTTAATATTTTTTTTGATTTAAGCCAAGCACACATGGTCAAAATATAATGTAAATATATATTATTATATACATAAACATATCATTATTTTTAAACAGATAAGAGCAATTCATAGTTATAAAAAATAATATATATGAATATAATTATTTGGTAAAGAATATTTTAGGAATATAAAAGAGGATTTAACCTAGAAAAGCTTATTATGTTAATTTCTTGAATTAGTTGCGCCAATGATAATAGTTGTAAAAACAATAATTAAATTAAATTAAAAAATAATATAAAAGATAATAGTTGCAAAATAATTTGGGTACTTGTTTTGAGTTCAAATTTGTACTTACTGCAATTATTTGTTAGGCATGATTGTGATTTATTTACTTGTTTCAAATTAACAAAACTAAGATTGAAAAAGGGATTTGGAAATTTAAGACGTTTCAGTGTATAAATTAAGTATGGATTTTAGACTGAATTCAGGATAAAAATTAAAATGTATGTGCGATAATATATATTTCTTTTAACAAGAGCAAAAATATTTGAATTGTACGTTTATACTCTGATAAATACTCTGAATTCAGTCTTACATTTAAAATATATAATCTAAATGTCTATTAAAACTTCGGGCTTAGTTTGTATATTCACAAAGGGCAAAAAAAATCATTTATGTTGCAAGTATATAAAAAAAAACAATGTCATACGAAAAAAAAATATCACTAATATAATATACTTGGCAATATTTCAACGGAGATTTAATGTAAGGGCAAACTAATGCCATCACCTCCAGATCACTTAGGAGCATAATATTTGAGGTGAAGTTGTACTTCATCGCTACTGGGGTCCATTATGAGGCAAGCCTGCTTGATTATTTGGCTATAAATGAATTTTTGAGATTAAATTTAAAACTTCTATTTCTTCAATTGAACAAATAACCAACTCTTATAAGAAATAAACTTACCAAAGTCATGGGTGGGAAATGTGGTGCTTGGACAACCATGTGTTGTGCTACCGATAAATGATGTCCCAATTTTGGTCCAACATTGTCTTCGGCCTTTTCTTCTTCCCTCCTCTTTAGACAAGCGGCTTTAGGATTAAGATTTCTCTCTGAAAAAATTAATTTAATAATTTAAGTTTAATAAATAAATATATATATTTAACTAAACATTTCAAAATAATTACAACAATTATAAGAATCATTAGTTTACCTCGAACTTGTTGTTCTAATGACATGATGACTTCAACAGCCATGTTGAGAATACCCAGTTTAGTTTGAGGTTTATCGGTTTTTAGGTGTGTCATACACATCCTGCCAAGTTCTTTTAATGCTTCGTTAATGTCACGAATTCGAATTCTGAAAATAAAACATTTAAAATATAAAATAAATTATCAATGCGAAAGGTATCACATGAATTATTTAAATAACTTGTTCCTTACAAGTTTAGTTGAAGTAGACATTATTAATTATAAAATTATTATATTTGTTAATAAACATTAAGAATAAGGAAAATAAATATAATATTATTTTTATAACAACTATTAAAAAATACATTTTGAACAAATCATTAGTAAAAAATAAAAACGCTTGGATTTTAGATAAGTTCTTTGGAACTCATTTTGCATTTGTCAGATAATCATAGCTGTGTACAAGGGGTATGGACTGAGTTCAAATGAACGTTTGATCACTGATTTATGTGAACAATATTTTATAGTTTTTAATTTCAATATTCAATATTAAATGTAAATAACCATAAATAGTTATTAATAAATTTAAAATTAAATCATGATATTAACATAATATAAAAAAGGAGCCAAGAGCCGCACATTAAGTTGCAGGCTAAAAAGCTCACCTTTCTCTAGCGTTATTTGCTTGGCGGCGCTCCTTTTCTCGTTGAACTTTTAATTCAGGATCTTCACTCTCGTCGTCCACACTTGTACAACAGCAATACGAAACATTACAGTTAACATTAATTTCAAACTTATGTTAAGACTTAAAAGTTAATGATTCATAATTTTATGTTCTAAGAATTTTTAATTTAATATATATAGTTTAATGCAAAAAAGTGTATATTTTCCCCAACATTACATAAACATAATTATAATCAGTTTTAAAATATAAAATTAACAATATCAGTAGAAATTGAATCAAAAAAAGGAAACAATTGTGATGTTTTACTTTATAGTCAAAGACTATTTAATTATATTTTATAAAATTTAATTATTAATTATTTAGAAGCTTACCTTTCACGGACATTATTGGCTTGTCTGCGTTCTTTTTCTCTGTGTGCTTTAGTTGATGGATCTTCATTATCTTCATCAGCACTAGAACAACTAAAATAACAGTCACAAAATAAGTCTATATCTTATTTAATAGTCTTTATGAATCAAGCGTGTAGGTGAGGTCCAATAGAGGTGTGCCAGTATTTAATGTCAACTGAACACAAAAATAATAGTACAACTAAATGATTTCTATTTTCATTTGAATCAGTACACAAGTTGTGTACATTCATACTCACGCTACGCATATTTTTTTATTTTTACGTAGCTTCCCGACACTAATGCTTCACTGGATAATTTAAATTCAATTTATATTATAATTGTTACGCATTACTAGTAGAATAATCTTGTGCAAGTTTACCTAAAGTAAATAAGTAAATGACAAACTCATAAAAATTAACTCGCGAAATGTTAAATATTTAGGAGGGAATTTACATATTAGATTTATTATGGATGGATATTTGTTCGTTTGAGGCTCTGATAATCAAACACCTGAGACACCTCTACGAAACAAAATCTGAAGTTAAGTTAAGTTAATGTGTCTTTAAGAACAAAAAGGGGAAAAATTGCACATTAAACTTACTATCGACGGGGTCGTTTTGAATTTTTATTTATAGGCGAATTGTTTGGGGGTGAATTGGCATTAACGATGTTATTTACTAACAAGTGATCACTGCTAGTAGGCTTGGTATCTGAACTGTCTGGAGGTTCTTTCCGTTTTTCTAAAAAAAAAAGAAAACAACAATTAAATTAAATAATGTTTGAAAAATTAAAATATAGGTATTCGTAAAAAAAAAAAATATAATGAATACATACTGATATTGCTTAGTCTTTCAATTTTGATTGGCCCATCACTGTCTTGACATGTTGAAAGTGTTTGGTAAGTATTTGGAACACCTCCGACTGTAGCAGTTGCTGAATGGGGACTTCCCTAAAAATAAATCAATGAATTATAAAAATTAAGTTAAACAAGTAAAGCTTTAGAAAAACAAAAAAACCTTAAAAATATTGTAACTTACTAAATGTTGATGATATAATGGTACAATGCCTGAAGCGGAATGTTGAACACCAGCTAAACTTAAAGCCTGACTTTCGGCATGATTTCTTAGAACATTTATGGCATCATCCAGTCTTTCTTCCATACGACTACCCTATAATATAAATAAAAAATGTACTTGTGAAAACAAACTACAGAAAAATATATAATTCAAGAATTTACACCAACCCACATTCAAGCAATTAATGTTAGTACTAATTGTAGCTATTATATTTAAATGTTAGAAATGTTAGAATATTACATACCAAATGAATAGTGCGATGGTCAGTAGGAAAATGAGGAGATCCAGGATGAGGTGGTACTACGCCAGGGGTCCAAGATCCGGCACTGTTTGCAGGCGCTAAAGGTGCCAAAGGTGGTGGTGAACTTACAGGTGTAGATGGATTTGAACTGTAACTGCTGACACTCTGGTCAGTAGGATATATCTACAACACATTGTTGTATCTTAAGAAATTGCTTTTTTTTTTTATTCAACAAATTCATTTTGAAATAAGTATTAACCACTGACGTAGGTACAGAACACTGCAATGGTACCACAGAGGGGTGTATAAAATGTCAAGGATAGGATTCAGGTATTTCTCACATTGAAAAAAAAACATATTCCCTACTACACCTAACAATTATAAGAAATGTATAATGAATCGCAACGATTCTTGTTAGTGTTATTTGTTAATAAAAGCAACAAAGCCTTCAATGGTAACTATTTAAGCATACCTTATTAATATCCCAGCGTATTTATGTATATAATATGTAGGTTAATTATGTATATTAAAATAAAGCAAATAAGTAAATAAATTTATCGTACTGATGCTAAAGTTTTGCCAAGTGTATCCCCGGGAGATTGAATAGTGGGACTGTTATGTCCTGGGTACATCATTGAGCTAGGGGTAACTGCAATTGGACTTGGTGCAGAAGGAGGAGCTCCACGCAAACTTGACATAGGTGGTAGAGGGGAAGTGCCTAGGCCATCTGTAGCAGGTGAAACACCACTAGGAGGTATACTAGCATTTGGACCAATAGTATTATAGCCCTGTGAAAAATAAACATTTATTATCACCAAACTTATGACTCAGATGTATAAAAAATTAAATTAAAATTAAAAATTTTAAAAATTAAAGAAAATATAAAATATAGGTAGCTCATGTACATTTAATACAACAAATTAATGAACTGTAATTATCTTTATTTGAAAATGATATGATATTATGATAAATAGTAAAATTAAAATATAATTTATTCTCTAATACTAATATGAGGTCAAGCAATTTATATATAATTATAAGTATATTGAAATAAATGATAATAATTGTTTAAGATAAAATGTAATTTTAGCTTAAAAGTGTATAAAAATGATTAGATAAAACAGGTTAACATATTTTTAATAAATCCTATTAAAAATGCAAATATTTAAGTTACTTTTAAAAAATAATTTAATTAAATTATCTCTCAATTTTGAATAGTGAAAACTATGTAATAAAATAAAAATGCCATAGTATAAAGTATTTTTTTAGATAATTTATCCTAACAAATAAATACATATTTGTCACATATTACCTATATGATGTGACTTAAAAATATTTTATTAAATAAATTAATTAATTTTTTAAAAACGAAAATATTAATGTTTCATTTAAAACCTTATATAAAGTCCTATATTCAAATCGTAAGAATATTATATTGAATTTTTTTTAAATAAATTGTTAGGAAGGGCGAGAGAGCTTTTGATGGTATGTGTAGAGGTTTATATTTAATAAATACAGAAATTTTTTATAGCACAATCATACAATTTAATTTAGAATTGGGGATTTAATATATATACTTTAAATGCCATATTGAAATTACAACAATTCCATTAGTTTTCAAAACCAACAATTTTAGTCATGCATTATTATAAACTAAAAATTGTCTTTTTTTGTTTCGTAACACTACATTTTAAAACCTTGTAATATTTTATGCTAATGCTAATTTAGAGTTGGTATTTAAACATTTAAATCTGCATAATATGCTTTTGTTTAGTTTAAACACAAAAATTAATTATTATAGGTAACCTTAAGAACTAAAATATGAAATTGATAAATAAATGTCACAATTTAAAAGTACAAACGAGATAATATATTTTTTTATAAAAATATTGTTCAATAATTTATGTAATAAAATTGTTTTAGGTGCCAATTTACAAATTATTAAAGTTTTTGGAAGACTATTATTATATTATATAATTATCTAAAATAATATTGAATTTAATATTTTAATAAGTGTTACCAGCTTTTTAATTATTAACATTATGATAAAAATAAAATAGTACAAAAATCAATTAACGTAAAAAAAAAATGTTATTACATTTTGTTATAGGTACAAAAAGTTTTTATTTCTACAAAAAATATTACATTTATAAGAAATAACAAAATAATTTACATCTCTATAAGTATTTGGGTTTTTAATAGTAAATAGATTGTATAACTTAGTAAAAATTAGAATACATTTAACTGATTTAACTAAGATTATTCATCATAAAATGTCTTAATAAAAATTTTGTATTAAGTTAATGATTTACTATTTCTATAACAACAAATGTCTCAATTTAAAATCAATATTTGTAATACTAAAAAGTTACAACAACTATTATTTAATTTTTCTTTATCAAAGATAAATGAACTAAAAATTCAAATTTAGTTAAAAGTAAATTTTTAAAAACAAAAGTTAACAATTTAGAACTATGGTACAACATAAAACATATTTAAATAAGAATGGCTACAGTGAGATCTGAATATTGTTTACGTTGTATTCGTGTTTTTTTTAATGTATTAATTTGATGTTACCATTGAAGGGGATTTTGTTTGTACAGTGTAGTTCGCAGCAATATACACATTAATAAAGCTCAAATGACCTCCCATTAAATTAGATTTATTCAAAATGTAATGTTTTATTGTTAGCTTCAGCCCTTATAAGTGACTAAATGATATATTCTTACCAAATTTTCTGGTGTTAGCATAGTATTTGTTGGTGGAAAATTGTTTGGCGTCATGTTTGGAGACGTGGTCAGCAACGAATTGGGTGGGTTGGTATATGTTGTATACGTTGTAGGAGACTGAAGTTGAGCAGTAGCACTAGTTGTCCAAACATCGCTATTATTTCCAGTGCCGTCTACAAATCGTATATATCCATACAAAAAAAATTGTTACAAAATGAAATTAACATTTTTTTTTTTTTCAAATTGTTCATTAATATAAATTACTCCAATTACCCAAGTAATAAGAATCAGCATTGTACACAGATGAACCAGGTTTTTGAGCAGCAAATCTAGCTGGGTCTGGTGTAAATTCATCACCACCATACTGAAACATAAATATTAAAGTTGAGATTTAGTAAGAAATAATGATTAGTACATAATATAATTAATAATATTTGACTAGGAAAATTATTAATTCAGACTATTCAAGAAAAATACTTAGTGTTGTAATAGTATGGATAATATATTTTTAAGAATATTGCAAGGATGATTTTGAAACTGACCATAAACATAATATGTTTGCAAAAGTCAAGATGAATCGATCTGGTACCCGGCAATAGGAAATAGAGATCCAAAATATATATTTTATGTACCATACACTAATATTATAATACCAATAATGTATATTATAAACGTAAACGTAAAACTATTATCAACAATTTATTATAATCGTGTAATTACACGGGACACCAGAGTTATCCTCATTCCTCAGGTCTGTCTGTGACTTTGTCACTTACGGTTCAGATGGAGGCTTTATTATACATATTGTTTTATTTTCAAGGCTGTGATTTTAAAGTTTTACATATTAACAGCTCGATTATATACACAGACTACCAGTACTTCTAATAGACCGATTGAGAAATATATAGGCATAGAAAACATTATATGGTATACACGGGAAAACGAAACAGTAGCGAACACAACCTTGAAAAATACACAAGGCTGAAATCCAAAAACGTCAGCAGTAAGTCACCGTAAAACGTATGCGCAATTTCGGAAACAATTATTATGATGCGGATAAAAGCGCGGACGGCGGAGTAAGCTCTAGCGATTCAATTAACCGGCCGCATTAGCCGTTTAGCGGTAAAAAAAACCTGCATGGTTTGCAATCACTTATTGTGTCGGATGGTAAATCACCGAATGTTTTGGGACAAAAAAGTTAATTTCTCTCAGCCATATAATATTAATTTTCCAATTTGAATTATAAAAATGCGATTTGAAAACTGTGTTTCACGATATAACCATTATCGCATAGCCACGAACAAAATAACTACATAATCCCCGGCAGTCTGATTTCCTGTATGCATACACATTACACAATATCAATAATACCTAAGAAAAAATACTGCTTATATAATACGAATACTATACAGTGGTATTTATACAATAATATGTAATATGTATGTTGACGGTGATAATATACGAGTAAACTTTTAATGAGACTTGTCTCACACTATACTGCCCACACGACGAGGGGTACGTTTTCCTCGCCACCGCACACATCGTCGTCCAGCACGCATAAATTTGCTTTGTTGAAGTGAAACTGCAGTGCACCCGTAATAGGTACGATACTTGTAAGTACGTACCTATATACAGTCGAGACTCGAGTATTATCGTTATCGGCATTTTATCACATGACTATTTATAGGATTATTCTCCGTGGCCTCGAGGAAACCTATACCTGTATAATATAATATGATATTATACGAACGAAATAATAATATAATCGCGTTAAAATTTTGTTTTTTAATTAAATTTGAATAAGGATACGAAATCGTTACTTCTTTAAAGAAAAACCCACCAAAACCGCGTGACAACACGTCTTTTGAATAGTGGCCAGGCCTCTAGATCAGTGGCGCAACCAGGATTTTTTCAAGGGGGGTGTTCGCCAGTAGCGTATTCAGTAGTTCCTCAAATTTCAGATGACTGCTATTTAATATTTATCGGAAAATTTATACAAAATATATTTAGATAAAAATCAAATTTAAGTTGAAAATAACCTCTCAGCTTCACAAGATATCACGGGTAAGGTTAAAAGAATGGTCAGTAGTTTATAAGTGTTCGGATATAGATTTTTATTACAATTATTGATTACTTCAATAACAGAGTAGGTAACCATTTTTAAGTTGGTTTTCAGCCATAGTTTAAGAAATTTAAACTTAAATTTAAACTGTGGGAACTGTAATGGATATACCGTGTGTTCAATTTTAAAGGTAACAGGAAATATTTCGATCGTGTGACATTGAATTTGAATCGGGGTTTTTATACTGCATTTAGGACTTATAAATACATATTTTTTTAATGAATTCAAATTTTTAATTTTTTTTTATCAGCGCATGCGCAGTAAAATAAAAATTTCTTAAATAGCAACCACTATTTTGGAGACCGGATTTCGATTTCTTTATTTTTTCTGAACAACTTTGATCTTTACAGTTTGTTGATATCTTCAAAATTGCCATGTTTATGACGGTCGGAAGTTTTAAAATAGTTAATTTGTAAATATTGCATTTTTCAACGGTCTATCTTAATTTATAGGTATTTATAGGTATTATTATAACAATTTATTTTTATTAAAACTACTAAATTATCTACTACTATTATCTTAATTTGTTTTTAATAGTATTATAATGAAAGTTATACTATTAACCTGTGTGAATAAGATATTTTGATAGCATTCTAAAATTGATTGTGAATAGTCAAACGTTTTTCGTAAGTCGCGCGTGACACATTATTTTCTGTACAATGGCAAACTATTCCGAAAAAACCAATATGGTATTAATTTTTGGAGAATGTCATCAAAATTCGCGTAACGCAGCGGCACTTTATGCTGAACGATATCCCGAGAGATATCATCCACCACACAATTATTTACGAATTAACTATTTTAAAACTTCCGACCGTCATAAACATGGCAATTTTGAAGATATCAACAAACTGTAAAGATCAAAGTTGTTCAGAAAAAATAAAGAAATCGAAATCCGGACTCCAAAATAGTGGTTGCTATTTAAGAAATTTTTATTTTACTGCGCATGCGCTGATAAAAAAAAATAAAAATTTGAATTTATTAAAAAAATATGTATTTATAAGTCCTATATGCAGTATAAAAACCCCGAATCAAATTCAAGGCCAAACGATCGAATATTTCCTGTTACCTTTAAAATTGAACACACGGTATATAGCTGTTTTTAAACTAAGTTTATATACTTTACTATTCTGTGCTGTATAGCATGCATATAATATCTGGGTTATAATAAAATATTTATTTTAAACATAATAAATTTCCAAATTCCGCATTTATTTTATAAGTTATAACACATTATTATTTCTAAAGTTACAGTTCAAGGGGGTGTCCAGACACCCAAAACACCCCCCTTGGTGGGTATCTATTTTGTAAAGCCACCCAACTGTTCATTGCAGAACAGTAAAAATAACATATAGGTACATGTAACACATATTATAATACTATTATATAGGTATATACGGTGGTATCGATGTTGTTTTGTTCTATGCCGTCCGCTGACTTGTAGTAAGAGTTATCATCAATAATAATATTGTGTCCTTTCGTGTAATTTATAAAATTTTGCCTTTAGCAATATGCACTACTCCATAGTGGGCTTAGAAACATTTAAGTAGACACAAGCCAGTACGCTTTTAATCGCAGTCATTCAAAAATTCGAAATTTGTTTTTGTGTTCTAGTGTCATAGCCAGGGAGTGAAGGCAATAAGCGCACATTTCCCCCATTATATTAGTATGGGCCGTAGACGCCCGTAGTACCTATAGTATACAGAAATAGGTAACAAATATTATTAATATAATGATAATACTACGACAGTTAATTTGTATTTATAAAAGGTTTATTTTGTGTATTAACCTAACCTTAAAATTGATTGCAAATAATAATTATAGTTTTTAAATTTTGTATGGTGTTAATATATACTATTAATTGTTATTACGTTTGCAGAATCTACCATTTTATATAACAGAATATTTTTACTGTGAACCACACTGCTATGTTTAACATAAAGCAGTGGCATATAGGGCTATAGCAAATAGCTTTATTACCTATAACCTTTTTACGATAGTTTCTCGGCAATCGACATAGATAATAAATATCCATATTAACCAGCTAAGTGCTAGTGCTATGTTTTCACATTTCATACTTTTTACAAAATATTTTTTTTCTTCAAATGTCCATTGTTTGATAAAAAGAGTACATGTATATGAACAAGACGTGGATCATAAAGTACCTAATATCCAATAAGTATAATAAGTGTATTAAGTGTACCTACTAGCATTTCTAAATCCAGAGCCCCCTCCCAAAAAAAAAAAATAAAATGTTTTCTTGCTATTCAGCACTGTCTTATAATATCATTTGATAAGCTTTGTTTATACTTTAGGAATTTCTATTTACTACCGCCTAACATATTATAAATTAAAAACATTAGTATTGGTTTTCGTTCTCGTGGGTGTGATTACCCCTCCCTATTTTCGTGTGCGGTACGTATTTAAAGTGTGCAGCCACGAATGCGTTAAAATTGTTTGTAACTTCACTGCCCACGAGTTTGGCTGACACAAAGAAAGAGTACAGTTTTTATCTTCAAATTATAGGGGTTAAACTCATGACTTACTCCAACTGGATTAAATCGCCCCGTTTAAAATGCCAAAAATACAGTGTTCGACAACATATTTTATATCAGTTGTATAAACACTTTAAATATTATTTAATCGACATTTTAACTGTGTTCTGTTCTACAAATTATAATACATGTCCATTGTCCATTTTATGTTCTAATCAAATTGAACTTAGTATACTCGCACATTACATTGGACATTTGTGAAAACCGATTTTGCCATGTGACAGACACTCCGTCCGATAATAAATATAACTGTGTGTCTGTGTTCTCTTAAAACTAAATTTGAAATGCATGAGTATAATATGTATAATGTATATATTTAAACATGATTAATTTATCGTCATAGTGTAATTTACACTGTGAGCGTCTTACGTAAATTGTATGACCCTTGTATGTATTAGAGATATCCTATATTAACGCGTTTACTATAATAGCACCGTTGCGGAACTGTTACACAGTTTAAACCAAATAAAAAAATCGAAGCGTATAATATTATATATAGCTATAGGTACTTACTATACGCGAAACAGATAAATGTAAAACATAATATGACATGTGAACTTTGGCTTTATGACTCTATTTAATATTGTTTTTGTCTTTATTCCTTCTAGCCCGATCCCAGTATCCCACATGACGTATCAAACCTCGTATATAAAATGTTATAATTTCGTCCCGATGACGTTTAAATAGAGATCAGGAAGATTAAAAGCTTAACGGGTATTCGTAAACCTTTCAGGTAAAAAAAAACATTTCACTTTTATTTGTGAATGAACTTGCACACATACAAACAATATAACAGAAATAAAACTTTAAAGGATTTCAATTTCCTGGCCTATCGCTATAGACAATAATGCTGACAACAACATTGCCACTTAGATAATGACAATATAATTAATTTGTGATGGTAATAAATTTATCTTGGTGTATTCACACTTGGAAAATAATTATTTGTATCGTATGAAACAAAACATAGTATTATATTGACGTATTGCGATAACAAGATTGTATAATATCTCATATATTCAAAAAAACATATAATTTTATAAATAAACTAATTAAAAACATCTATTGATAGGAAAAAACAAATAAAAAGTTTTAATATTTTGATTATTGTACAGAAATTGAAAATTAATGTTAATGGTCTATGTAAATTATTATTACTAAATGATAAAAATTATGATTATTGAATAGTAATCATGTTTCTATGATCAACAGAAATAAGTTCAAATAAACCCATTGTTCATAATTAATTTACATTATCTAAGTAGAATATAGTACCTAATAAAATTAAGTTATTAAATTTTAAATAGTACCTTCTAATATGAGATAAAAAAAAAGTATACAATTTCATACTTTTACGTCTTGGGACTTAAAAAAAATATGTTAAAATCCTTAGGCTTCTCTTATATCTTTTCACCTCATTCATACCGAAATAACCCCAGACAAGATTTTTAAATTTCTTAAGTTCAATATTAAAAAAATTATATTTACCAAATAACTTGAGAACTAATATTCAAAAATAATATAAAAATACTATGACAATGCAGTTACCTATGAACAATACGACTTTATGGGTTGTGCGTTTACAATTATATTCACTAAATATTATTTAATTTAAATATAGCAATGGTAAAACATAACATAATATTATAGTAGTTCGATTATGTATTGATCATTGCATGGTTGTATGATAAAATAAGGTTTTTAATTTTAACAACCATTAACTCTAAAACTAGGTATCTACTTATTAGTTTTAGACATAAAATAAGAACAAGAAGTTATTAAATAATAATCTAAAAAAGGAACATGGCACCGTGTCGTGGATTAGAAGAAGGGAGGGAGTGCTTAAAACAAAACTGTACCTATCAAAGAACAATTTATATGGGTTTCATCTGAAATAATTATTGAATTAAAACATATATGAATAAATGCAGTTAAAACAGTATGTATAATTATGACTAAGATAAAATTAATATAATTGATTGACAAATTTCTTGAAGTAATTAACCATTAGGGTATAGAATGTTTAAAGTGTATCGTATACCTACGATTAGACGATAGCACAATAATATTATTTTAACGTATTAACCACAAAAATAAATTATAATGTCTATAAAATAATACAATCAAAATTTAAAATACAATTTTTATTTTCAAACGACAAAAATAAAATTAGTTATTACCAACACGATTAAAAACATTGACTATGATAAGATAATTTATAATTTAACTATTTAAGACTCCTAATTGAAGATATTTTATCTTTTGAAACACGCACACATAACATAAGATACTATATAGTATGTTTTGCTAACGCCGCGAAAACATCTATATAATAAGTAGTAATACAATAAAATATACAAGGTTGATGGTGACGAGAAAAAATTTAAAAAATTTTCATTCGGACAATGGAAAATTATTTCGCAATGCAATTCTTCGCATTGATTGACCTTATAACATACTTAAGAGTATAATATATTATATACAATACACAGAAACGGAATCCCTGAATGCGTTAAAAATAACCACAATGGCAGATGCATCTTCAAGGAGACTTACGTGAATGGATTATTTCTTTTTCTAATGAATGATGAAAACAAGAACATAAAGAACTAGTATAATAAAGACATATTGAACGATATAATATATTATATTGTCGTACGCATGTACACACTACACAGCTCTTTTATGGAAACTTGTTTTCTACTAGTTTAATTCCTTCTTTTTTACACTGTCACAATACCAAAATATTAACAGATTGCATTCAAATGGTAACAAACAATGAATATTGTGTCACGCAACAAATTAATGAACTTAATTATATTGAGTATTATATATATATTATTTTGTTTAAACTTGTAAAAAAAACTCTACGTTTCAATTTTTGTTCCCAATAACAATGAAAGGCTTTTAGAAACGTATATACAATATTATATTATATATACAACGTTTTGGTTCATTACCCTATGCGATTATATGTATATACGATTAAAAATGGTAAATAAGAATAACATAACAAATATATAAGCTTGGAAGAGTCATTATTTAAGGCTAACATAATATGATAATATGATCTATGACTTACGATCCTCAAAACTTGTTCCGGTCAATTTAATGAACAAAATCGAAATAAAATTCGGTGGTACCGAATTATAAATTACAGTGTACATATTCTAATAAATACAAAATGGACGTGTTTTATGATTTAAAAACAACGTTTCACATGTATACTGATTGCTAATGTGCCATAAACTGTTTTAGAAACAAATGTAATTGATTTTTTTTTAATTTCCATCATTTGGAATACAATCGATTAAAATTGTTGACAAGACGAAATTGATAAATAAGTAGGCAATAAATCCTAATTTGTCATTCGGTTTTTAGGTACCTATTTAATAAAACAATTATAAAAAAGGTATGCGAAAAAATAAAAATGATCCGTACACTATAATAACGTAGAATTAAACCTAACTGAACTAATCAGGACGATAGTGCATACTACATAATATATTATATTAAACTTTATAACCCGAGACCGGTACTTTTCTCAACGGAAATTTTATAAGGAAACAGATTTAGAAAAAAAACAAATTAAAAAAATTTATTTTCAACACATAACATACAAATGGATTCTATAATAAATGGTTGATAATTTTTTTAACAACGATTCAATTATTTTTTAGCTAGAAGGCGTTAACAATATCTGAAAATAATATGTGTGTGATTTTATATTGAATTTCTACCCCGAATATATTATACACTTTATTATTAGAAACTCGTAAAATAAACATAAATTAAAGATAAAAGTAAGATAGCTAGGTATTAACCAAAAGTATAAAATGTTTTGTTATGATGATTATGGATATCAACAAACAAATCTGTTATTTTTTTTTGAAAAAAAAAACATGTCAAATTTAATTAAAACGAGTCATTATTAATTAATATATTAAAATAGTTTTTAAACAAATTTAACTAATCAAATTATAAAATAAAATAAATTATATTTATAATATATACAATTTAATAAATTAAAGGTAGTTAAGCAGTAATTTCGTATCTGCACATGTAGGTACTATACCTATATTACTGAGTCCAAAAGACAAATCAAAATTTTAATTCGGGTATAAAATATTACACTATTTTAAAATGAAAAATATTATTTAGAGACTTTTAAATTATACTTTTAATCTTACAATACAATTAATATTATATTTTTTTATATTAAAATTTTTTTTTTAATTTTAATACTCTTCATATTTATTAATTAATTAAATTGTTTTTTAAATAAAATGAAAATAATACATTATAACATACCAAAACATACATCATATGCCGTATAATATGTGTAGTGGAACTCACAAAGTTCGTTTGGATTCGTTCGTATTATAGAAAGTTTAAAGGAGAAGATCTGCAAGCCCATTGATTTTAAGAGATGTGTAATTCAAATTCTAAATTAATTCAACAAACTATATGGTTATATTTTAATCTATTATGTCTTTACCATTTTGCATATTCTGATACAATTTTATATTTGTATACGTATTAAGTAGGTCCCTAAAATTATCTTTTTGAATATATACCTATAATTTTACCTTTTAAGGATTATGCTAGTTAAATCATAATTATATGAGTATTCAAATTTTAAAATAAATTTTCCAAATTTTACGTTAGTATAAAAGTACCATTTTGTTTGAACATGAAAAGTTTGACAATCTACCTTTAGTTTTACCAAACTATTTATATGTACAGTGAAGGCATAAAAGGATGTTATTATAGTTACTAATATAGTAAGATAATGTTACTTAAATTTACCAATAGTTACATAATACATTCAAATGTATGTTTTCAATTAATAAAATATTCAGTTGTATTGTAAGTCTAAATTTGTAATTATCTGTTATATTTTTTATAAATATAAATATAAATATTTAAAACTCTTAAAAATTATATCAAAAATATTTAGACTACTAGAAGTAAGAAAATTCACAGATTGATCCATTTAATATAATTTACTTCACGCCATTGAGCATATATATTTAATAAATTACGTTAAATATATGTATATACACAGTATATTCCAGAGCCAAGAACCCTCCAACACCATAGTCCATAAATATTTTTGCACAAAATTAATAGCTATGAATGTAATATTTTTGACTTGTTCATTGCCAAAATAAAAAACTACTTTAATAGATTGTATATACGACTATCGTGAATCGTGATACAAGTTTACAACTACATAAGAAAATATTTAATGTGACGTTGAGATGATAATATTATGATGGGTATTGCGAGATTTTTAAAACAAGTATTTATTGCTGAATAAATTTATTAATATAAAATATATATTAAAACCAAGTTAAATAAACAAAATATATCATATCTGAAGGCTTTATAAAATATTATTTTAATTAAATACATATTTAAAAATATGACACCAATATTATCTTTGTCTTTCATTCGCGAAACGCCGAAACCGATGAGTAATGTATTGGTATATGATTCCCTTCACTGCCTTCAATATACAAACAAATTATTATACTATAGATTTACACTGCAAACATTTATTTCCATGAGCAATTATAGGGGTCTCCAAATCATTGACTTAAAAGGGCTACGACCGGAGGTTCATGGCCTAGAAGCTGAAACCAAACAGACGCGCGACACTGTACGAAACGTAACAAAATTAAAAATAAAACCAAACATATTATCAAGAAGAACAACTATTTGAAAATTCAAGGAATTAATTTTATTTAGTTTAGTTATAAAATAAAATTATTTTGGTTTAATGAAATTGAATTTTATAAATGTGTGTATAACAAGTAAATTTAGTCATTACGAAATATATAAAATTCGATTTTTTGTTTTTGTTAAAATATTTTTGTTTTTATTGCATTTATTCGGAAATATTAATTTTTTATAATTATTGTTTTGGTTTTTTTTTTTTTTTTAAATAAAATGCTCCTAGTCTAAGCTATCTATACCTATAGATAAATACAGATTTTAAGTTTTAACTATTTTAACATGATGAAAATAATAATAAATTGCGGTGATAAATAAATTGTTTTGGGTAAGAAAACTTGAAAATTGAATACTAGGTTCCTCGTAAATTGTTGTTACAGCAATAAAAAAAAATATCAAAAATACAGTCAATTTTTTTTTTTTATAATGGTTTGCAATTCAAATGTTGACATTACAGCATATCTATGTATATGTTTATGCAAAACGTACAGGTAATAACAATTTACCTTCAAATAGTTTTTGTTATTTTGCTATTCCTTATTTTTCAAAAAATATTTATATTAAACACATGAAACATTCCTCTATTTCTTAAATAAACAAAATATTTAGACTAATTTTAACCTATTTACAAGTATTTTAAATGTTCGTATTATTTTTAGCTTTTTTCTATAAATGTTGAAAAATTGTTTGGCACAAGGATTGTAGGATTCAAAATCCTAGAAAATCTATGATAAGATTTTTCCTAAGTTGTAAATAGTAATTTTAGCTATTTAAAAATATTAAAAAGGTGCTCTGCTGTACAGTAGGTTACAAGTGGGTCAATGTATAATGGATGGTATTAAATTTGAATTCAATGACATAATATCATTGTATATAAGAAAAACGATTCTGGGCGGAGACGGTATGTCAGTCTAGGTATAAGACATATTATATACTTATCTATGGTATTAAAAAAAATTTACCTATAATAAATTCCAAATTAATCATATCACAATATAAATTAGGTACTTATAACTCGTTATACATCAACAACAAACCCTGATACTATCATAGATTTATAATAGTGTACTTTAGAAGTTTCAAGTTCCCTCGAATAATATTATACAACCACAACAAAATAACTAAAATAGTTATTCTAGGTTTTTAATATTTAATTTCGTTCAAAAATGAACTTAAAATGACTATAAAAATAAACTGTGCTTATGTATTATTTTTAGATTTTTTGGTAACAGAATTAACTACTAACGTGGAATCTTGTTTTAAATTTTCAATCCTTAGTTATAAAAGTTTATGGAAAAAATAAACTAAAAAAATTGGAAACTGAAAATGTCCCTAAACAGTTCAAAATAAGTCAAAATATTTCAAAAAAACGCACGGTGTATAGAAAATGCTAATATAAACAGTCAGTAAAAATGTCATGTATCTACGGTCATTTGTTTTAGAGTTACACAAAAAACCAAAATCGATTTTCTCGAAAACAGATTTTGCGTTAAAATTCCTGTTTTTCCTTAATTTTTCTTTTGTTTTTCGCAGTGCGTTTGAAAACTACTTTTGATCCCCCAAAGTAGCAACTAGATTCACTTTCCTATCAGAAAAGATACGGTTGAAGAAAATCCAAGCACTTTTACTGTCCTAAAAGGTGATGACAGACAAAAAAAAAAATTAAAATAAAAACACACATCATTGTAAAATCAATACATTCATCTTTTCACTCGGAATCTAAAATATAAAGGTAACATGTTTTTATATACTTTTGAAGTTCCAATAATGACAAAATTGGATATTTTCCGAACAATAACTATTTCTCTTCTTTTGTTGTTTTAATTATTCAACATACATTAAGCGTGGGGACTTGAATTTTTTCGTCATTACATAATATATTATTATTATTTTAAGCAACTTATACGGCTATACTACAAACCTACACACGCTGGTCTACTTTATTGACTTATAATTTATAATAATGATAACACAATATGATACCTATAACGTTATAATAATTAATAATATAATATCCTGAGAAAATATAGAGTCTGACACACCACCTCCGCTCAGAACCATTTTTCGTACATATTATGTAATAATTTATCGTTGGATTAAAATTTATCACATTCATTACATTACGTGACCTACCTACCCTGCAATGACGAGGTACACTCGAAATCTAGTATACAGCATATAGTGACTTCTCCAGTTTTTTTTAACAGTTAATGGATGATCATAGAGATAGTCAGAACATTATCGAGTCTGACATTAATAAATAAAATTTGTTTTGGCAATTTAACAAAGTAATCAGCCTTTTATACGCAGACGTATAGATTCAGAATTTTAATTTGTTGGAAGGCATTCAGAAGTGCATATTATGAATTATTTTATGTATATAATAATATAAAATAATTAACCAACAAAGAAAAATAAACAGTGTCATAATAATATAATTAATAATTATTATGGATTCGAAGGGAGATTATACTCTATGTGCATACTCGAGCCTGATTATTCGAACAACAAATAAATCGTGAGTACTAAAAGTCGAATTACATTTTTACTATGAAATACAACTATTAAAACAATGATTAATAATCTAAAAATCAAATCGTTTATAGAATTACTGAATTTCAGCTAGGTATATAATATTCCGTTAGGTAACTATTCAAACAAGTTTTTAGTTTAAGCTCGTAATACATTGAAAATTGCAATAACCTAATCAAATTTGTTTAACAAATTAATGGAACATGCAGTGTACATACTACATATACATAATAATCATGATATGAGCGTAAAACGAAAATGTGAAATTTATTAAATTTTAAGTTGGCTTAGACAGACAAAACGGGAGAAAAAAGAATCAAGCTATACTTTAGAGGTGCGGTGAGTAGGAGACCATTGTTGTGAGGATGCAGGCAGGTGTGTTTTATAACATCTGCCAACTGGTTTGGTTCACCTTACAAAATAATATAATCAACAATAAAGACCTACTTATAGCTACTTCATACAGTGTAACTGCTGCTGCCTAGTGTAAATTCGATAGAACGTTACTAAACTTTTCGAACCAGGCCAAACATTTTTAATCTCAATAAATTATATTCTACGTACAAAAATGATTTAATGTAATCGAAGAAACCTTAACTATGTGAATTTTCAATATGTACGGGCTAGATATGGTTGTTTTGTTCGAATTTAAAAAATGTAGCTACATTCTTATTAGTTATTACTTATTAACAATGTAAAATAATATCACGGACACCCAGTCATTCCAAGACGTTCCAAATCCTTTACCAGTTACATCGGATGATAGGGGTCATATACCTGACGTCAGTATATAGAAATTATGACATGACAATAAAATACATTTGTGTTTATAATATTTTATTAATAAATGGCAAACAAGTTCAAATAGTCATCAACCTAATTTAAATAAAATCTATACATAATGTCATAATATAATAAATAAATATTATAGTGAAGCAATGATGAAAAAAATTATAGGGTAAAACTAAGGCCTATAAAATGTTGTGCAGTAGGACATTTATTAGAGCATACTTTTTTAAATGTGATTTTATCTTAAGGATTAGTAATTTAAGCTACATACACAAATGATTTAAATTTTTTTATATTTACATTGTATTATTCTGGAGATAATCACAAATATACAATAACCAATAAACAATATAAACTTATATTATTTTATTAAATTAAAAACATTTTCAAACGTCGAATAATAAAACATAATTCGTATCAAAGACTTTTATTCAGAGGAAACCAATGCAAACGGCAGTCGATGTATTATGGAAGTCAAGATAATTATAGTCGTGATGTTATAAGCTCTATTTTTACAAACACGCTTAAAATTGTTCGAACTCTGCTATTATACCAAAAGATAATTTTATGCATCTATTGTTGTGTCTTGTGTGCAGTACAAAATAGCAAATGTAGTGTATTAATATAGTTACACTATAAAAAATATAGGTAGGTAGTACACCTAGCTTATTGAAATGCGTTAGAATTTTCCAAGAACTGTTTATAAAACTTCTCCCATCCACAAACTATAAGCTAGACTATATTTTTTTTATAAATATAATATATAGTATGCAGAAAAATAGTGAGGTATGAATTGTCTTTTTTACATAGGAGCTGATGTATTATATAAAATTGATATTTTGTACCACAGATGATAAGACATTCGGAAAAGCATATTAAGATACATATAGGTACAATATAAAATATAATATATTATAGATAGAAAGCCCGAATATTATAATACAGCTTGTGCATAAAGCGTCTGCTTTAAGACAGCGGTTAAGACGAGAATATAATAATGTAATTATTATTCTAATGTTTTACACGACGACATCATTCCGTGTACCTCCACATTAAAATGATATAAATATAGAGAAGTGAAGATAATTTCGAATATACCTGATGTTTTATAACATTATCATCATCGGGCGATGAGTATATCAGTCGACCGTACGAATATTTGCAGTGCTCTTTGTCGACGTCGTCGTCGCCGACGCGGTCATGCTGCAGCTGCAAGTCGACCGCGCCGCCGTCCGCGTGACAGTACGACTTATTGTTGTAGCCGCCGTAACCGTCGAGCTGCGTGAGGGCCAGCAGACCGATTCCGGTTGAGCCCCCTTCGTCTTTGCAACGGACACCGGCACCGCTGCCCACGATAACGCCGCCACAACCACCGATGTCCGCCACGACGGCGGCATTACCGCAACCGCCGACAGTATCCATGACCGCGGAACCTGAGTCGGCAGGCGGGGAACTGTGTTGCAAGCAGTCGACGGGCGTCATATGGGGTTCGGGTTTCACGTCCACTTCGAGCTTGATAGGGCTGTAAGGGGCCGTGCCGGCTGAGAGCCTGAGATAGAAATAAGGGTCGCCCCCGCAGGGCGTCTCGTCTTCTCTGGTACGGTAGTGGTGCATGCCGGCGGCTGGCGATGATGGTCACCCCGGCGGTCGTGGTGGTATCGTACTATATAATATTATAATAGTACTACGAAAATCGTATACGACGGTCACTCTACTCCTCCTACGCCGCCTGCGTATATGCACACCACCCTCTTTGCCCGAATATTTTCTGTTCCCCCGTCACACGCGAAATACGCGACGACGATGATGATGTCGACGACGGGGCGCGCACAGATGGTCGCTGTGAGGTACACACGCGCACGCACACGTCAGATAAACTCTCTCACACACACACACACGCACGCGCGAAACGACACACGGACACGGCGGCGGCACGACGACGACGACGACGGAAACAACGCACGCAGCACGTGACGACGACGTACGAGAGGTCTCCCCGTCTGCGTCTCTATGAATCTCTCTCACTCGCTCTCACTCAACACGCGAAGCCACGCACTGCTGGGCGGAGACTAGGAGGACGGCTTCGGCATCGTGTCCATTGTCACGGAAAGCCGCCGTTACACTGAAACGCGGGCCGCGCTGTTACGGCGAAGGAGCAACAGGCTCTACGTACGAACACACGATGCTATACGAGCGCGCACGCAACCGTGTGCGTGTGCGTATGCTTCGTATAATATGATATATATTATATACATATACATGTATACGCCACCACCTCTAAGCCGCTGCCGTACACTGTGTAGCCGCCGCCGCCGCACTACCACCTGCCTATGCCATCGCCGCCGCATAAACTATACTACTATGTACGTATATACCCGTGTGTATATATAATATTATATATATCATAATGTATATGGCACATATATGTATATAATATATATACATATATAATGGATATGGCGAGTATATATATATATATATACCGTGCGACGTGCGTGTATATAGTAATACAGCAGAATAAAACGCGGAGGATATGCACTATAGTAATACGACGATCGTGTGTACAGACCCCTCGCGCAACACTGCTGCCAACCATGGACGACGCTTCTCCTCTTAGCTCTGCGCTCGCCGCCTCTGCTGCTGCAGCAGAACTGCCGCGGGATAAAAAAAAATACACGATAGATATAATAATACATAATGTATTTTATGTAGTATGTACGCGCGGGTCTCACCGGAACAATACACACAACACGACACAATCATCGTAGTACCGAACAATTTTTTTTTCTCCCAAACAATAACGCGTTTAATGAATACGTTTTTTTTATATTTCAAACACCGTATAAATGTTTCGATTAATATTACACACACACACGGGGCGCCGTAAGTCACAAGTCAAAAACGAATACATCGCCCGACAGATGATCGTCGTCCTATAAATTATAAAAGACAACATTTCAGCGGTATAGTCGGCACTACCACTCGTTTTGCCGGACCGTGTTATACGCACGCAAACGATAGCAACAGATAAAATAATATTGCATGCCTATATAGTGTGAAAATATACTGTGCGTCTATCACGGAATTATATTTATATATTTTATGCCATTAGTATCTATTGTTGGTCAACCGTATTGAGTTGAAATATTTCTTAAAATGTCATAACTTCGACTAATACCACCATACTCGTCAGTAAATTATAATATTATAAGTTTAAAATACCAAAAAGAGTACGCCAGTACGGACGAAAAAATATTTTAACTAGTATATAAACTAGGTTTACTTAAAATTATTACATTTCGATCTTTTGTTATTGCATATTTATTAGTTATATAATAAGTATACACCTGCGTCTTACGTAAAATATATTTTATTTTTTCTATGGTATATATAACTTCAATAGTGTATTTCATTTCAGTATTATACTGAAACGATGCTCACTCGAGACGAAAATTAAGCTATAGGTACATTTAAAATAACCTAATCAGCATGATGAACTATTTTAAAATAATGTAGAAATCTGCATGATGCTATTCCTAAATAAAATATGGTATCAATTTTAAAGCCATACGTATTTTATGAACAGACAACAGGGATGAAATTTAATAGGCGCATTGGCAAGCAAGCTAGGAGCTATAACACTATCCCCTCGATGGTATATGGTATGGTTAATATGGAAATCAGATATTCAAGATCCTCATATCCTGCATCATAATATGAAGGTTCATCTTACATAATTTTACAAGGGTTCCTTACCCTATTAAACAAAAACTAGATTTCACTGATAAAAGCTTTTTACATCTATTTTATTTAACGTTCTACTATATAATATAATATAATATATTAAAATAAATACTTTCCGTAAATTGTATGACATTTTTTTATGACAACACTTTTCCAAATAAATAAATACTAAGTTACTAAAGATATATAACTTTCAATTTATTTTTAATATTTTAATAATAATAACAATTATTGTTATTTTATTCACATTCTACGAGTATAATCAAAAAAAATATATTAGGTATATATTTATATATATAATATATCAAACTTCACCAAGTATATTATATGTACGATTACGTGCGTACATGCGTAATGTCTGTTTTATCACAATTGATGCAATGTTTTTAAAAACCAATGATTTTTCTAATAAAAACAGTATTTTTAACAAAAATTACTAATAATTCGCAAAACAAAAGACTCTTTTCATTAATTTCCTACTAATTACTTAGGAACCATACTTTTCTTCTAATATTAACGAAATTATTATTCAAAAACTTATTTCATCAAGTCATTATGAAATGGGTATGCCGTTAAAAATTAAGATTTCATTCATTAAAACTAAAGAGCCCTTGCCGTTCAAGGCATTGGTCATGGGCCAGCCATGAGCTGGAGGGAAGTGGTAGACGCACCATGACGGCGGTGTTGTCTGAATAGTTACAACCGAACACTGTGTGCTGCCACGGTGTATCCTACCTACATCGGATGCCACTTTGCCAGATGTTTCAAACTATTGAACTACTGGTCCTTTCTTGCTTCGCTACAAAAATTATATTACTGCAACACACGTATATAATAATAATATCGCACTACCCCATCGCCGCGGAGGCCGAAAAGCGAACATACGTGAGAGCACGCTTCAAAGACGGACAAAAAAAATGGAACGTTTTAGTAAACCCGTGCACAAAAAGAAAAAGGGGACCAAATACTATACAATATATTTATGAAAAAAAAAGGTTAACAAATTACATTAAAATCAACATTTGTTACGCAGCATCATATAAATTCCATAAATAATACACAGTCCGGCGTTGGTTTTTATGAACCCGAATCTCAACCAGCACATGTATTTAAAAATCATCAAACACGAACTATAATATAGGTGCATATAGTGTATAATACAAATATTTATTGGTTATAAATTATATAATATATATTTTATTAATATAGGTGTAAATAGTTTTGCTAAGAATGCTGGAAATCTAAATATATATTTAAAAGATGTAATTTATAAATGAAAGATTAGTGATTTTTATTTTATCAAAGGGATAGTAAATAGGGTGTCTATAAAGTCTAAACACATTCAAATAAAAGTTTAATCAATTTCTACACCAATGAAAATTTAATTCACAAGTAATAAATAGCGAACAATAGAGCATTATCATATTTAAATTTCTAGGCATTCCAAATTAATAACGTATTAAACAACTTTTAACAAAAATTATTCATAACTCATGTCTCATACTAAATAAATAATAAACCAAAGTGCTTATTTATAACCAGAAAGGCACAACAAATATGTATTGGCTTCGTTTAAAACTTTCGTATACCAAATCTTGCACCAATTTCGATCAATATATTTTATATTATGTTATTAGGTAATGATTACTGATCACGTGTAATTGTTATATTGAGTTTTAAATATATAAGGATTTGGGATAGATCATTAGATAAAAATAATAATAAATGTACAGAATACATTATAAAATAAAAATATAATGGATAAATCCGAGATTCGGCCAAAATATTTTTCGATTCTCGAACTTAGTAAATATTATTTTGTATTCGTACTTTATTTATAGCATTCTATAGGTTATGATTTATAAATACATACATAAATTGATCTGTTTCTAATACTAATTAATACTAATTTTACGTACATAAAATATCTTAGAAAAATTGTAATAAAACATATTTTATTTTATTTAAGGTTTGAGAAATTTACAAAATTTTCTACAAAAATTAAAGAATGATTAAATTGTTTTTACCAAAAACGTTGGTATTGGAAACATTTATTTTCTAAGCTACCTATTGTACCAATATACATTTAAATTACACATTATTGCGGATATTTAATTTATTTACATGTTAAAAACTAGAACAAAGGAATTGCTAAGAGTACGTGCTTGTTAAGCTGTATAAATAAAAACAAGTGTTTTTAGTTTCCTTTGTTAGGGTTAAATATGAAGAACCATACATTGTAAACATTACTTACCAATGGGCAATGGATCAAATAACTTAAGCAAAAAATATGCCTTTTGTATATTAGAAATGTATAATACTTTTAAATTTCAAAAACTGAAATATATTTATTATTTAATATCAAAGAAAAAAAAATATAAAATATTTATACATATATTTATGCCAACATATTTTGTTATAATAATAATTATAATTTATAACAAATCCGATAATTTCACAAGGCTTAAAGAATAACACTAGAAAAAATCGTGATCAATTCTATACAATAACACACAACAGCACACTACATACATGCGCGCGGAATAAAATTGTTTAAACCACTAAAAAATAATCTTAAACCTCAAAAGGTATCTAAAATTAAAGGTGCAAGACCTGGTATATCAAAAATGTATATTGGGATACCAAGAAGCAAATTATATTGTACTATATATCTATCAAATTAAAAATAAGAAAATAGGCATGTATTTTTGTTCTACTGTTTTCGATTATTTAAGTTTTTGTATTGAAACACAAACTATAAATAATTAAACAATATGAACTAAAATAGTAAAATCTTACCCAATGATGGGGGACTTCAACTTCGGATGGCTCTGCTGGTGGCGAGTCTATACTCTGTAAATAATAAAATTAAATATTAAACTGAGTGATAGGATACAATTTTTTTTAATTTTTAACTATTACCTACTTATCTATAATAATTATATATTATTATTATAATTTATAATTTAAATGTTTAGTAAATATTTTTGTAACCTATAAAATTCAAGTAAAATTTAAATGACGTCAAACAAATAATATTGCCAAATGTTTAGCCATGATTTTTTTTATTTATTGCTTCCTACAAAACCTAATTTATAAGGATAGATACCATCAATCAGCGTTAGCTATAAATAGATCGGTGTTGGTGAGTTGCGGCCCAAACCCTAAATAGCGTACGAGTTGCGGCCCGGGTTTATGAGGGGAACGTACGAATTGCGGGCCGGGTTTATGAGAGGTAAATAGATAATGCTCGATGGATGGTAGTGATGATTAAAATTGGTCTTGGTCTATAGCGGTCTCGCAAGACTCTTGCTGCAAGACCAAGATGGTACTGGTCTAGCAAGACCAAGATAGCTGAAAAAGACCAAACCAATACCGAAGCGGCAAGACCAAGACAAAACTTTTACTGCAAGACTCTTGCAGTCTTGCAATTTTTTTTTTGCCCGAAAACACATTAGTGTATCTAGATTCCATTAACTAATAATTTATAACGAAAATAATAAGAATTTATTTATATTGTTATGAAATTTTATCAGTATTCGAGGAAATTACGAATTATTGAAAAAAAGATAAAAAATATAATAGGAATTAATATTACAAAACAACAGTTCTTTCATACTAATTAAGTATTAACAATTCCTGAAAAATGTTTTTTTTTTCCCAAAATCGATAAGTTTCATCTTAGAGATCATAGCAAAAAACCTAAACAAAACTACAACAGGTATTTAGTTAATAGGTGTATACACAGACCAAGACCAAGATTTTAAAAGTATTGGTCTTGGTCTTGTTTTGATCATCCACTAATAGATGCGGTCAAATATGTATAGTTACGAATT
The DNA here is from genome assembly GCA_949089665.1 of Macrosiphum euphorbiae. Lineage (NCBI taxonomy): Eukaryota > Metazoa > Arthropoda > Insecta > Hemiptera > Aphididae > Macrosiphum > Macrosiphum euphorbiae. The sequence continues at coordinate 88,327,367 of CARXXK010000002.1, read as the reverse complement.
ATGAACCTATTAATAATTTGAAGCTAGTTTGGGACGTTTGGGTTAAAAGTAGAAATTTCTCAGTATTGTTCAAAATAATCTTGAAAAAAAATTACGCAAAACCTGTTTTGGACAAAATCGAATTCGTTTTTTTGTTGTAATTTTAATAAAAAATAACCGTAGACTTAAAATGTTCAATAAATATTTATATATTTATGCATTTTTAATACATGATCACATTTTTAAAATATTTGACTCTAATTGAGCTATTTATGGACAATTTAAATGTTCGACTTATGTAGATGTGGTAAAATTTTTGTTAAAATTAATGAAAATTTAAGACAAGGTTTCTAATACGTTTTTCGTACATAAATTAAAAATATGGAAAATACTTAGTCACAATTTATTTTTAAATATAACGTTTGAATTTAAAATATTGCGTGGAAATTGCGAATTATTTTGTAAACGTAATTATATATAGGCTGAAATACCGTTTTCAATCGAAATCGTTTTCGATACAATTTTTTTGTCATTGAATTCATTCAAATTTAACATTTCCATTAACTACAGTTAACACAACATTAACACTCGACACCTACTAAACAGCGGAGCGCGAATACCTCTGTTTTTAGTAAAATTACGAACAACTAAATTAAGAAGAATGTGTTGTTATATATGATGCTATAGCAATGCATTTATCTATTATCAAACTTAAAATTCAGAACATTATCTGTCTTTAAACGTGGGCTTGTTTATGATTTTTTGCAAGTTACATGATTATGTATAAATTATTACAATTTAAAAATGCTTATATCTCGTTTTAAAATGTAAACATCATAAAAAAAGCTTACACAAACACAGATAATGTTTTTAATTTGAAGTTTGATAATAAGAGAATTCACTCTAATACTTAAACCAATAACACAGAGTTAATTCTACTGAACAAAACTTTTCTATGGTGCACAATGCACATGGATATAAAATTGAGGCAACAAATAGTGCACTGAACATTTTTTAAATTTGTACTCAGTAATCTGTATTTAATTTATGATTTTATCGACGTGCAATGACTTTGAAAAAATATATCGGAAATAGGTGTATACACTTTTGATTATTATTCTTGATACAACATCAACAACTAAGGTTATTACTTATTAGTTTAAAAAAAATTGCGAAATAAAGATAATTAAGATAATTTAATTATGTTACATTGTTACACAATTAAACAAACAATGAAAATGGTTAAATACCAATACTTTTACATCATGTTGATTGATTTTAGACAAATTAAAATTAGAAACAAATTAGAAGGAACAGAGATCTTCACCGCAGTCAGGATTTAAATTTTGAAAATATCAAATAAAGAGGAAGTTTAAGATTTTAAAAGTTTGAAATTTTTGTTAGGAAATAGAATTTTAATTTTAAGTATTTTTTGATACAAAACTATTGCACTGAATTTGAGCTGAACTAGGTATATTTCAAAAAACATAAACCAACATTTTCATTTCTTTATAGTTGAAACTTAGAATCTCAAATATTATATAGTATCTACTTTAAATTGCTTAAGAAGGATGTGAAACCCGCATTTGTTGTTGCCATTTATAGCAAACAAACGAACAATACACCAAATTTGAGTTCAGCAGAACCAATTTTGGGTTGATAGCTTAAAATAAAGAGTAAATCGACTTATACTATCAAACTTAAAAGTTAAAGATAAGAACATTATCTGTGTTTTTACGAGTCAACACTTCAATTTTTAAGTTATAATTGGGTAATATATTAACTATTTTTAAGTGCTCATAAATCGATTAAAAATTAAAATATAGTAAAAAAATTACTTGTAAACACGGTTAATCTTATATTTTAGTTGATCCAATTCACTCTAATATTAAAACTAACAAAACAAAATTGAATCTGATTAGTAAAAACTGAACGTACATTTCCTGATGTACGTTAGACGTAGACAACATTTCGTATAAGATAATTTTAAGTACTCATAAGTTACCAATGTAAATACTTCGATAATTTATGTACAAACAATTTAATATCATTCACTCGAATAAACTCGCTAGCAAAGGTTCAACGAATTTTTTAATGCTTTAATTACTTTTTATCAAAACGAAATTAATAGTTTAATAATTTCTATAAATTATAGAAAAATTGTGTAAGTTATAATTTTGTAAATTTAAATCTAATATTATCACTTATATCACAAGATGTAACAAATGGTGATCAGTAATGTGACCCACAAATGTGTATTGTATTAAAAATATGTTTTAGGTACTTTTAAAAATTATTTAAAATTTAAATGCAATGTTAGAAATGTATTAAAAACCTATGGAAACAAAGTTTTTAACGTTAAAATTTTTTATGAAAATGTTCATATAATAAATGTTCACATTTCAGACAAATCGTGTATCGGTAAAAAAACGTAAAATTAATGTAATTTGTTAATTATTTTTAAAACTACGTCCGTTTAACTGTTCGTTCTTATTTATTACCACATAAGTACTGTAGTATCATCTTAGCTCTAAGGAGTGAGGAGGGGTGATTCATACAATTTTCGCAATCTGAAATATTCAGCTCTATCTCAAATCTGCATTTTAAGTATTTTTAACTTATTATTTATTGCTTCTAATTTACAGAACAAGTGTGCTTCCCCTTTAGGCTACCAAACGTCATAATATTAAGTGGAAATTGGTTAATCTCTCATAGTTAACTTTGTAACATAGGACCAAACGATATGAACAAATTATTTCAAAAACAAATCAACTTGTTTATAACATGCAATAATAATTATTATATTAACTAATAAAAAATAAACCAGCTAAACAACTACTAGATCTAAAAAGCAAGTTCAATATGAACACACATATCTTAATTATTCTTAAATATAATAAATTAAGTTTTTGTTTCAACAAAAATAATTTAAAAATTACTACCAAGCTTATCTGTATTTTGTAATATAATTAAAAAAAAAATTAATATTATGACCACATTACCTAACAATAAAATTGACTAAATATAAAAAGTTTGCATAAAAGGAATATTAATAGGTATTTATATTTTTATTTCGTAAAAACTTCGACACTATTAGACTAAAAAGCATAAATGTAAATATAAAATTATAACTTACAAATAAAAGTAATGCAGATAAATGAAATTAACAAAATATACTATAGATATTCATGCAAATAAATATAAAATATAAATAGTTTTTATCTGGTATATAAGCAGATTAATAGCTTCTATTAATAGTTAGAAATAATGATAGTAAGGTGTAGATATAAAAATGTATACCTAATATTATGTACCCATAATTAAAAATACCTACTAGGTAAAAAAATATTAACATTTTATGTAACAATTTATTACCTCTCTTTTTCTTTTAACTGCAGTACCAGCAGTAGTTGTTGGAAGAGGCTTACGTGGAGTATTACCAAATGGAAAATATGGAGAGTCTGGGCTGAAAGTTTCAGGGCCAGATGCAAAATTATTACCATATGCCTAAAACAATATTTAATAAAAAAAAATTGTTATATCTTCAAATCTGTATCTTATTTATTTGTCAATTAAAACTAAATAGTTAAGTACCCCAAAAAATAATTAAAGGAAATATTATTTAGTATTTTAGATTTGAAATAAATTAGAAATAACCGAGGAAATCGTATTAATTTGTTAATTACAACTAATGGAAAAAAAAAGGTAAAATCATGAAAGAGGAGTACATGAGGAAGATCACTTAAAAGTTATTATTAAAATATACAAAAAAAGGATGTACAATGTAACAAGTGACAAATCAACATACCATTCCATTTTCTATATTATATGGTGGCTGAAATCCAGATTTTTCTGTAACAGAAATAAAAACACAAGGAATAATTAATAAACAATTTTAATTAACTAGATACAAATTATACATTCTAATGATGAACACAGGTACAATTAATATTTGAATCATTAAAATAATGATTTTATATTTAAACTTGATATACTAGGTCAATTAACAAATACCTAATCCAGTTTTAAATTGATTGTGATACTAAATAGTAAGATTTTAAAGATTGTTTAGTAACAACTGAATTGGCTATTAAACATTGGTGAATCCATTATCCAACTCATTAGGTACATTGTATATTATAATATGTATTTATGGAGTTAATAATTTAATAAGGTAATTAGATATTGTTTCATGAAACCGGATATTGTAAGTTACATTCGAAATATTTAAGGCTAAGTTTACTCGACCAAACTTATTATTTAATTACCTAGGTACCAATAAACATATTTCAATAAATTACCTAAATAAATTTGAAATTAAAACCGATTTTAAGTGGTTTTTTATTTTTGTAAAAGATGAGAAATATTAAAAAAATGCTTAGGAAATTTTTTTTTTAAAAATAACCATACCAATATTGTACTGTGAGTAAAATTATACTAACACTGCAGTAAAATTAAATGTATTTTGAAACACAAAACCTAAAGGCTGATGAATTTTGCAAACTCTTTAACAATAGGTACCTACAACATAATTTAAAACAAATATAGGTAAACAATAAAAAATAGTAGGAACGTAACAACAATTTAAACACCTAATGAACCTAATCGATTTTTTTCTAAACATTTCAATAATATTATGTACCTACTTATGTGACAACTAAATATTTATAATATAAATGCCAAATGGGTTACCTAATATTATTTGTATAGATAGGTAACATGACTGTAGCTATAAGTTGCAATCAATAATAAATATGGTTATGAACCTAGGTATGAACATGGCTAAATATATTAAGCAATAGAAATGAATATAAATTATATGATCGGCAAAGGTTGTGAACCGATTTCATAATTAAAAAGTATGGACATCAAGAACAATAATTAGATGATAATTACAGTGAATTGTGATACAATCCTAATATTGGGTTTGGGTATACGTTTTCACCATCACAATCGTATATAGAGTTAATCGCGGAAATAAAATAATGACAATATTGTAATATATAAATAGGAGAGTGTTGTAATCATAACCAACATGTGAATACGAAACGGACGAATCGAATATTCTCATCACAACATACGTCGTTCGACCAGCGCTCACAGCCTTAGTAAATGAAAAAATGAACGGGTTAAAGTATTTCGGAGCACGTCCAGGCCGTGGACCGAGCGTAGTCGTGTTATCGCAAAAGAAACGCGTCGCATACGGGAATAATTTCGGGACTCATCGACGACGACGCGCGGACGTGCAAAAACGCGTCGGTCGACGAAAAGTCGGGGGGCGATGTAATGGTGATAAAAAAAACAAAAAATGAATTATAAAAATCGGCCCGGAACACGTCCAGCGAGTCCGTACGGCTTTACACCTCCAGCCCCAGCGGCAATAAAGTAACGACACCAACCTGGTTGTTTATTCGCGATCTTGTTGAAGCAGTTCTGGAACACCTCGTACAAGTGCATCGGTTCGTCGTCGCTTGTCGCCATTTTGTGATTTCTTCGATATTACAAGCCCATCGGATTGAAAACATAACACGACGAACTTTCACGGATCATAAACATGCGAACGGCACTGCAAGAACAACATTGCCGTGCGACATGGTGCCCGTGTACGCGGAAAGCGTCAGATGTCAGATCGTATCATACTATCCGTAACCACGGTGCAAAAAACACAAAACCGAAAAACCCTCGGCGGCGGCGGCGGCGCTGTCCTTCCTCCCCACTCTCCGCTACCAGCTGCCGTTGGCCAACTCGGCGCGACCGGTGGTGGCCGTGCGCCGGGAAGCGGTCGCGGGGCGAAGAGGAAGGGGGCGGTTTCCCCCTCTCGCGTCGACAGCCCCCTCTGCGACGACAAAATGACGCAGTGCAGACACCGGCGGAACACGGCTACTCTTTACGTCGACCAAACACGGTCTCCCGTACGTCCGTCGACTGATCGCGTTAGCTTCTAAAGCTCACTCGTCGGTTACTCGGTTCGTTCCATCCGTCGCGGCTAACGTTTTATTAGACTGTTTTATTACTTATTAGAAAAACCAGTGGCAGTGTGGTTTTCCGGCCGAGGATTTGTTTGTCCATTACTACATTTCTTGTTCATAAAAATACATTGTTAATCACAATAACACGTATATTATTAGTCCGTTTCCATTCTCCGAAACCGAACTCGTATCCAGTGTCGCCGAAGTCTTTTGAAACGCCTATGACAGTTGTATGATTTACCTAATTATTTTCAAAACTAAAGAACCCACCCGCCTACAATTACTAAGAAAAAATTCTCTAAATATTAATTTACCTACTTATGGTATTTGTCATAATATGAAAACCGACTTTCTGCGTCTCTGAATAACTCTGATCGTATCGAATTATTCTCGTGCTGTGTGGACGGTGCCAGTATGTGGCAGCAAATCATTCGAAAAGATCATTTGCTAATCGCAATAAACCAATAATAATAAAAATTAAAAACACTATCGGACTTTCTGGATCAAAATTCTAAAATGAATATCAATTTGAACTTGGAAATATGAACATAAAATTTATGATTTTTGTGATGGTCATATCCAGGGTGAACTGAAGCCCATTTGGCCCCCTATATACCTACTGGCTACTACTACAGCTTCGACTTTTTGAAATTAATTTTTGACTTTTGGTTATTAATTATAGTAAATAGGTGGGTAGGAGATAAATATTTTAAAATTTAAAATTTAATTTATGTAATATTAGGTAATATTTTGTTATTTATATCTAATGTACTTTAATCATAGTTAAAATTTTGACGTAAAAATTAACGTGATAGATAGTCATATTATCTATATATATTATTTCACTTAGGTAGGTAAGTTGTAGCCTGTAGGTACCTAGTACCTACACGGCTACACCGCAATAATTTAAAGAATATTGAATTGCTTAATAAGTAGATAACTGAAATTAAACCTATTTACAACTATTTGATTGGTTGTGCTTTATTTATTAGCAGCTATATGGAATTAGTTGTATTGTTCTGTGGTTGTACTTGAAGCGATCTTAACTCTTAAGAGGACTCCACACCCGCATGTGTTGTCTCTGTCTAACAAGTTCGTAGCAAAGCAAATTTACGCTCAGCAGATCACGTTTAGTGCCGTTAGTTTAGAGATAAGAGTGAATCGACCTATTACGAAATTTTATGGTAAGAACATTATCTGTGTTCGTATAATGTTTTTTACGATTATACTCAGTTTTTAAGTGAGTTATGAGCATTTTTAATTTACGTTTTATTGTATTATATAAGCGTAAAATGTTAATAAATTGAGCTATGAACTATCGTAAAAAAATATCATGCGAACACAGTTAATGATCTTACCACCAAGTTTCATAATAGGTTCACTCGATTCATTCTATTTTTAAAGTAACGGAACTAAACATGATCTTCCCTTAGCCCGCTTAGCCCCCTAAATATTTCAATAGCCTCCCCAAAATCAAAATGTTATTATTATTGTTTTTCGTTTTAATAATAATCTGTTAATTTTTTTGAAAATTGTAAAATAGTATTTAACCAAAAAATGGCTCTAACAAACTACCATTAAAAATCATAGAAAAGGGACATCAGCTGTTTATTTAAGAACAATCCAATCCACCACCGACCGACCGAATTCATTGAAATATTGAATTTACAAACAAAATTATATTGTCAATACATCTACTATAGTAGTGACCAATATATATCTTATGAAAATACAAAACAGTCTACTGCAGAAGATTATTTCAGGACTAATTTTTTTTTATACCATCTTCGATGTAGTTATTACAAATTTAAAAAAACGATTTTCACTAGAAAGTCTTTAAGATGGATTCATCCATTTTTTCAATCTGAATTTTAATGATAGTCTTCATTTCATTAACCATTATCATGTAAATACCTAAATTAGATTACAATATTGATTCTTAAATGACAATATAATTATTAATATATTATTTTATATTTTTATTTAGTCTTTAATGGATGTGTCCAAATAATGTCTTAATTCAGAAATGACAGTGGTAAAATATGGTTAGGTTAATTAGGATAGGTAATTCAGGATAGGTTCACCGATCTTTCTTTACTATATGTCTATATATTGAAAAAGATTTGACCAAAAATATTAATAGCAATGATATTTTGAATATCTTTGTTGATAAAAATAGATATTTGGTATAAATAAAATGTTAATTATTGTTTAATATACCTTTTTTACTATTTTTTTTTATTACAACTTAAAATAAATATTTGGATTAGTAGTATGTTATACTTGTGTGTTGGTAGGGGGTGCGGGGGCGAAGCCCCTTCGGGTCACTTTACATTTTATTATTATAGCCCCCTAAAAATGCAACCAAATGTCCGCCTATGCTGCAGTGTTGTAAATTATTTTGATGTATCGAAATTATAAATAGTAGGTACGATCAACAAATAACAAATATGCTAAATGGTAGGAACTACATTTTTTGAATTACCAATTAAGTTTAATCTTAAAATGTTTATAATATATAAATATGTACTAAAAATTAAAATAAATACTCAACAAACAGCGAAACTGCATTTTCTTTTTTTTTAATTCAAAAGAAAAGTTTCTGTTTTCCGTTCTTTGATTTATGAAACAGATTTTGTACTTGAAAAGCATTGCCAAAAAATAATGCATTGTGCATTAAAATTTAAAATCGATACCCTAGACTAATAAGTATTTTCGGTTTAGTTTAACGGAGTGGATCACGTTGGTCCACTAGCTCCCAAGATGTTCTAAATAAAAATTGTCCTATAAATTTCGTCAACAATAATAATACTATAGTACTATACTACTATACCAGGTGGATTATTTTGTAGGAGATATAATAATATGACATCCGACCACCATGCAATTGCACAGTAGCAAAATTACCAAGTCCACCTATCATCATTTATCTACAATATCTCTTTATTTTCTAAATAGTAAACACCTACGCCCTACATATGTTAGTGGGTACTATCCAAATAAATATAGTACATTTTACTACATTTTCATGAAACAACATAATTTTGTTTGAAATTTATAAATAATAATTTGCAATATACGTCTACCTATAGATATAGCTAGGTGCCTATTTGGTACCTATTTGAAGTCATATACTCACATTTATGATAAATAAATAAATAAATTTAATTTACCATGCTCATATTGACATATTTTTTACTTTATCGTACCCAATTTGTTCATTAGGACGTATTCAATTATTTTTTAACCTCGTATTATAATATTAAATTATGACTATAACATAAGTCATAAATATTATTCTGAAATGACCCAGAGGGCAGAGAGTAATGAGTGTAATGATCAATGATCGGATTTTAAAATTGTTTTTAGAAGACAAAATAAAATTACCATCGAATAGTGAATACTAAATAGGTTATAATAGAGATATTAATTATTATTAAATATTAATAATTGTAATAATCTAACTAATCGTAATCACTAACCTACGGCCGTGTCGGTCACTACCAAATGCGATAACACGGCCAGAGTACAATAATAATGCGCTGTTGTGTTGAATCACACTGTACAATCGTATGTTAGAAGCGAGATCACGTCATCGTAACGATTTTGTACACATTTTCATTTTTCGTATTAATTTACGATACCACAAAATACTATCAAATATCATCGTATCGAGGCCCGATGGGTAAGTCGTGACCTGTGGAAATACAATTAACGTAATTTGTTTATTTATGCATTAATTATCTTTATATTGGTTTATTACTGGCATTACTGCTATCAAGTATTCGAGTGTACCTGCCTCGAGGTGGAAGCTCGCATCTGAACAACTCCACTAGTCCACTCGGTGTGACGATTAAGCTATTTACTATCTCATGTTTAGCAAGTACATGGTCATTTGTCATTTCTCGACATTTGATTTCAACATTAATATTGTTCGTCAATAAGTTTTTGTCATTGAGAATTATCTACAACCATACTGGATGGTTTCTAATGTTCAACATACATCAATACCGGAAGAATATGGCGAGTGTAAGTATTTTCACATACAATGATTCGCGTGTACAGAGTTATTCAGGAGGATTTACCAATTTGAACTGGTGTATAGGGTAATACATATTCCAATACTCCACCGTTTTAAATTAGTAATTCTCCATGATGTAAAGTGTATATTTACTACTAACTCTTGATATGATTAGTTTTAATTAGGGTTAGGTATTATATTGTTATCATATACACTATGTTAAACGTAGATTTGGATGTGACCATATTAAATTGTATGAAATACCTATACATTTTATTGATGTATTTATTTCTAATGTCAAATACTGTTTAGGTTGTATCTGATCAGAGCTAATAAAAAGTTAATATAACTCCTCGCCATTATAAAATATATTTTATTTTGTTGTGATAGTGGTTCACATCTTGAATACCTACAATATACATTCTAAGGGCCGCTTTCACCAAATACTTTAAACTTCAATTACGCTTAATCGACTGATAACAGATATTTAACCGGCCAAATTTGGACGATTAAACCCCGGTTTAACTTTAATCGAAGTTTAAAGTAGTGGTGAAAGTGGCCCTTAATGTATGGATTTTTGACCCAGGCTTATTAAATTTCAAAATTAAAATGAAATATTTATGGAATTATATATTTTAGGTACCAGTAGGTAAATTTTATCAAATAAGAAATTCAATTCAAAAATTCTGATGAATTGTTAGTAATGATTTAAAACATTTACAGTAGGTATGAAGTATTTCATATTTTTATCAACATTTAATTATTTTATATTAGGCATTGCCGTAGATCTTTTAAATGTACATTATTTCATGTATACATTAATTTTAATGTTAATTAATAATTAGTGATTATATTAATTAGCCATCTGGCAACTAGAGTTCATGTGATATTAAAAATAATCAAACTATAAAATATATTATTTAATTTATTACTACCTATCATCGTTGCTTTCTTTAGGAATAATAAAAATGACTTGATTGACTTCAATCATAATTTCTAGAAACATTATTGCCAATATCAAATTGATTAAAAACATCCCAATTTACTTGCATTTTACCTAATTAATTATTAATAATAAATAATAATAATATATTTCAATAAATTAAGAAAATCATACAATTTTACTTACAAAAATACTAAAATCTATACTCTATTCCAAATAAGATTGGGAGTCGGCGGCGACCAGTTTTCGTCGGGTGGCGGTCAGACATATGGCCAATTGGCCAGATGACGTCCTCACTACAGCAACGCGTCAGACGCTGCCACGTCCATGCGCACAACTCGGCCGTCGACTCCCGATCTTATTTGGAATAGAGTATAGTAAATTCATTTTCCTTTCAAATCAATTTTTTTTAATTCCACTTATTTATTTATCACAACAATCTGATAAACGGATTAGAAATAAAATAATTCTATTATTTTAAATAAAGTTTAATTGGATTTTTCTTAATTTTCAGCAAAGATTTTTGCATGTTTTGCCATATACTTACTTACATAAATAGAAACAAATTTTAATACATTTTATACTTAACTAAGTGTCCAAAGTGTGTTAAATTTATTCTGTTTTTTTTTTATTTATATTATTAATTTATGACTTAATATATAATATATTTTAATAGTTATTTGATAAGTCAGTATTTAGGAATTATCTGGTTATGCTAAAACTTTTAACAGATATTTTAAAATTTAAATATTTTAAGTTTTAAAGTTTGAAGTTACTTTTTAGCCTATGAAACAACATTGTAAAGTAAAATACTCTTTTAAGAAAAACACTAAACTTAAGTTATAAAGTGTATAATTTTTTTTACCATTTTTATTATATAAGCACAATGCACAAACTATAATTGCAAATTGTAAGATAAACTTACAATAGTTTAAATTCATCTATTTAAAAAAATAATATATGATAGGTAGTAAAATAAAAAAAAATAAGTAGGTACCTAACTAGTAAAAAAATAACATAAAAAGTGAATTATGAGCAAACATAATTTACCTATATTTTATAATTTTATAAATATACTTCACAAACAAAATGTTAACAGTGTAATCATATTTTCTAAGAGCACTTCTATTATCAATGAAATTGATTTTTTTTTGTTATAGCCTTATTTCTATGCTTAGGTTATTATTTATTTATAAATATATACCTAGTATATAATATTTTTAATTCTTCATTGTACAATTTGTTTATTTATTGTAACTAATTAATGTGTTATATAATTGTTATTTATACGTATTAAAATGATACTTAGGTTTTTTGCCCTGTTTTGGTGAGTCCAGTATCCAAAACTATAAAATGTCTGTGGCAATGTGAATCATTAATCAATTATTTGTCAAAATATGTTATTATTATCAGTATTGTCAGCTTTATACTATCTGTCCTAGTTACTTGGAATCTGTCAGAACTATACATTTTTAAATAGATTTGTTACTTCAATATTATGACATTATGCAACATATTATTTGCAAGTCATTTATGACAATTTTGTGTGAAGTTAAGTTGTACTAAAATATAAATTATGATGAGTATTTAATTTTTAAATACAAGCAAATTTGTATAAATTATCTACAAATATTATATTCAATTAATCAAAAAATGAAACTATTTAATTAATACTATGCATTCACATAATGAACATTTGAGTACTAAAACAAATCATGCTAAAACTATATAGTTATTTATAATTATTAATTAGATAGTTCAATAATATTACATACAGACACAAAATAATAAATTGAGTAAACGTATTATGTTATTTTATCACCTCTATCATCATCTATTGTGTTTATTACTTTATCCTGTCTCCATCATACAAGTGCTTAACATAGCAAATTTAGGCTCAGAAGATCATGTTTAGCTCTGTTAGTTTAAAAATTTGAGTGATTCAGACTATAGATGAAACTTGATGGTAAGAATATTATCTGAGTTATTATGTTAGTTTTATTTATGATAGTTTAATATTTAAAAAGTTATCTGTTAATAATGTAGCGTAAATTAAAAATGCTCAAAACTCTCTTAAAAACTGAGTATAATCGTAAAAAAAAACACTTACAGACACAGATAATGTCCTTACCATCAAGTTTCATAAGAGGTCGACTCACTCTAATTTATGTCCTCTTAATAATTAATTTTATTGAAAATACATTTTTTTTTTTGTGAAATTTTCTATTCTGTATTTAAGAAGAAAGCAGTAATCAAAGGGTTTATTATATTATTAACTTGGAATTGTGGTTTTTTGTAAAAAAGAAAAAATTTGTACTTTTTAGTAGGATGTCAAAGGGTTTTATACTAATATACATTTTTATTTGTATTTATTTATTGCACATATTACCCACATTGATCAAGCTGTCATTATAGATTGTAGTATATAAACATCTTTCTATGTCCCGTTAATTCAATTTACATAGTTTAAAAAGGCACCTTTTTCTGCCCATTATTTCACTTTGGTAGGTATACATTCTCCATGAACAAAACAATTTAAAAAAACATTATTAAGAGACGGTTTTAATTTTAAATTAAATTGTAAATGTTTTCTTGAAGTATTTCTTTAAAAACAAAAAAAAACTCAATTTACAACTCAAAATAGAGGTTTCCATTAAAAAATTATGAGTTTATAATACCTAGTATTATACTTTTATAGTAAATAGAAAAATTATTTGGAACATTTTTTAGCATTTTTGGTAACTAAAAATATTGAAGTCATACAGGTTTCAAACGCCATTGAAATGTGTGTATTATTTCACTAATTTTTATCTCATATTTATGAAAAAAATTAATCATTTATATTTTATAAAAAATTATGAACTACCTACCTACCTATAAAAAATGTATATAAATTATCAAATATATTTTTTGTATTGCAATAAGTAATAATAATGAGTCATTAGTTATGGAATATTTTACCGTAAAATAATTTCATATCAGCATTGAATGAAAAATGTCAATTAAACACTAATTTTAATGCCTATACCTTTACAAATAACTTTAATTTATTATTATAAAACTTTTTTTCAGGCTCAATTGTTATGAAGGACTGCGGTAAATTATTAGTATACTTTACATAGGATTACACCATCATCATATAATCATTTTATAACAATGGAGGGTTCATATCAGCCTTCATTTGATTACCAGCAAAACCAAGCAATGACTTATACTCAAAGTCTCTATACTAATAATGGATATGATATGCAGCAAGTAAAAAACATCGATACAAGCAATTACTATAACAGCACTCAAGTAACTACTTCATATCCTTATAGCAATGTTAATGGACATTTCAATATGGGATACAATGTGATGCCTACAAATGTGCCGTATGTTAATGGATCTCTGATTCCACCAACAAGCTCTTAACTACAAATTATAGCAATGGTAATTATGTGCCTCCAACATTGTACTCATATAGTAATATTCCTCAACCTCAACAACCACAAATAACTGGATATTTCAATAACGAATCATTACCCGGGGTAACAAAAAAAACATTTACTAATGAATATATACAATCTTCATCAAATAGTTTAAACTATAATGATAAATATACACCTAACATGCCCTTACAAGTTAACCAACCAGACATTTATAAATCAGCAGTAAATAAAGAACAATATCCAACTAACCAAGCATGTAATGATGAAAAAGAATCAAAAAAAAAAGATGAATGGTTTGATTTAACATCTAAGTTTTTGAATAATGGTGTAAAAAATACTAGTAGAAAACATTCATCAACATCAAACCATACTCAAAGTGGATCAAAACGTTCTCACCATGCTACATCTCCAAAATCTCGTAAAAATAGAAATAATAGAAGTAAGAAAATAAATGAAGAAATGTCTAGTGAAATGTCTGAAATGAAAAAATTATCTAATATGTCTATTCAACAAATAATTGACTATGAAAAAAAAAAGTGGAGCAGATCAGCACCATCAGATGTATATTATAAGAAACCTCATGATGGTTCAGAAGTTACATTTGGAAATAAAACCGCACTAGATATATGTGATGAATTTGAAAACACCCTAGGAAAACGTGTTTCTAAATTGAATGAAAATAAACCAGTTCTTTGTAAATCTCGTAAGGTTAATGTTAGTGTTCGTAAACATGTATGTTCAGGTAATGGTTCTAGTACATCTGATGAGGATGAAGACATCGAAAAAGAAAATGCCACACTTAAAGAGCTGGATAGAAAATGTTCACATCCAGACAGACTTCACTCGGAATTATGGTATAATGAGTTTGGAGAAATGAATGATGGTCCAATGTGTAAATGTAGTGTTAAATCACAGAGATCTGGTATACGTCATAATATATATGTTGGAGAAGGTCCTTTTGAACCTTGTTTACCAAATTCAAATAATAGTCACAAGTTATTTCATTATAGAATTACTATAACTCCACCAACAAATTTTTTACTGAAGTGTCCTACAGTTATTGAATGTAACGAAAATAAATATACTTTTGAAGGTTTCTCATTACTATCACACTATCCTATTCCAATTTTACCTACATGTAAAGTTATTCGTTTCAACACTAATTATGCAATATTATACGTTGAAGAAAAGATTCCCGATAACTTTATAGTAAAGGAGCTGCAATTATTTTATGATTATTTGTTTAAAGACATTTTGGAATTGGTTGATTTAGACTTGCATGGTGTAGGTAATAAAAATGGATGTCCTCAATTTCATTTCATGCCTCGCTTTGTAAAAGATTTGTCTGATAACGGCAAAGAAGTTCTTTCTATGAATGAAGTTCTCAAATATCTTTTAAAGAGCAACAAATTACTTTTTGAAGAGAGCTCTTTGTCTGATTTAAAAAATATGCCTATGAATGAATGGCAAAATATAGTAGATGAATATAAAGGCATGATAGTTACAAACCCTGGAACTAAACCATATTCAATACGTGTTGATCAGCTAGATAGAGATACTGTAAATGAAACTACTGAAAAAAAGGTAAACAATGGCTATCCAGTTTTGGTACATTTTGGTATTCGACCACCTCAACTTAGTTATGCTGGTAATCCAGATTATCAAAAGGGCTGGCGTGATTATGTAAAATTTAGACATCTTCTAGCAAATATGCCCAAACCATCATTTGAAGATAAAAGAAAACTGGAAATCAAAGAAAGAGCTTTACAAGAAATGAGATCCCATAATAAAATGAAACGCGGAGTGACTGCTGCAGTTTCTAGTAAAGGATTTTTTAAAACTGGACTCATGTGTGATATTGTTCAGCATGCCATGCTTTTACCAGTACTTGTGTGCCATTTTAGATTCCACAAATCTTTAGAATACCTAGAAGATACTATAGAATATAAATTTAAGAACAAATATTTACTTCAACTTGCATTAACTCATCCTTCATATAGAGAAAATTTTGGTACTAATCCTGATCATGCAAGAAATACTCTTACCAATTGTGGTATAAGACAACCAGAATATGGAGATAGACGCATTCATTATATGAACACAAGAAAAAGGGGTATAAATACATTAATTAATATAATGTCACGGTTTGGTAAGAAATCAGAAATGGAATCAAATATAATGCACAATGAGCGTTTAGAATTTTTGGGAGATGCTGTTGTTGAATTTGTATCTTCTATTCATTTATTTAATATGTTTCCAGATATTGAAGAAGGAGGATTAGCCACATTTCGAGCGGCTATTGTTCAAAATCAACATCTTGCTGTTTTGGCAAAGACTTTAAAGCTAGATGATTTTATGCTATATGCTCATGGCTCAGATTTATGTCATGATTCTGAGCTCAAGCATGCAATGGCTAATTGTTTTGAAGCTTTGATGGGTGCATTGTTTTTAGATGGAGGTATTGATGTGGCTGATCGTGTGTTTGGCAAAACATTTTATAGGGATTCACCAGAATATCTCGATATTTGGGTAAACTACCCCAGACATCCTTTACAACAACAAGAACCTGAAGGCGATCGTAAATGGATTAAAAAATTACCATTACTTCAAAAACTTACTAACTTTGAAGACTCTATAGGAATAAAATTTACCCATATAAGATTATTAGCCAGAGCGTTTACTGACAGAAGTGTGGGTTTCACAAATTTAACACTTGGTTCAAATCAACGACTTGAGTTTTTGGGAGATACTGTTCTGCAATTAATAGCTTCAGACTATTTGTACAAATTTTTTCCAGAACATCATGAAGGTCACCTATCTCTCCTTCGTAGTTCTTTGGTAAACAATCGAACTCAATCTGTAGTATGTGACGATTTAGGTATGGTTAGTTATGCACTTTATGCAAATCCAAAAGCCGAATTAAAAACAAAAGATAGAGCTGATTTGTTAGAAGCATTTCTTGGAGCTTTATATATTGACAAAGGACTAACATTCTGCCAAGCATTTTGTAATGTATGTTTCTTTCCTCGTCTACATGATTTCATTCTGAAACAAGACTGGAATGACCCAAAATCTAAACTACAACAATGTTGTTTAACATTACGATCAGTAGACGGCGGTGAACCAGATATACCAGTATATAAAGTGATAGAATGTATGGGACCAACTAATGGTCGAAAATATACAGTAGCTGTCTACTTTAAAAGTGTGAGGTTGTCACAGGCGACTGGCCATAGTATACAACGAGCTGAAATGAATGCTGCCAATAGTGCGTTGGAAGTATCTAAAGATCTTTTTCCACAATTGGATCACCAAAGACGTGCTATATCAAGAAGCTTACGTCATCAGTGTTCAGATGGTCAAGCAAACATTGATGACATAATTAAGTTATTGGAATCTAATTCAACCAAAAATGAATCGAACATGAGTGATTTGGATTTGGCTAAAAGAAAACTCCATAGAAAACTATTAGCGGTATTGTGTGCTAATAAAAATTCTATAGATAATTATCCAGAACCAGCTAAAAAAAAGAAAAAGAAATAAGACAATTAGGTATTATTTTTATCAAATATTTTTTATGCCTAAACGTGAAGGGGTGATTATTTCTCAAATTAATTTAAATCGATAATAAAACTTTACTGTATTGGCAAGTGAATTATTAAAGGCTGTACATTTATTTTATACTAATATAATTAACTTTATGTTAGTATTTAGTGTAACAGAATTATCTTTTTTAAATTTTATTCAATTGTTGAATACGTTTAGCTTTATTGTAGTCCAACCGGATTATTTTTGTCAATGAACTTCATTCATTTTACGAGAATAGTTTATCATTAAATGAATGAACTAGTTATTATGATAATAGGTGCAAGTTTTTAAATGTGCCTTCTGTACTGATAATAGACTGAATTAAAATTATTACCACAGTGCTAATAGTAAAAATAATTTAGTTAAGGAATATAATGCAATTTTCACAATCTACATTATTAAATAAATATAATGTTTGATATTTATGATTTTATTTAATAAGTGCATCAAGGGTAAATAATAGTTTTTTTTTAATTTATAAGTTATAAAAAAATTTATATTTAGAACCATTGAAACAATAAATAATTCAAAACTTTCATAGTTCAACATAATATTAATACAGTAATATCATTCAAATTAATACAAGTTGTGGATTATAGTGTTTTTAAGTATGATCTATATGGCTAATGGAAAATAATATTGCACTTTGTATTTGTGTAATTTTTACTTTGTTTCCTATATACTATTATTATGATTATTATTTTTCTAGCCTTGGTTTTATTTTATATTTTATATGATTGTACGACTGAAATAATATTTGAATATTTTTGTGTTAATACTTTTTTTTATGTATTCAATATAATAATAATTTATTTTATTAATATTAATATTTAACCGTTTACATTTTTCTTTATTATTCACTGTAGGTATATAAAAAAACAAATTGAAAATATGTACCAATGTAATGGTTTTTTCTTGTTTTGTTACCTACCTTTAATAATAATATAAAATGTATATATATATATTATATAAATAAGTGTTATTTTGTAAAAACTAAAAAAAATTTAACTTATGTCCATGTATTTTGAAATTATTATTATTATTCCACTAGACTTATAAATAAAACAATTTACTTCATGCCATAATGTTCACCATATTTATTTTGTATTTTTTCATAATCATGTTATAAATTATAATGCCTTATACCATGTATCCTCAAACACCACCAGTACTATGTAATATTTATTATATTATATATTTTGTTTAAAAGGTAAAAAAATAAAATATTGTATTTGTACAACTCAAAATATACAATACAATAGTTTTTGGAAATTTTTATTTTGTGGAGCTGCTGGATGTGAGGATTTTTCACATTCCTCTTTATATGAGTTTAGTCTTTGCAGTTTGCACTTTTTAATGATTGATGAGTTAATATTTGAAATACATGCCAGTAACTTTTGTTTAGTTGCTCTGATTTATTATTGATTGGTTCATTAAATCAATCATAAATATTGACTAAACTATTTTTTTTAAATGGAATAAAAAAAAACTTTATAATGATACAAAATATTATTTACAAATTAATAAAATAAAATACTCTTGGGACTGGGATATTTTTTAAATGAATGACCATCTTAAAATAATATATATATTATATATGATAGACTAATAATTATGTACAATTTTAGCTTTAGTAGTTTGGTTATTCTATTAGGCTATAGGTGTTGGTAAAATGTAATGGATATGTTTCATGTGATCTTTGTTTTCAAATCTTACTCATAATATTTGTGTAGGAAAATGTATAATTATTATTTTCTTAACAAAAATATAGTAGGTAAATGCTTGAAAAAAAAATATCAATAGATATTTCTTGTAAAACAATATATTACGTTTAAAATTTTGGTTAGTGATTTTAATTGCAACTTTTTATAAACTGTTATTAAAATGCATAGTAATATACAAACTTTTTTTAAAACAAAAAAAAAATGTAGGAAAACAGGAATTGTTAACAAAATAACATAATTGTTCGACAAAATCGATTTTGTTTTTTTGGTGTAACCCTAAAACAATTAATAACCTTAGATATTTCACAGAACGTTTATATTACCATTTTCTTTACACCATACAATTTTCAAAATATTTTAACTCGTTTTGAGTTTTGACGGACATTATAAATTTTAAATTTTTTTTAGTTTTTTTTCTATTAATGTCAATAGAAATGCTGTTTGTTGAGTCAAAAAGTGTAAATTTAATACAAAGCACCTGATATATTGTTAAATAGCAGTGTTTAAATATTAAAAATATTTTTATAAGCATTTAAAGTTCGATTTTTGACAACATTTATCAACTTCAATTTCGTTACACTAATGACAATACCACGTATCTACATTTTACCAATTGTTCAGGAGAGTGAAAAAACTGAATAAATACACAGATACAGATACAATTTGGATACGTGTTATCAATTAAATCCAATTTGGAGGGAAAATAATTTTTTTTTAGGTTATTGTATCAGAAAATAATTTTGTGCGCAAGGAGATTACAAATATTTTGATACCAAAAACTCATTTTGTGTAAAATGTCAGATACGTGGTATTGTCATTAGTGTAACGATTTGTAGACTGTAGTTGAATATTTATAAAATGTTCAGCTTTTGTAGCAAAGGATGGACAATTTAAAACCAGATTCCACCTAAGTAGGTTATTCCGTAACCAAAAAATCTCAAGTTATTTTTTTTTAAATTAGGATAAAATTACATATTACATAACCAAAAATAACGATTTTAGTTATTTTTTTTGTAATTAAAAAATATTACTTGAGGGTAGGTACTTCAGGTACTTGACATTTCTTATCAATATTATTACAGTTCAAAAATCTAGTTGACCAGAAAAGATCGAAAGCAAAAAAAAAAGAAAGAAGATAATATCTATTATGTTAAATTTGCACCTATTTGATAAAAATTCATATCTTCGTTTTACGATAAACATTAGTATGTTATACATCGTTTTCAATAATTTTATAATTAATATAATAAAATAAAATATAGCAAAATCCTAACACTTTTTAAGAGTAATTTGAAATGTAGCACGGGCCAGTTAAAAATGGTACGCGGCCCGCCAGTTTTCCATACCTGCCCCATAAGACATTAGGTTATACTGTCGACTCTCGATAATTCGAAGTTTTTGAGACTTATGAATAGGGCTAGGAAAATGAAGCACTAAAATATAAAAACCTACAATAAAGGAATTAAAAAATTGCCAATAATGCTACAAAAAAAAGCATTTAACCAGGAAAATGCAACTAAAAAAGACTTAAACATTTTTAAGTTTAGCTGAAAAATATTTTTAACAACTAAGTACAATTTATAAATATTGAAAAAAAAAATTAAAAACTGTTTTATTATATTTTAGGTACCTGTTTATTATATAAATATTAAAAAAGACTATAAGATATTTTAAATTTCTTTGATATTTTGTAATATTTTGAAAACAATTTTTCCGATAAGGCGATAATATTTCACTATGAATTCACAAAATATATGTATATAATTATACAATTAAAATAATAATTTAGATAAATATGTACATACATGTTAAAAAATATGCGTATAATTAACAAAAACCAATTAAAAAGCTAATAAACTGACAAAAAAGTACCAATAAAGCATTTATATACGAATATCACAAGAAAAAGCAAAAAAAGCAAAAACAAAATTGCATATTTGAACTCTGTGATGAATGAATCGAATTTTGTTTTTGATTAGCTATGTCCTGGAGTACCTACTATGAAAGAAAATGCAAATGCTACAAAATCCTAGTCCTACTTATGAAACATTTCAAATTACAGAGAGCTCGAATTGGTTATCGAGAGAATAGGTATCAAGACAACATGAAAACATTGGGATTTAGAATTACTGAATTATGAAAAAATGTCGTTAAAATAATTCGATAGTTATCGTATAGGTATAATAAGCTAAATTTATACACAATTGCAAGGTAAATTATTATCGATAAGATTATAAGAAAATAGAAATACGTTTTGGTGAATATACTTAGAATTGCCGAGCGTTAAACTTTGAACTGTCGTGTGTTTACAGCAGCTGTTTTCCCTACAATTTTACTACAAATTACCAAGTGTAGGTACCTAAATAGTTAAATGCATGGTTTTTATTCAAATTAGGTACTGAGAGATTTTTAAGGGAACGACTAATTCTAATTTCTAATTACCAAAAGTTTTTGTAAAACACTGTAACACACGTCAATATTGGTTCAGCAGTTTCGAATAGATTACCTGGAAAAAAAGACAGACACTTCAATTTTATTTATTTTTACAGATTACCTACATATTATATTAATATCTCCATTCTAAATACAGTCTGAATACAGATAGGTAAGTATAATTCTTAGATCTAAATATCTAATGCATAAAATTACTATAAATGTATAATTACATAAAATCTATAATTATTGTTAATACTAAGAATGACATGTATACCTTTAAGATTAACTTTAAGGTAGGTAACTTAAGATTTGACTCCATGGCTCCGTGATGTTTTTTTTTTTTTGTAGAAAGTAAATATTTAATAAAAAAATGGCTTAATTATAATTCAGTAGGTACCGAAGGTACCAGAATACCTACTGAGTAAAAAAAAAAATTATAATGTTTACCTATTACTTATTACGTATATTTATTTATTTTTATAATTATTAAGACAATTTTTAAATAAATGCCTATTTACTTCCTAGAAACATAAAAGAATCTAGAAAAAAAATTACAATGAAAAAAACGTCAAATGTATATAATTTATTATGTATTTTACATAAAAATCACAAATATCAATTTTAGGCAATCATTAAAATATCAAAATTTAAATAATATAATATAATATAGGTACCCTGTTTAAAAAAAACAACATACCGCTTTTGCGCATAACGACTAAGGCTTGGATTAATGTGCTCTAAAAATATAAAAAAAATACATTATTTTATGACCTAAAAACTCGAAAATAGGCTCTAAAAATAACAAAATTGCTCTTTCAAAAAATGCTTTTAACATATAAAATTGTGTAAGTATGTTTAGAAATATATAAAAAAATTAAATTTTACAAATTGCATTTGTATTACTGCGCTGAACTATAAGTACCTACTGGCTACTACTGCACTAGTGCACTACAACAGTACCTACTACACTACTACACTATATACTCCAATTAAAGTTGTATGCAATTAAATAGGCTAATTTGTTTTTGTGAAATATATAGATTAATTTAAAACCAGATAACCTATAGTGTTATATACCTAGTTCGAAATAAAAATGATTTATATTATGTACTAAGGTACCAGTACCAGTACCTCTTGGTAGGTGGCACAGTGGCGTAGCCAGAATTTTTTTTCGGAGGGGCTAATCAACTTTTACCGAACTTTTTGAGCGACTATCATAGACCATTAAAATAATTTTTTAATTTTCTTAACATTTCTGGGGGGTGGGTGGGTGGGGGGGGGCTGCAAACTTTAATAGTAAGCTATGAAGGTCGATGTGTTGTATTGAGATGTGTGCTTAGATCATATTATACAATTGTATATGATCTAAGGATGTGTGTGTGTGAATATGTTGTTATCATTCCATTGATATTTGATAATAATGTTGATACTGTATTCTGTGATACTGGTTTAGTTTTGTTTTGAATTCCACACTTACACGTGTTATTTTAATGTTTTAATGTCAATTCCTTAATCCTTATTGTTTTTATTCGATATTCATAAAAACAGTTTTCCTCGTATTATAATACAATGGGTAACAGGAGACATGCCGGTTCAAATGCAAGCTTTGCGAAAAGGAGACGAAAAATGAAAGAAGGAGTAAATTTTTATTTTTAATATAAAATGTATATTTCTATGAATTCTATGTGATCAAGATAATCTGATAATACAATATAAAAATTCATTTTTTTCAATAAATTATTCTCTCGTTTTTCTTTACCAAATCTTATACTTAGTTTTGTGTTAATATATTTGATTTCAGTTAGATACTAAAAATCCCAATGAAGATAATCGTAGTTCTTACGAAACAACAATACGAGACAATGAAAAATTCGTACAGTATTATAAGGTATCAATAATACATTTTTTTAAGAGAACTAGTACCTAGGTACTCATATATGTTTTATTGTATTATATTTATATTATAATAAATATTATTAAATTTATTTAAGATGCAAAATATTTGTTCAGAAGATGAATGGAACACATTTTTAGAAGTATTAAAAACTGATTTACCTACTTCATTTCGCATTACTGCTAGCTGTGACGTAGAAGCAAAAATACTGTTGAAATTAGTTGAAGGAGTCTTTTTTACAGATTTGCTCAAAGGAGAGCTAAATGATGAACAAAAAAATAGTAAACCTTTTTGTTTACCATGGTTTGTTTAATTAAATTTCACAAAAATATAAATTCGGTGTAACATTTATCTTTAGTTATAACTAGGACGCGGATTTGTATGCATTTGCATATTTATTCTTGTTGGTTGTACAATATTACAAGTGATCACAGAATTTGTTTCATGATAACAATTTAAACTATTACATTTTTATGGTGCAAATTTCAACAATTACTCATTTTTTTGATTTTTAGCTCTTATTATACGATTTTAGCTGTATTTTTCATATTTTAGTACATGTTAATTATTATTGCAAAAATTAGATTTTGATAGTTTCGATTAATATTAAAATAAATTAATATGTAGGTTAGATATACTTGTAGGTATAAACGGTTTTCTCAAATATATTTTTTCTTAACCCTAGAGTGCACGCTTCACGGTCAAAAAGACCGGACTTTTAGAATTTTGTTCATTGTTTCAAAATTACGAAATATTAACCAAATCCAACCTAGGTACCTTCAAATTAGGTGATAAACTAAAATCAAATACAACTCCTAACTGCATATTATCTGTCAAAAAAATATTTAATACAAAATTGATATTTATTATATTTTCATTGTGACTGGTTAGTTGACTATGATTTGTGCCATACTGTGTGTGACTAAAAAGACCGTGTGACTCGTGAATATTTTAAATGCGTGTGATCCAGGTTAAAACTACCTACAAAACTCGTATATTTTAAAGAAAAGTATTTTTAGTAGAGGTCCATAATTTTAAATTTATTATTTTAATTAGACATTCTGAAAATAAAAGTCATTAATGTTAATTTTTTGAACATTTTAGTGCATATTTAAGATTTTTATTGCATATTTGGTTGGTTTATAATGTATACAAATCCACGCTATATTTATAACTAATAAGTGTTAATAACCCTGTACCAATAATACACTGAACATAATATGTCTAATAAAATGAATTCAGGTATCCACAACGATTGGGATGGCAATTGAAAATCACTCGTAAAGATATTCGTGGTTCAGAAGCATACTATCGCTTACATAATTTTCTAATTTCTGAAACTGGAAATGGTAATATTTCTAGACAGGAAACAGTCAGCATGATTCCACCTTTGCTATTGGATGTACAACCCAGTGATAAGGTTATAATTTTTTTTATCTATAATCATTGCATTGAATATTTACATTTTTGAGGATTAAAGCAATTGAAATTTATTTTAGGTATTAGATATGTGTGCTGCTCCTGGTTCTAAAACTGCACAACTTATTGAAGCTTTGTATTCAGGTTCTACTTCTTCTGTTCCAGGTTAAGATTAATTTAAAAATGTTGACTTTATTTACTAAAATTTTTTTAATTTAGATGGATTAATTATGGCCAATGATGTTCATAATGCAAGGTGTTATATGTTAGTTCATCAAGCTAAAAGATTAAATAGTGCAAATGTTGTTATTACAAATCACGATGCTACAGTTTTACCTGTTATGAATTTGGATGAAAATGGTTGGTTTGTATTTTATAACTTAACAGGTTGTAAAATTTAAAAAATTTAAATTTAATCTTATTAGTATAATTGTATAAGTTATATTCGGTTTATTCAAAGTTTGATAGAGATTTAATTTTGATCTACTTTGATTATTATTCATTATTAGTTATTAGTTATTACCTATGAAACATAATTTACATATTAAGAAAACAATTTAATTTTAATCACCATGAAAAATAAAAAAAATTGAATTACAATGATATATTTGCTATGATATACAGATAATTTTTTTTTAGGAGATACTATGCTTAAGTTTGATAAAATATTATGTGATGCACCATGTTCTGGCGATGGTACATTAAGAAAGAATGCAGATATTTGGACTAAGTGGAGTCCCGGAAATGCAAACAACTTGCATGGGTTAGTTTTATTTTGTTTGAAATCACAAAAAAAAGAATTTATTTGATAAATATGTATTTAATTTTATTAGAATACAGTTTCGTATACTTAAGCGTGGATTAGAACTGTTAAATGTTGGAGGGCGTTTAGTTTATTCAACTTGTTCATTTAATCCAGTTGAAAATGAAGCAGTGGTTCAGCGAATGATGACTGAAGCTCAAGGTATTTTTACTTAATATTTTTATTATTTAGTATAAAATAGATTTTACATTTTATTGTAATTTTTTGTTGCATTACATTTATAGTCTAGACTAATATATATTTAATTTTAAATTGTCCATTACTTTCTCTAAATATTGCAAAACTGTTTATGATATAATCTTATTATAAGGTTTTTTTTAATATTTCGATATTAATGATTCCTTTTGTATTTAATGTGACAATATAGATATTTCAAACTTACACTAGTAGTTACACCAAACTAAAATAATCAACATATATATTTTTCAATTATTTTATGTGTTTTAAATAAGATTTTATTTCATATAACATCTTGGTAAAACATTAAAAATGAAACTGTTAATAATTGATCTATTATCAACAATACATCAAAAGTACATCGTTATACCGTCGTGCCTCTCTCAGTTTACCTGTAGCTTTAATTTTTAATCAATCACTATTAGAGGGGGTTTTCCCCTCCGTGTGGAAAATTAGTTGAGTTACTCCTATTTTGAAGTCTGGGAATCTTGCTGATGTTGGCAACTACCGACCAATCTCTGGCTTACCTCTCCTAGGTAAGTTATTTGAGTATATAGTACTCAAACAAATCGAACGTCCTCTCTTAACCACCATTTCTATTGACCAACACAGATTCTTCTCAGGGCGCTTAACAGCGACCAGTCTTATTAACTCTGTCTCTTACCTTCACACGGCTTTTGATTTGGGTAATCAGGTCGATGTGATATATATATAAACTTTTCCAAGGCGTTTGACTCCCTAGACCACAATGCACTTTTTTTTATCCTTGACAGGCTTGGTGTTTTTGAACCACTCTTATCGTGGTTTGGTTCTTACCTTAGTGAGCGTCGATAATTTGTTAGTCTCTTCGGCAAGCTTTCCCATTTTTTCTGAGCGTCATCCGGAGGTCCCCTATTATTTAATATTTTCATCAATACCATGTACTCAGCTATTTCCCTTTGTCGTCTTCTACTTTTTGCTGATGATTCTAACATTTTTCAGAGGATAACCACTAATAATGATTGTCTCACTCTTCAAAACACCCTAGATAAATTTACCAATTGGTGCAGTACTTTTAATTTATCTCTCAACATCTCTAAATGCAAAGTTATGTCTTTTCATCGTTCTAAGTCAGTGATTTCTTTTGACTATAGGCTAGGAGGTATATCTATTCAACGTGTCAGCCAGGTACATGATCTAAGCATTTTATTTGTACCATCTCTTAATTTCAGTCCTCATATTTATCTTTTGGCTAGTAAAACCTTTCGTGTTTTAGGATTTGTCAGACGTCACCCAGTCAACTTTAGTTCTGCTAACTGCCTTTTGGCTCTCTATAAAGCATTAGTCCGTTTGGTTATTGAATATGGGTCTGTTGTTTGGTCACCGTATACCGCCGTTGACATTTGTCGAATTGATCGTGTTCAAAACTGTTTTTATGCAATTCGCCGGTTATTGCCTCAACATCCCTCATGCACCACATGATTACAGGCCTGTTAGTCAAGCTCTTAGACTCGATTAACTTTTGGCAGGCATGATAATTTTGGTATTACTTTTATTCAGCGTTTGATCGAAGGTCGAGTTGATGCCCCAAGGATTCTTGGAGAACTGAGTTTTTGTATTCCTAGTAATACTAGGCTTCAAAGTACTCTCTTTACGTCTACCAATAAATCTAACTTCTCCAGGAATGCCCCACTTTCAAGAATCATGCACAATTTAAATAACTCTTTTGAGTATTAAACTTTATTTAGCGGCTCTAATATGAACTACGGAGGCTCACTTTATTTTTTTATTTTTTTTCAGAATTTTTCAATTAAGTCTCAAGTTAAATTAGTATAAGTTTATTTCACAAGTTGTTAACTGTTTTAAATATTTTGCCATAGTACTTTTTTATGCTGTATTTTAAAAAGCCGTTTGGCGTTATTATAATAATAATTATTATTATCTAAATATTGCGTAACAGTTTAACAAAACTTTATACAAAATTATTTTATGTTGTTATTTTGAAATAGGTAGTGTTGTTATTATAAGCGCTCATGATAAACTCCCAGGCTTAAAAATAGTTAATGGTCTTTCTAAGTGGATAGTTGTATCAAAGGATTTGGATGTATATAAAACTTTTGAAGAAGTTCCAGAAAAATGGAACACCCAAATTAGGCCACAAATGTTTCCTCCTAAGGAAGATATATATAATCTGGATAAATGGTAAACTAAATAAAATTGATTTCTGTTTATATAATACATTTACAAAAATTATTAATTGTATGTTTGTTACTTATTTTCAGTATTCGTATACTACCTCATCATCAAGATACTGGAGGGTTTTTCGTAACTCTTATGGAAAAAATTAAACCATTGCCATGGGAAACATGTATAAAACAAACTGATGAAGTTGTTGATGAAGTAAAAGTCAATAACTATAAGAGAAAACCAAAAAAAAGGAGATACCAAGGATATAAAGAAGATCCGTTTATATTTTTAACTGTTGATGATCCTGTTTGGCCAGAAATTAGGTAATTAAATTAATATTTTTTTTTTACACTCGTATATTTAAATCGAATGAGACTACTGGGAAGAAAACTTTTTTCAATGTCTTATTTATTATATAATTAAAACAAAAGTTCTGATTAAAAAAATTGTAATTCTGCTTATAAAAATATATATTTACTAGCACTAAATATTTAAACACATTGTGTTTATAGTTCTTTTGTGTAGATGTTTGAATTTTTTAAAGATAACTCATTCTGAATTTACCTATTTTTGTTTAAATTTAAAACTCAAAGAAAACAGTATCAACGTTTTTGAAGTGCTGTTTAGAACTATAAAAACCTTAGATGGGATTTTAATTGTAAAGTTGCAAGGAGTATTTTGTATACATTTTAGGCAACCTTTTCTTAAATACCCTCATTTAACTCTACATTTATTTATTTAATTATAATTTTTTTTAACAGAGATTTTTACGAACTCAATAATTTCCCCATTGAATGTTTACTTACAAGATGTTCTGTGGGTAAAAAAAAAAATATCTACTATACGTCGACATCTGTAAAAGATATTGTAAAGAATAATCAAGACCGTGTAAAGGTAAGCAATTTTATTATTTTATTATCTATTTAGTTAAAAAAAACCTGAACGTGTCGCATGACACGCGTACAGAACGAAGTCCCTTTTGTATGCAGGTTTGGCATAATTAATCATTAACGTGCCAGGCTCTCAATCTCTCTACCCACTCCTCCATTTAATTTTGATTATTTATGTAATAAATAAATATATTTGCAATATATCTATTTATTTATTTGCTTTTAAAACATTGTGTTAAACATTAAACATTCAAGAAATTTTGAATTACATATTTTTACATAATATTACATTATATTATAAAATATAGAGCCGTACATTATCACATTATCTATATTTTGAATTATACTATGTACCGAGTATTAATCGTAAATATTTGTTATGATGATACGGTTTTATTTAATATTTTTCAATAATAAAAGACATTATTTTTAATTATATATAATAGCATTATTTAATATTTGCTTTATTTGATTTATTCAATTTTTTTCAATTTAGAACCCTGGGAATAATGCTTTAAAATCTATAAAACAAAAATATATAAAAAAAATTTTTTGTATAACTTCTTTTTCCAAGTTTATATTCATATAAATACATACTAGATAAAAAAAAATTGCATATTATACTGTATATTATTTGAGCTTTGTATTATGTATACGTATGCACATATTTCATTGTTTTTTTAAACATTAAGTTCGAAGCCCTGATAATATACTAATATAGCAATATCTAAACCTGAAAAATTTTTTGCTGCTGCAATGTTTATATGTTTTTTAATATTCAGTCTTACCTAATATTGTGATCACACTGTATGTATGTGAATTTATTATTGTATGGGAGTACAATTATATTTTTATTTTGTAGATTATCAATACTGGTGTTAAAACGTTCGTCCGCTGTGATAATAAATCAATGGAATGTAACTTTAGGCTTGCTCAAGAGGTAATTAATACAATTTTATACTTTCTTTTTTACTTAATTTGATTGTT
This sequence comes from Macrosiphum euphorbiae, assembly GCA_949089665.1. Classification (NCBI taxonomy): domain Eukaryota; kingdom Metazoa; phylum Arthropoda; class Insecta; order Hemiptera; family Aphididae; genus Macrosiphum; species Macrosiphum euphorbiae. The sequence goes on along the minus strand of CARXXK010000002.1, from coordinate 88,296,920 downwards.
TAACTTAATTATTTTATTTATACCCGGTAATTTGTGTTAAAATGTTTCTATATATAAGTAGATTAATTTTATTTATTATTCGAATACCGTAATTTTAAGGGTTTGGCTGGAATATCTTCCTTTATTGGACAAAAAAGGCGATTACAATTAACACGTACGGAGTTGATAACTGTGCTGAAAAATCCAACAATTCAAGTTACTTCTTTAGACCAGGCCACAAAAGATATACTAGACAATTTTGGTAATAAATTATTGAACGATTATTCTATTGCTAGTTGTATTTTACTTTATTTAATGATAACACTATTTTTAAATAGGTGTTGGTAGTTGTATTCTGAACATGGTGGACAAAGATTTTCCAATTGAGCTAGTTGGCTGGAAAGGATTTTCAACTCTCAAAGCTTATGTAAATGGTGAATGTAGATTACACTATTTGAGATTACTTGGAGTTGATGTCTCAGAATTTGGTAATACTTATTACTTAATAAATTATCTTAATACACTTTGTGAATGACATAAAATGTAATTAGAGATTAATAATATTTCTCATTTGCATGGATGTTGATTATCATTATTGTAACAAGGGCTACATAATTGGTATTAATATATAATTGAGGTTAATAAATTTTCATTTTATAACCTTAAGTATTAAAATATAATCATTGGGGCTATACTCTAATATTAATAATATTAAGGTTAGTTTTAGTAGTCATATTAAAGGAATAACATTATTAATTGAGACAGATATTAAATGGTATTATATTGTTATATTGTGACTAAAATATATTTCCGCTAAAATGTTATGAAAGCAACCTATTAAATAATATTAGTAATTATTAAACTAAATTATTGTACTATTTTAGACGTGAATAAATTTAAGAAAGAAAATAATGAGGATGGACCAGAAGACAAAAGTGGAATTTGTTTAGGTAAAATTAATTTTGTTATGGTTTTAAATTTAATTGATTTAATTTTTGTATATTAAATAAAGGCCTTGAGTGTTTAATGATTATACAGCTCTTAAAACAATTATCTGTTTGACTTAAGGCTGTTGAAAGCGGACCATTTTTAAGGTGTTAAATTTAGGTAATATTCTATATCCGTCAGGACTCAGGAGTGCTATGTGACTGTGTAGTGATTGATCATTAATGTGCGTGAGTTCCCAGAACAATTTATGTAATTAAAGATAAACTACGGCTAAGATTCTTGGAAATCCGTAATGTACATACGCTCAGTCACACGTCACTATATTTTACGAACAAAAAAGGTTTCAACTCATGTGGCTATGAAAGTCACAAAAAGTGAAAGAAAACTTCACCCAGTTTCATAAGCCAAATTTTAATTTTGAAATCATATTTGAATTCCTTATTCTCTTTTCTTGCTTTTGTAGTAAATGGATTTTTGATTTGCTGCATTATTTAATTAGTATAGTATCAAATTAATTTCTTTTTTTCAAAATACACTATATAGTAGCGTTAATAAAAAAAAGGTGGGCAAGTGGGTGTCGCTCTGCTGTACAGTAGGTTACAAGTGGGTCACTGTATAATGGATGATATTAAATTTGAATTCAACTATATAATATCATTGTATAAGAAAAACGATTCTGAGCGGAGACAGTATGTCAGTCTAGGTATAAGACAGATTATATACATTATACATATCTATGGTACTAAACCAAAATTTGACCTATTATAGGTAGGTACCTATAATAAATTCCAAAATTAATCATATCAAAATATCCATTAGGTACTTATAACGCGTTATCCATCAACAAAAACCGTGATACTATCATAGATATATAATAGTACACTTTAGAAGTTTCAAGTATCCATGATTAATATTATTCAATCACAACAAAATAACTAAAATAGTTATTCTAGGTTTTTTAATATATAATTTCGTCCAAATTTGAATTTAAAATGTCTGTAAAAAATAACTGTGTTCATATATTTTTTTAGATTTTTTGGTTACAGTATGAACTATTTACGAGAACCTTTGTGTTGAATTTGCAATCCTTAGCTATAAAAACTGAACATTTTATAATTTATTAATTACGATGATTAATCATTTTCGAGATTTTGAAAAATTCTGTCAAAATTCGACATTTAAATGCTTATAAAAAAAAATTGTGCCTATGTATTTTTTATATTTTTTTAATTGATATTGTAACAATATATCAGGAGCCTTGTATTAATTTTTCACACTTTTTGGCCCAACAGATAAAACTTTATTAATATTTAAAGAAAAAAAAAACTAAAAAAATTGAAAACTGAAAATGTCCGTAAACGGTTCAAAAAGAGTCAAAATATTTTCAAAATTGTATGGTGTATAGGAAATGCTAATATAAACATTCCGTGAAATTTTCATGTATCTATAGTAATTCGTTTTTGAATTACAACAAAATAAGGAAATCGCCACATGAGAAATCGAGTGAATATCCAATGTTGTAAAAATTTGAATTTCAAACGCTCATAAAAATTTAATTTGACTGTCCGGTAGAGATTTTTTTATTGATAAAGGTAGACAAACTTATGAGTAATCTTGTATTACATTTTCAAATCTTAGATTTAAAAAGAAAAATTTTTACGAATTCTTAACTCAAAATAATTTGCTAATTTTCGTGATTTTTCCATATTTTGTAAATTTTTGAACTTTAAATGCTTATAAAAAAAAATTGTGACTAAGGATTTTTAATATTTTTCATCTGCCTTTGAAACAACATATTAGGAGCCTTCTATTAAATTTTCAAGCTTTCGCAACCAACAAATAAAATTTTATTGATATTTCTAGAAAAAAAACTAAAAATAAAATGAAAATGAAACTGTCCCTAAACAGATTCAAAATAAATCAAAATATTTTGAAAATGTTATCGTGTATAGAAAATGCAAATATTAACAACCAGTGAAAATTTCATGTATCTACGGTCATTTGTTTTAGAGTTACACCAAAAACCAAATTCGATTTTTTGGAAAATCGATTTTGCGTAAAAATTCCCGTTTTTCCTTAATTTTTATGTTGTTTTTCCCGGCGCTTGTGAAAACTACTGGAAAATGTTTACTTTTGACCCCCCAAAGTACCAACTAGATTCACTTTCCTATCAGAAAAGGTACTATTGAAGAAAATCGAAGCACTTTTACTGTCCCAAAACGTGATGACAGACACAAAAATATAAATAAAAATATAAATAAAAATATAAATAAAAATATAAAAACATACATCATTGTAAAACCAATACATTCATCGCTCCGCTCAGAATCTTAAATATAAAAACATACATCATTGTAAAACCAATACATTCATCGCTCCGCTCAGAATCTAAAATTGATTTCCAACAAAACACAGACAAGGAGCGAATAAATTTCAATATTTTTTCAAAATTAAAATTCTAGAAGTATATATATTTTTTTCCTATTGATATAAATGCACGACGGAACAACCTGCTTTCAACAGCCTTAAACAATAAGTACAACACAGAATTGTAATATTATCAGTATTGGATTGAATTTAATTATTTAATGTTTCAGATGAAGTTCCAGAAGTTCAAATTAAAGAAGAATTTATACAAAGTGAAAAATCAGAATAAATAAAAACAATAATATGTATTTGTCGATATTGTGTTAGGCAAATATATTTTGTTATAACTACAAATTATAATTCAAGCAATAACTTTTATTTTAATAAACATTTTACAAAAATAAATATAGTATGTTTAATTAATTTAATTTCATTATAAACATGAAAAAATAATCATATTATGTTATTAAAATAAATAGTCTTGTTTGCATAAGTACATTGTAAATGCATAACAATTTTATTGTATCATGTAAGGCATAAGAAGACCCTGTACCTGCATGTGTTGTCTCTATCTCACTTACGCATTATATAACAAATTTTACATTACGAAGAATCCATTTTACTCTTCCTATTTTATATATTACAGTGAATTAGTATTATAAAATTTAAAGGTTATTATTTAGAACATTGAAAGATTTTTTTTTGAAGCAACTAATAAACATTTTAAAATTGTGAATTCTTTTGAATATTACACTATCCATGTTATGCTTAAGACAGAGACAACATTATGGGTATAACATACTCTCAACATGAACTGTAGATTTTGGTATCTAGGTACTCATTTTAAATTAAAATTATAAGACTTAAAAATGAACTACTAACAAAATTATACTATAACACAAATAAAGAATAATAAATTATATGAACAAAGCATATGTTTTGCACTCTTAGGTACGTACAGGCAGTATTGCATTGTTGCTGAAACATTGCACACTACGGTAATGAACAACTGGTCGAGTCGGGTTGGCCTAGTCCATGAATTAAGATAATTGTTAGGTATCAACTCTCCATCTCTTTGATGTGCAATTTTGCACGTGAAAGTTTTTTATGTGCAACAGCTCACATGAATATTTTTACAAATGTTTGGTAAAGACTCATCCTTTTTATTGGTTATTTATATACTTAAATTTGTTATCATAAATCTTTACAAACTACAATAATAACATGCATTTGAGTTATAATCAGTACTAGGAAAATAACTATGATTAAAGATCATAAAAATAAATAATTTAAATTTCATTAAACAATTTAATTTGTCATTAAATAATATAATAACAAGTAAAAAAAGTTAAACAAAATAAATCATGGACAATGATTGGATTATTAATCACTAATCAGGAAGCAGGATTATTATTATATTATATTAATATTACCAAATATTTTATTTATTTGAACATCAATATTTATTTTTTGAATTTAGACATTTTAATTTATAAAATATGTTATCTTTATAACTTTGAGCTTTAATGCTCTAAATTGTAGTTTTTTGAGCCAACCCTTGTCCTAATTAACTTTCTTTTAAATCAGAAAATGTACACAGAATTGTTCTCATATTAAAATAACAAATTGAGGCCCACGCAAGCATAACAATTCAATGCACTTAACACATAACTGCCTTAAAATAATAAAAAAATGAACTTTAAACATCTAGTATTTATTAGCTTAATACTTCTAAAGTAGAATATAACATAACGAATATGGCAACTTAAGAAATAACATATTTTTAACTTATTCATAAAAATGTATATAATATATAAACACTGATCAGAAATAATGTGATATAAATAAAGAGTATAATTTTTATAACACAAATATCTGTCATTTTACAAAAGTAGTCAGTCAACATAAAATAATCTTTGGATTTATTTTATTTTATTATTTTAACTAAACTAAATTTCATGTACAGTATCCAATTTTTCACGTTTGCTCCTTGGCACCAAATATTGGTCAATTAAACTTTTAGGAGATACAATACTTTTTTTTCGTTTTTTACTTGAAGTAGGTGTAACTACTTCAGGGATTTGATTAGAAACCACGAGCGTAGAATGTGTAGATGTTGTTTCTAACTTAGGTGATATCTGAGTGGACAATGAAGATGTTGTTTTTGGACAAAAAATTACATTCCATGGTTTTTTAGGAGTCACATTTAAATATTCTACATTTGGAACAAAGTTTTGATTTTGGATATCCCAATTTTCCATGGTTTCTTCTAAAATGTAGAAAAAAAATTAAATATTAATGTTGGTTATAAAGTAACTACAAATAAGAAATGAATTTTCTTTTAAAAATATACAAACCTGTTTCTTTTTTATATTTTTCTTTGAGTTCAGTGTCAAATTTGATAGGAACTGTACACATTTTTACTGAAGATTTTCTTGATTTATACAATGAAGTTGGGCAAATTGAAGATTCTTCAGATATTTTCTGTTCATGGGTAAGTATTGACCACACCATTGGCATTGAATCACCACTTGTTACCAACTTGAAAAATAAATATAGGTAAATTTAACTGAAATAAATCTACAACAATAACATTTAATTTAAATTACAACTATCATACGGTTTTAAAAAAACACCATAAAAATGTATCTTCAATTTCTTCAATACTATAAAAATATCATTCACACTTTATCTTATTAAAATAAATATACCATAATTTTAAATATTAGATAGAAAAGTATGAAAAATATCTTCTGTAGTCAATTTAATATACATTCAAATTGTATACACTTGTATTTAACTGTATGAATTATTTCATTTTGTAATATTTATTCTTCATTATATTTTATATTTATTAATAAATTAAGACACTAAATCCTAACATATAAATGATGAAAAATATAAGATGAATTCAACAGTAAGTGACATTTTGTTTGATAATATTGTTAGTCATACTTATTCAGTATTTATAAGTAATGTATAAAATCTTCATTATTGTCAAAGTTTATTAGACCACATACCAAAAATAAAAATCACACCGGAATAGATAATATTGCTTTAGCCTAAATAATATATTTTTAAGTACCAATGAATAATATATATAAAAGTGAATAACAGAAAGCTCACTTTAGTAATTGTTGAATCTGCACACCAGTCTGAAGTACTCAATTCTATTTTACGAAATTGCTCATCAATTTTGTCTATTTTAAACATTGGATTTTCATTAAATGGAAAATCTGTCAACCATATAATGCCAATATTTTCCATACAACCACTAAATAGATAACGGCCGTCATGACTAATACTAATTTTGGAATATCCAGTTTCATGGAAATGTCCAGAGTATTGACATATTGGCTCTATAAAAAATGATGGTACAAATATAATATAATACTTGGATAATATTTATAATTTAAGAGAATAATGTTAGCACACTAATTGTTTTCTCTCTCTGACCCACCCACAACATAGCAAATTTACATTTAGCAGAACCAACCCTATGTTATTACTTTTAATATTAGAGTGAATTCACTTATTATCAAACTTTAAGTTAAGAACATTACCTGTGACTCTACGTTGGATATTTTATGATGTTTTAATTTTTATGTAAGTTATGAGAGTGTAAATTATTACTATTTAAAAATGCTTATCTTGTATAAAAATGTAAATACTTTAAGAAAGCCAAAGTAGAGATACAGGCAATGTTTTAAGCTTGAAGTTTGATGATAGGTGAATTCACTCTAATACTAAAAGTAACAACACAGGGTTGGTTCAGCCCTACATAAATTTGCTATGTTTCACATGGGTCAGAGAGAAAATAAATGGTACACTGACATCCTCTTAATTAAAAGCGACAAAGAAAAAAAATATAAAAATAATATACTAAGCTATTAAACATAATTAAATTTACAAAGTTTAAAATAAACAAAAATGTATATTACAAATGTCTTCTAATAAAAGCATAAGATATTGTTTAGTGTTTAAAAGAATCATCATTGTTAATTATAATATATTTGAATTTTGAATAATTTGTATGTATGTCAGACAGATAAAATAAACATATTATTATTAGTATTAATAATAATAATCTACAAGCACTAATAATATTAAATTAAATAAAGGATGTAAATAAAATACTTGTTTCTGTAGAATCCAATGAATAACAGTAAATAACATTATTTATACAACTCGCATACATTAAAGTAGATTGAGGATTTGTTATTATATCTACATAACCATTATTTAGAGGTGAAATTTTCATTTCATTAAAATATTTCATGAGTGGTAGAGGTTCTGTATTACCTTTTACTTGGCGGTAACTTTTACGTAAATCCCATAATTTGATATCACTAAAAAAATATATATATAAAAATATTTTGTTAAGTAGATTATGTATTTACCATAGAGATAGATAAAATTACTGGAGTGTGTACACCCTATATCCACAATGTAAAAAAAAAACAAAACAGTCGGACGTTGGCTTACACATTTGACAATTGATGCTATCCTACTATAAAATAAGAACATATTAACCGGCTGACCGTTTTTGGTATCTAGTATGCATTCTAGTATTCTTATATATCTCTATAGTATTTACTTTATATTCATACTTGTTATTTCATTAAAATATAATAAATAATACTAACTGGTCCATGGAAGAACAAGATATAATAGTTTGATCAGTTTTAAATATTACAGAAGATACTCCGAACATTTTTTTTGATTTTTTTTTTTTTAATATTGCTCCATAAATGCCTAAAATATAGTAGGAAAAATAAATTATTTTATACTTTTGACATTTTGTTTTTAGTTTGTAATTTGTATGTTTAAATTTAGATCAGTAGCATAGTTAAAAAGATAGTTATATAAATAAAACTAACGTTTCTACTTTTGATAATCATTGTTTAGTAAACAATTAAGATAATATGATAAAAGTAATAATTATCAGATTTTTTTCAAATAACATTTAAAACCAAAGAACAGCATAACTATTTACTATATTTACCGTGTGTGTTAGGTATATTGTGTTCAAACTCCAAAGCTCTTTGAGCATTATTTACACGTGCATCCCAGATTTTTATTGAACCATCTTGACATCCACCACAAAATACATCTATAAACAACATAAATAAATTACAATTTTCAATTTTATTATTAATTTATTATATTCATTATGTTGTTTTGAACTCAAGCAGAGTATATTTTTTTTTGATAGCTATCATTTCTCAAAATGTATCACCTTCTATTATTTAAAGTGAATAAAAATCGTGCCCAGGTACTTTATGAGCTGACATCATCTTAACTATTTTTGAGTACAATTTTTTATCATTGGTTAAAAAATACATAAACTAAATATTTAGTCACTGAACTAACTTCTGCAGTGAAGTATCAAAAAATCTAATACATCATTATTAAGGTATGTAAAAAAATACCATAACATTTAAAAACTATAAAAATGTATCTTGGCTAGTAATATTAATAAAATTTATTTTCTCCATTATACATACCTGAAGATCCAGGGCAAAACATTACACTTTTAACAGAAGAATTATAAGCAAAATCTCTTTCTACTACGAGTACCCCGTCTGGTGTTAAATTACATAACTTTGAGGTTTGATCTCCACAGGCCGTTATTAATTTCATTTGTGGCTCAGCCCATGCAAAGTTAAAAATAGCATTTTGGTGTACACCATCTATTTTTAAGAGAATTATAATAAATTACAATAAATAAAATTGCATAAGACATTACAATGTTATTGTATTATGAGCATGATATTGTACAGTAATAAACTTAATATTATACCTATAATAATTAGTAGGTACAACGTTTTTTCAGTACAATTAATATAAATTAAATAGGCATCAATGTGGTTTAGTATCTGTTTGTTTTTTTTTTTTTTTTTTATGTGTGAATCTGAAAGCGTTGGTCTTATTTACATTGGAAGTTATGACAAAATAAACAAAACAAATGTGGTAGCCTCATTAAAATTTTTCCGTGAATTTTAATTGGTGCCTATATTTTATACACTGATAAAAATATATAACAATAATTTTCACACTTTTATATCCAACATCTCAAAATACAGTAAAAAAAAAAAAAATTTAATAATGATCATAATTTACTTGCATTTCTTCCAAAAATCATTACATGATAATAAATAAAAATAATTTGAAGTTAAGATTTCAAAATAATTGAAACCTTGAACTAATTAAAAAGGTTTAGAAAAAGCTAAGTAGTTAATTGATTATTGAACTTACATCTATGTACTTTCTTCTTTTGGTCGTTGTAATGGCCTATAGGCCCTATAGTATTTTGAATAGCTATATCTCCGTGTTCAGTTGAAACACCAACTACGTGTAAATTGTTTTTATTCCTACTGAATTTACAAGCAAAAGTATTTCCAATATGAACATTTGTATTGTGTGTGTTATCATATGTTTGAGGTATATAACCCATTTGTCCAATAAACATGTCACTCAATTTGCTTTTAAATCCTTTAAATAAATAAATTATAGAATAATGAGTTCTTAAAAGCAACAATATTTATACTTAAGTAAGAGTATATAAGTATTCAGTCCAATATACTGAAGGGAGTTGTTGATTTTACAATAGGATTTTATCGTCGAGGTACTCATTTTTTAATCTATGTTAAATACCCATAAATTTAATAAAACTGTGCATAAAAAAGTTACTTTTATAAATTTCATAATAGTAAGAAAAACATGAAGAAATAAAAAACTACCTACTTAACATAATATTAAACATTAACAAAATCATGACACTTAATGAAGAAAATCAATATTTTTAGCAAAATTATTTTATCAAAATTGTTTTCTAATGCAATGATTTATTATTATTTTAAAGTTTAATGCCAGCCAAACCATCATATATACTTCATGAGTAGATAGTATATTTTTGGCCTACCAGGAAATTTTAAAAAGTGCTCCTAAATGAAAAAAGCCGTCAAGGAGTCATTGTATTACACAATAAAAAAGGGTCTCATTGCAAAAATATGAAGGTGGGCCTCCAGGAAATTCCCGGCTTCCCGATAGGCCTATCCGCCCATGTCAGGATTATCAGTGTCATTATTCAAAGGTTGTTGATACAAGTAATTTAAAAATTATTAGGTACAATTAAATAATTGAGGCTTAAAAAAGAAAAATAATTCTTGAGTATAGGTATTCTGTTAATGATTGAACAGTATGTCTACATGGAGATCAATTACGCAAAAAACGGTAAATGAGTTACAAAACTTTATACTAATAAAACTTACCGGTATACCCAAGTTGTCTTTTCTCCATATATTTGAGTACATTAAGTGAGTCCATAATTCCACGAGTGTAAAATGAATCCTGGACTGATTAAAACCAGTAAACAATGACCAACATTAAATACGATTATTCGATGTTTTGGTAGTAATGTTATTAAACATACACGAGTAGCAACAACTGACACGGTTGTTCTTGAAGCTGCTACATAATCATACTACTAATTAGAAACAATTACTAGTAATAAATGATCTTCCACAGTCAATATTTGGACAATGAACACCGTTGAACCGTCCTCAAAGTCTATAGCGTTCTACATGAGTAGAAAACTCGAAATGTCATATTGTCATATAAAGAAATTCTTATAACTATTAACTACTAATTGGTCTAATTTGTATCTTTTGTACTCTTATCGGTAAAATGCCCGCTCTTTTATGCGTCATAACCTATTTGTTGTGACCGATCAGAACTTTATAATCCTGGTGAAGCTGGTATCCACGGTTTAAGATAGAAACGGTTCTATCTTAAACCGTGCTGGTATCTAATGATAAGCGATAATATTGATAAATGATAACTGCTGTCACAGTGTCACCGTATTTATCTATGCCTGTAAACTGTAGAAGGATATATTGTGAATATGACTTCGACACGTCGTATTCGGAACTCTTAACTCGTCAAATTTTATCGTTTTTTGTTATTTTTTAGCTTAAATACGCATTAATTTATTTTCCGACGGTCATATGATTGACAATTGATGAATTAAACTATCTATGAAATGGCTGTACAAAATATTTCTGATGTGTCCCATACACTAACAATATTAGAAGACGGTGAGTTGAAAAAAATTTCACAAAAAATATAAATATTTTAGATTTATTTATTAAATGATACACGGGACGTTCTATTTTAAGGCAGTATTTCACTTATTATGTTAAATTGTACTTTCTTTCTTTGAGATTTGTTACTGGTTTTTAAGTAGGTACCTATCATTTTTATTTTTTAGAATTATATAGAATTCAATTAGCTTCAAAAATAATAATTGGATACACTCATTTTAGAAAAATAATTATACAATTTTTTGAATTAACACAAAATTATTTAATTGTAAATAAGCAATCACAAATTGTTTGTTGTGTTTTATATATTATGCATAACTTTTTATTTTATTATGAGTTAATAATTAGATTAATAATTGTATATCTATAATTAATAAACTAATAGTTCTTAACATTTAAAAAATATTCAAATAACATGTGTTTTATTTTCTAGATTATCTCTCTCAATTTATAACAACTAATAGTGAAAATAAATGTAAGAACAGTGTTGTACAGCTTACTGCAGAAGAGCAGTTGAAAAAATTGAATAAAGGTAAAAAAAAATTAACTTGTACACAATATAGATTTTTTGTTAGTCCATTATTATTATATTTATTATTATTATTATTATTATTTCTGCTGGTGAGAATGGCTTACTTCACAGTTCTTGGCGAAGTACGGGAGGTGTGTGCGTTCTTGACCAATATTAGTTACGTTGATAGCATCCCCATTTATTTATTTTGTCATGCAATCAACCTAATAAATTACATTTTAGGATTGGAATATGTAGACCAACTTATATGTGATCAGACTTATGATAACCATGAAGAATTATTTAATCAAGTGACTTGGACTGAAAATTTAGAATCTATTATAAATGAAATATCATCCCAAATCCAGGTAAATATATAATTGCTTATTCATTAAAATGATTAAAATGTAATATCATATTTTAAAAGAATTTGGTTTGATTAAATCTATATAATATATAATCAAACGTGTCTTGACTGACTGACTGATAAATGTAGAGCATAAATTATAATAACTAGAGACTTGACATTTTGATAGTACCTTCATACCACCAAGTGTTGTGCACTAAGAAAAGATTTTCTAAAATTTACATTTTAAAAAGGTACCCAAACAAGTATTTTGAGATTTACCCCATGGATTTAGTTTATAAATGGTATCCATTGGTTACTCGAGCAGATGAGGTTCTGCTTATTTATGGCCTGAAAGAAATTATATTTTAAAACTAAATGTATGTTTGTAGCTTATAATCTCTAAAACGACTTACTGATTTTATCAAAAATCTCTAGAGATATCAGAAAAATGTATAGTGTAGTTTGAACCACATTAAAAAATATACCAAGTAATAAATCCATTTTGGGACAGATTACCCATCTAGGTTATATTATTTCAAAAAGGGAGATTAATTGGCGCTGAATTTCCCATGAATTCCTACTTAGAGCTGTATTTAAATATTTTGTTAATTTTTCCTCAGGCAAAGTTAGTTACACCTAGTAGTATATAATATATTAAGAAGATGTCAGTGCATTATTTGTTGTCTACTCTAGCCCATACGCAATATAAACAAAACACATTCATGAAAAATCATATTTTATGGTTTATTAATTATTTTAGAGTAAAATCACTCATTATAATTGATAGTGGATATAATATTTTTGAAGGTTTGACATACCTAATATAAATTTGTCTAATTATTACCTAAAACCTATTTAAAATATTTAAATATGCATTTAAATAAAATTTTTTTTTTTGTTTTAAGTTAAATATTAATTTGTTATGTCGAGCCCTCAAAAAATATTCTTTATTATTTTTGAATTGAGTAATTTTACTCTAAGGTTACTTAAAAATCATAAAAAACAATATTACTTGAATGGGTTTATCTATTGTTTTGCATGGACCTGACAGAAAAGACATCTTTTTAACAATATATATTTTATATCAAGGATGGCAAATAGAATTTGGTCAACGTGCCAATTTATGGCACATTTAAAAAAAAAATTTTACCGTGCCACTAATTAATTTTGTTAACACGGTGAATTCTTACAAAATATAAATGAAAAATGAATGATAATAATGTAGAAAAAATTATTAAAAATATCAACTTTTATTGATTGTTAGAAACATTTTGTTTCATATTGCTTGAAAGATTTCTTATATCTGGTTAATGTGCTGTTGCTTGCAAAGTTTATAAATATGTATAGACACATGAAAATCTTTCCGGTGCCATCCAAAATTTCTCCCTTGCCAAGCATGGCACAAGAGAGCCACTTTATTTGCCATCCATGATATATATCATAAATTATCTATGCAATTTTGAATTTATCTGTTTTTACTCCCAGTCATTTTTTCCAAATTGTCTTCTCACATTTTTTTAGATTTATAATCTTCCTTAGTACTCAGTATTTCTAATCCTTTCTAAATCATTTCTGTTTATACTGTCATATTATTCTTGTTTGTAGTCAATAAATATTAAATGTAGGTAAACACCAAATTCATAATATTTCTTCATAATTGGTGTTAACAAAAAAATGTTTTTGGTGAACGGTAGTTGCCTTGCCTTTTCAAAAACCACATTTATAAGTTATAACCCTTATCATTTTAAAGGCCGTCCACTGCCAATCAATTTCTTTCTGAGACAAATCCTCAATTTTAGATTCTACAGATTAATGAGTGGTATTTTCTATTTCATAATTTCAGTGTTGGTAAGTGGTCTGGCTTAAAAAAAAACTACACCAATAATCATTAAACTAAAAAACATATTCTTAATTTTACAAATAGTGTTAATAGATTCTACCATAGCCACTATTTTATCCTAAACAAGTATGATTTATTTTGTTAATTAATAAACAGGTATTATAAAGGAAGTAAAATGTTGTTTATTGTATTTTTTTAGAACTTGCAATCATCAATTGAACTACTAAAATGTAAAATTGTAGATTTATTCGTTAAAGTTCAAACTCAAGTTATCATACTGAATAGGTTACATGCCATTTGTGATTTATTAAGGAAAATTATGAGAACGCAAAGTCTAACATTACAAGCACTAGACAAAGAAAATGTTATGTCATCTCATTCAATGTTAGAAATTAGTATGTATAAATTCAATGTATTCATAAATTGTTTAATATTATTGTTTGTATTATTTTGTTTGTTTGAAGTTAAAAATATTGTAAACATGTTCAATGATAGTGGGGTAGGTATAGACTATAGAGAGGTATAAAAACCATATAAAGAAAATATTAAATGCAAGTCGCTTAACACATGGACTGCCATGTGACTGCCGGCCGTCATAGTTGATCATTACTACCACGCCACATGACCGCCAGCTACCGTAAATGAATATGGTTTTATATTATTAACTTTTTCTTCTGAGCGGAGCCATGGATGTATTGAATTTACAATAATTTTTTTTTTTTTTGTATACACGATAAGTAGTCAAAATAATGCTTTGATTTTCAACTTCAATATCTTTTCCAATGATAAGGTAAATCTAGTTGGTACATCCTGGACGTCAAAATTAAAAATACCATGTAATTTTCAATAGTGTCTGGATAAACAAAACAAAAACTAAGGAAAATAGGGAATTTCTATTCGAAATTGGTTTTAGACAAAATTGATTTAGGCTTTTGGTGTACTCTAACAAAAATTACCATAGATATATGAAATTTTCACTGAATGTTTATACTAGCATTTTCTATACTCAATTCATTTTTTTTAAATATTTTGACTCGTGTTGACCTAATTATAAGCATATGAAATTTTGGATTGTTATTCGTTTTTTTTTTAAATTTATGTCGATAAAAAATTGTTTGCTCTCAAAAAACTTTAAACTGTAAGGGGTTGTAAATTAAAAAAAAAGTTTAGCATAAATCCACAATAATTTTGTATGAGCGTCTGAAGTTCAAATGTTGACAAAATTGGTAAAATTCACTATAATTTGCAAACTATTTTAGTTGGAAGTTAATAAAAAATTTTCTTTTTACATCTATGATTTGAAAATTTAATACAAGATTCTTTGTAAGTTGTCTAATTTTAACAAAAAAAAATTCTACCAGAAAGTCAAATTAAATTTTTATGAGCATTTGAAGTATAATATTTTCTATAGATCAATTGTCTTATTTTCTTATAATTCAAAAACCAAGAACTGTGGACCCATGAAATTTACACCATATTTTATTTTATAATTTTCAATACTCGATAAAATTTCCAAAATATTTTTAATTTTTTGAGCAGTTTACTGACATTACAACTTTTAAATTAGTTTTTTTTTTCTATTATTTAAATATCAATAAAATTTTATAAGTCGGGTCAAAAAGTTTGAAATATTAATACAAGGCCTTCACACATTGTTATAATATCAATCTAAAAATATTAAAAATACATAGGCAATATTTTTTTGTAAGTATTTAAAGTTAAAATTTAACAAAATTTATCAAATTGAAAATTTACAAATTATTTAGCATTTAAAAATGTATAAAATGTTCAATTTTTAAAGCTAAAGATTAAAAATGTAAAACAAGGTTCTGAATAAGTAGTTCATACTGTGACCATAAAATCTAATGAAGATATAAAAATAGTTTTTTTATAGTTATTTCAAGTTCAAGTTTGGACAAAATTAGAAACTTAAACGAAGTAGAACAATTTTAGTTTTGTGTTATAATTTAAAAATCTTTTTGGCGCGTACTTGAAACTTCTAAAGTATATCATTATATACAAATATGATAGTATACTATTAATATCAATTCAACTTACCAGCTACCGTATTAATAATAACAATATAATATAAAATATTGTAGGCTGACATACCGTCTCCGCTTAGAATCGTTTTTTGTACACAACAATATGATATCATTGAATTCAAATTTAACACAATCCATTACAGTGACTCACTTGTAATCTACTGTACAGCAGAGACACACTGACTCACCCACTTTTTTGATTTTGATATTTTCATCATGAAATGTTTTTTCCAAATACAATAGTATATATACAAATTTGGAATGACACTGAAAACTATGCTTGGCGTATCGATGGGTGAGGCGGTCACATGGCAGTCAATGTGTTGATGAATTACTCTGTATAATTTAACTTATTTCAAACATACTCGTTCCATACACTCAACAAAATATATAATTATACCTAATTTATGAAAAATTACAGATTAAACTTAAAAGTTCAATGGATAAGCAAATAATAGTTTTGGTATACCAAATTTTTTTTGTGATAAGTAACTTCTCTAACCCAATACTGTGACTCATAAGATTTTTTTTTTATTCTTAATATACATCGGCGACAAAGGCCATTAATTTCAACTGTTTACAATTACATTTTTTTTTTTTTACGGTTGGGCTTAAATTTTACTATACATATTGTAGTTTTTATTTCATCTCATTAAACATCTGTTGTAATCTTATACGTCAAATTTATTTTTATTTTTAAAATTTGTTTGATAATAATTATAAAGTTTATTAAAATTAAACTAAATTTTATACTTTATTTTTTAAAATTGTATAAATACGAACTATTTATAGTTTATCCCTTTAATTTAAAGATGGATTTTAAAAACAAACAAAACTTTTTTTAATTAATTGTATTATATTTAAAATATTGAATATGCTACTCCGTGGTAATAGTATTAAATCTGAATTACTCGTATTTCTTTGTATATAAGCCCAATAATAGAATAGTATTTTTTTTTTTTTTTTTTTTGCAGAAGAATTAATTGAAGATAAAGATTTGAAAGAAATAACATTTTTAAGCAAAGATTTGATCAAATTAAGTAATTTTTGTGAAAAAAAATGTATGATTGGATTAAAATGACACAAATTTGATATTTATTATTTATATATTTTGTAATTGATCTTAGTTCTTATGGTTAATATGTATTACAATGTATAAGATTATGTTGTGGAGAATTATGTAGTAATTTCATTTATGTTTTCTGTTTTCTGTGTATATTATACTCTAATAAAGTTATAATATTTATTAAAGTGTAGTTGGTCAATATGTTAAATATATTATGCCCCCCCCCCCCACACGAACATGTTCAGTGGGGCCCATTATCTTCTTGAAGAATAAATAAAAATAAAAAAAATTAATAATATAACAATTCTATTTATCCATACAGTTTGTATCTGTATGTTTTGAACACTTGGTGCCATCAAATATTAAAATTTTTTTTAATTTACGGTGTTATTAATACAATTTATGATTCACACTGTTTACAGTTAGTAAACACCATGGAATTAAAATAAAAATATATATAAATCAATATTTCATGTCGTATAAATTATTATTATTTCGTTACTATTGTTAATTAATATGAATTATCATTAAAACTATTCTGAGAAAAAAAAACGAGCCTCTTTGTTTTACAATTAACCTAAAAATGTTGAAAGTACAAAAGTAAAAATTTTCGAAATTAAATGATATTTAACCATAGTAATTGTAAGTATAATTATATAATAAAATATCCTTAGAAATAATATAATATAATTGACAGACAGTATCAGCTTAGAATCCTTATTCATATACAAATATATACAATGATTTATTGGATTCAAATTTAACACATCCATTACACTATTACAGTGACCTACTTAATAACGAGTGGATACACTTGACACCTGATGTACAGCCAATGTCCGATCTATGTTATTTATAAAATTATAAAAAATGAATAATATCAAAAATGTTTAACTTGATGCGGATTATTTTTAAATAAACTGAGGAAATGTAAGTTATTTCAACTGTCAATTAAACTATAGTTAAGTTCATAAGTTGATTAGAAAATGAACTAACTAGTAAGTCAAAAAGTTGAACTTTAAATTTTTAACTAGTTAATGCCCACCTTTGCGCATGCCGCATTCTTTCCTCCCAACTTGGCTGAACCTAACCCGCCGAGACCCTCGTCGGCTTTCCTTTTATATAAATACTATATAACTATTATAACGCAACGCCATTTTGATCAGTGTTTTCTGCATCCACTGCAACTAGTAGTGCAACCTTTTTTGCAGTTACACCTTACACGAAATTAAGTTTAACAAGATTTACCATCAATTACAAATGTCAAATGTGGTTGAGAAATGAGTAAAAATCAGTAGAATAAAGTAAAAAGTGACTTATTATTGCCAATACACTTAAAAGGTCCTCTGATTCCTGAAAGCTTGTTAGTTGTTAAACTTAATTTCATGTAACTGAAAAAATGCAACCACTACTAGTTGAGGATGCTAAAAACAAGGATTAAAATGTTTCATAATCTGTGGCTGTTATAGAGGAAATTGTTGTCTTAATGCGATGGAAGCAATTGACGAAGATGATATTCAACATAGGCGTGCGCAGACTTTTTTCGCAGGGTATGCCACTATGGCACTATTTTTAAACATACCTAGCTCAAAACAAAATATAACTCCCCAAAAACTCTTAATTGGTACAGTTAATAACTTGCCACATATAGCGAAAAGAAATTAATACCTACCTATGCGTTTTATTTAGCTTATTTATTGGTTTTAGATATTTTAATTTCAAAACTTTGTACTACTGTGATTTCATTCAGATTTCCAATGAAGTAACAGTATAGAAACCTACAGGCTACAGACATTAAGATCATATTAGAATAATATAATAATGACAAAAAATTATAATCTAACTAATCGAAATTCTTTTAATTTTGATAGTTGTATAGGTAGTATGAAAATAGGGAATACTGCAGGGGCCTGCAAAATGTTCTGGTGACAAAACCAAGAACGGATTAAGGATCAATTGGGCCCCGGGACACAATACACTCAGCGGGCCCCCTTTCAACTTTAACTTAAAAATAATTGTATCATTACATATTAATGACTTTATATTATTGTATAATTTTTAGTATACAAAAAATATACAGGGTATCTTATGTCATCGTACGCGGGTTTTTTTTTTAACAATTATCGGTCGATGATTTCATTAAAACAAAAAAAGACTTGTTTCTTTATTTTAAACAGGACATTTTTTTATAACATTTTCGAAATTTTTAAACACACAGTTGTACCAATAATAAAATCGACTTTATTTTTTCAAATGGTTAAACCTAATCATTATATTTTTTTATGGATTTTGGTAAAGCTTTTTTTCTGAACATTTTGACAGTCAAATGATCAATTTTGTTTTTCTAGATTATTAACTATGGTCCTCTAAAGTTTAGTATAATATAACTTTTAACTGAAACACCTAATTTATAAGAGCTAAATATTTTATTCTTATAACTACCTTTTTATATAGGTACTTATATAATTAAATCAGTAATCAAAAATGCTCAAAAAAAAAAAAAAAACAAACAAACAAACAATATTGTTGGCAAACATAATATGTATACATAGGTTATAGGTATAACTAGTTCTTTATCTAACGTAATTTTATCGTGATATAAAATTGGGAACAATTTTATTTTATAATTATTATTTATTAATAGTAATTTACCTATACTATACCTACCTACATATATAATGTTTTTTTTTTTTTTTGTAAAACTGTATTGGAAGCGTAAAAAAATATATTTTTCATGGAGATAAAGATGGGCCGTGGGCCCCCTTTGCCCCCCTTTAATCCGGACTTGGACAAAACCCGTAATTCTCACGAAAATGGTGGATTTTGATTTCAACTATATTATCAAGAGTTAGCAATCTATTTTATTATTTATAGGTACCTGTGGTGATTATGAAAATATAATTATGAAATCTAATTAATATTTGATTTCGTCTCAACTGCCAATATTTTATTATAAGAAAATAATATAAAAAATTAATCAAAATATTTAAGTTCTTGAACTAAGATACTATGAACTATCTTAGATCATGATTCTATAATTTATAATCAAAACACTTACAACTAAAAACTTTATGATTAAGATAACTATCTGCAGGGGATGCCATGGCATACCCGGTATCCCCCCTGCTCACGGCTATGATATTCAATACCAGATGAAGATAATAACCAACCAAAATAGAAATAGATGAAGAAAACACTGTCAATCAGGTACCTAGCCACCTAGGTATATATTTATAAACAATTATAATAGGTTAAATTTAGGATTCGGGACTTCTTGCATTTGCATGTTTTTTTGTAGTGGTTGTAGATTCTAGGTAATTTATAAATTTGTTTTATGAAATGGTGAAATTAATTAGAAAGTTTGAATTTGCATATTTTGCATATTTTTGATTCTGAGTGAAACGATGAATGTATTGATTTTACAATGATGTGTGTTTTAGATTCTGAGCGGAGCGATGAATGTATTGGTTTTACAATGATGTATGTTTTTTTTTATATTTTTATTTATATTTTTATATTTTTGTATCTGTCATCACGTTTTAGGACAGTAAAAGTGCTTGGATTTTCTTCATCAGTAGCTTTTCTGGTAGGAAAGTGAATATAGTTGGTACTTTGGGGGGTCAAAAGTATAAATTTCCCAGTAGTTTTCACAAGCGCCGGGAAAAACAACATAAAAATTAAGGAAAAACAAGAATTTTTACGCAAAATCGGTTTTCCAAAAAATCGATTTTGGTTATTGGTTTAACTCTAAAACAAATGAACGTGAAAAACAAATACATGAAATTTTCACTGGTTGTTTATATTTGCATTTTCTATACACGATAACATTTTCAAAATATTTTGATTTATTTTGAACTGTTTAGGGACATTTTCATTTTCCATTTTTTTTTAGTTTTTTTTCTAAAAATATCAATAAAATATAATATTTATTGGTTGCGAAAGCTTGAAAATTAATAGAAGGCTCCTAATATGTTGTTTCAAAGGCAGATGAAAAATATTAAAAATCCTTAGTCACAATTTTTTTTTATAAGCATTTAAAGTTCAAAAATTGACAAAATATGGAAAAATCACGAAAATTAGCAAATTATTTTGAGTTAAGAATTCGTAAAAATTTTTCTTTTTAAATCTAAGATTTGAAAATGAAACACAAGATTCCTTATAGGATTATCTACCTTCATCAATAAAAAAATCTCTACCGGACAGTCAAATTAAATTTTTATGAGCGTTTGAAATTCAAATTTTTACAACATTGGATTTTCACTCGATTACTCATGTAGCGATTTCCTTATTTTGTTGCAATTCAAAAACGAACAACTGTAGATACATGAAAATTTCACTGAATGTTTAAATTAGCATTTTCTATACACCATACAATTTTGAAAATATTTTGACTCTTTTTGAGCTGTTTATGGACATTTACAGCTTTCAATTTTTTTTAGTTTTTTTTTCTATAAATATCAATAAAGTTTTATCTGTTTGGCCAAAAAGTGTAAAAATTTAATACAAGGCTCCTGATATAATGTTACAATAGCAGTTGAAAAATATTAAAAATACATAGGCACAGTTTTTTTTTATAACCATTTAAAGATCAAATTTTGACAAAATTTATCAAAATCTCGAAAATTATCAATCATTGTAATTAATAAATTATAAAATGTTCAGTTTTTATAGCTAAGGATTGCAAATTCAACACAAAGGTTCTCCGGGTTCTCGTTAATAGTTCATACTGTAACCAAAAAATCTAAAAATTATATGAACACAGTTATTTTTTACAGACATTTTAAATTCAAATTTGGACGAAATTACATATTAAAAAACCTAGAATAACTATTTTAGTTATTTTGTTGTGATTGAATAATATTATTCGTGGGTACTTGAAACTTCTAAAGTGTACTATTGTATATCTATGATAGTATTACGGTTTTTGTTGATGTATAACGCTTATAAGTACCTAATGGATATTGTGATATGATTAATTTGGAATTTATTACCTATTATATTTCAATTTTTTGTTTAATACCATAGATATGTATATAATATGTCCTATACATAGACTGACATTCCGTCTCCGCTCAGAATCGTTTTTCTTATACAATAATATTATATCGTTGAATTCAAATTTAATATCATCCATTATACAGTGACCCACTTGTAACCTACTGTACAGCAGAGCGACACCCACTTGCACACCTTTTTTTAACTTAATGTACTTACAATTAGGTATCGGGAAAAAGCATATACGAATAAATTAAAAAATATTATGTTTGGCTGTTAAAGTTGTTGGTTGAGGCTAGGCCCCTAAATCCCCCCCCCCTTTGTGCATATGGTACGTAAAATGTTATGAATCTCTTTGTGACAAAACTGTGTTAAAAACTTAAAACTAATTGACATCTAAATTATAGATACAAAAAAATGAAAATCAGTAGATATGTCTTCGATTATCAAAGTGTCCTCATATCACGTTGTTCGTTATTTATTATCCCAGTAGGTACGGCAGTACCTACCTATAATATATACATGTCGGTATTTTTAAAAATTAAGTTGTTTTATTTCACGATAGTTTAAAAATGCCCAAGACATGCAATAGTGTCTACTGTCCATCATATATTAATCAATATAAATTTGAATTATTAATCCAGTGTATAAATTATTTTTATTATGTTTATGTAGGTAAATTGGTAATATGTTTTTGCATTTTTCAAAAATAATATAAACATTTATATATTATATATTTAAGCATATTTTGACAATTTTGTCTGCATATTTCGATAATTTTAAGTGCAACCATTCCCGAACCCTAGTTATATTTATATAAAAACAATTTCTGTATCATACACAGATTTATATAGTAGTATACCTATATAATATACGAGTAGAACATTATAGTACAAGATATAGGGAACTCCCGAAATCAGTTGAAGCCTGCAGGTTGCCTGGTTGGCATTGTATGGTAGGTATATTTAATTTTATATGGTAAATATTATAATTATGTTTTATTGTATTTTATTTCTAAACATGTTGTTAAAAAAAAATAATATGTTTTACATTTATTTTAGATTCTGAGCGGAGCTCACAGAGAGAGAGGCATTTATTTTTTTATTTTTTATATCCTGTATTGATATAATAACAATATAACATATCCAGACTGACAAACCGTCTCAGCTCAGAATCGTTTTTCTTATACAATGATATAACGGGATACTAGATAACAGATTACACACTATTCAAAGCATATATGTACATGTCGATGTCATATGAATTGCCTAAATATTACTCCTTAAAATATGCTACGCGCCAGCCCAAATCGTTGCATTCTTGAAGTAGGTGATCTGTTACGGGATGGTGATCTACCAATTTAATATAAGAGATATAAAACTAAATTCGAATATAAACCTAAATTTTGTTATTGTAATTTGTAAGACAACGCCACCCATGAATTGGTTGTCTCTGTCTTACACACGCCGTACGTCATACCACATTTTCGTTCAATAGTTTCAATAATGGGCTGTTAGTTTTGATATTATAGTGAACTGACATGTTATCATCATTTTAGGTAAGAACATTATCTGTGCTTGAGGGTTGCCTTTTATTCGATATTTTAATTGTCAAGCTTGATATGAGCATTTTTATTTTATCTGGCTTGAAAATAAAAATATCGAAAAATCGCCAACGCTTAAGCACATATAATGTTTGATTGTCTTACAATCTTACCTTAAATGTCGATAACATGTTAATTCAATATAATATCAAAACTAACAGCACAGTATTGAAACTAGTGAACGACAATTTGCTATGTCGTGCACTCGTGCGTGTGTAAGACGGAGACAACAAATGCATGGGTAGTGTCATCTTTAGGTATAAATAAAATATATTATTAATTAGTTATTAAGAGTTAAATAAATTATAATAAAAATAAAGCAAATCGTCAAATAAATATGCATTAATTAGTAAAATACTATTTAATAATTTTTTTGCATATCTTTAAAAAAAAAAAATTAACAAATATATTATAATATAATTATTATATTTAATAGTATTCACTGACATTCAATATGCTTCGATAAGATTTTGAGGTAAGAGTTCAGAAGCAGTACATCGCATAGATACTAAAAAAGCACTGTGAAGATAACCGTTGAGAAATATTTATAAAATTTGATAAATCGCCAACTACACTTAAAATTAAAAGGTAATTAACATTAACCTATTATAATAGGTAAATAGTAGATTACCTATTTACCTGCTATATACCCAAATTGTTTTTATAATAATAAGAATGTATAATGATAAAAAATTAAAATTAAAAAACTAGTTATTACTTATTATTATACATTTTTTGAATTGTAATGGAAAAATAATGATATTAATATACTAACATTTTGACAGTCAGACAACCGAAACTATGGTTTTTGGGCTGAATATTTTCTAGAATATTCAGCTAAATACTCTATACTCCACAGTTCTCCCCTGAAACTTGGAAGTAGGTATAATAATAAGTACCTACCTATAATAATAAAAGACATATTCTAATATTCAAAAATCTCGTGTCACGGTGTTAGTGTACGAACTTCTCCGTAACGGCTCGACCGATTAAGATGAATTTTTTTTTTGTAAATATTTGATAGATATGAGAACAGATCGTAAATTATTTTTCACCCTCATACTACCACCCGGGGAGGTTCTTAAACAGGGATTTTGAGATTTTCGGTGGAAATATTTGTTTATAAACGGTTGCTATTGGTTATAGGAGAAATAATTAGTAGAAATTAGTATTTATTATTTGGTTGTCATTAATAGGGCAAATCAGGCGCAAGCATGTATCAAATCAAATTTTCGAATATTGCATTATTGCCTACTTAATATGCTGTCGCACATTGTCCTACCAGGGAGACTGAAGAGGTACCCAAAATGAGTTGAACAATCCCAATTTTTTTAAAAGTTGTAATTTTTTTACGGGATACGAAGTGCCCGATATCAGCAATCAGCTATAGCAGTATATAATATTGTAAGTTTTAAATTTAATCTATTGAATATACTATAGCTGATCCCCTGCACTTGGCAACAAGCCCGTAAAAAATGGCAACTCTTAAAATATTATAAATAAATAAATACTAATTTCTACTAATTATTTCTCTTATAATCAATAGCAACCATTTATGAACAAAAATGACCATTGACAATCCCGAATTCCCCGTTTAAGCACCTCCCCGGGTAGTGGTAGAAGGGTGGAAATTGGAAAATACTTTACGACCTATCAAATAGGTATACAAAAAAATGTCATCCGATTAGGTTGAACAGTTACGGAAGAGATCGTACACTAACACAAGGACATGATATTTTTATATATTAGAAGAAGATTAAGCTGATTTACTAGAAAGTTAATATTTAATTGTGGATGCCTTTAATATATTTTATATTTTGATAATATAGGTACCAAACCAAAAACGAGATAATTACAAATCAATCTGTTATCAATATATTTTAACCCCATACCCATAATAATCATGCACAAAATTATCACATGAAAATCATTTTGGTGGTATTGGGCTTGGACGTTTAGGAATCATTGATTCTTTTCCGGCATATTACGATCCGGGATTTTACATTCCGGAATTTTACGTTCCGGAATATTACGGTCCGGGATATTTAATTCCGGGATTGTACGTTCCGGATTATTAAGTTGAACGTTCCGGAATTTTAATATTCCGTGATTTTATCATTCCGGACGTTTATTTTCCTGACAATATTACATCCTACCTATAAAAAGTTAGTTAGGTATAAGAATAAATTATTTAGCTCTTGTAAATTAGGTATTTCAGTTATAAGTATTAATGAATATTATATTAAACTTTAGAGGACCATAGTTAACCTAGCGAACCTAAATTGATATTTTGACTGTCAAAATGTTCAGAAAAAAAGCGTAAAACTGTAATACAAAATTCTCCAATCTGAGCGGAGGCGGATTGTCAGCCTAGGATATTTTTATATTATATTGACATAGCTATTATTAAAACGACTTACGTGGAACATTGTTTTAAATTTTCAAACCTTTTATAAATTTTTAACTACAACATAATTTATAACATTTCAATAACCATTTCATAATCTTGGCGACCTGGCCAGGTACGCCACTGATTAGGTATATCGTAGATTATTGAATATTCATGTGAAATTTTTAATTAAATTAAAACTATTCTCCTGTCTGTAATTTGTATCATAGTTACTCTGAAATAGCTCTGTTGTAAAATTATTTAATAGGTAGGTGCCTACTTAAAATATTATTTATTGTAATTTTAAAATATTTATTTTTAGTAATATAATATATATTTATTATTAATTGAGTATTTCGGGCGAATGTGGTTTAATAATTATAATTATTATATGTATAATACAATGCCTAGATAAAATGCGAGTACATTATAAATGAGTCAAGAACGATGCATCATATCAATGAACTATCAAAGAATCATTTATAGTTTCCAAGACATAATATAGAAATATGGTTATTAGTTATTATAATGAATATAAATTATAACATCTTGTACCTACTACGATATTATTGTAGATAATATAAATATCAGAATAAAATTAAACATTAAAGCAGAAAATTAGTTCATTAATTAAACAATTAAAATAATAAAAAGTGGGGCAATCAATAATAATGTAATTTATAGACGGACGTATAATTATGCGATAACAAAATGTATGCTAAATGCTAATGTATAGTTTCCTTCTAAATGCTAGATATAAATATATAATATCATGTTTGAAAAAAATTATAATCAAATAATCAAAAGTAATAATATGTAAATTGAGAAATAATATTATATAATTACTATAATGAAATTAAACCCACTACCCAGATTCCAGTTATCGTTATATTTCGAATTAAAATATCCACAATATCGTTCATCCATACAAATTTAATCTATTAATTAATTATAAGTTTGAACCGCTGTTTTCTTTAGCTGTAGATATGGTCATATAGTGTATTACCAAATTGTTGTATACTTATAGTTGTATTCTACATTTAGACATTTAGTTATAAATGATTATTTATATATATATATTTATAGACTATTAGACTTTTAGAGCACACAGTTGTGACTTGTGAGGAGAGACTGTTGGAAACTTAGAAATAATTAATGTTTCAAACTAAGCTTGCAATTAGGGGATCAGAGCAGGGTGTGCATTCACACCTTTTTTTTTCGGAAGAATGCCTTACTTGGTTTACCAAAAATAAAATGAAAGAGCCGATATGTGTTTTAAATCTGATTTTGAGAGAGTATTTCGTATTTTGTATTATTTAAATAAATTTTGCTGTGGTCCGACAATTAATAATATTAGCCAACTACCTATAATAACTAAGAGTAAATTGATAGTTAATTAAAAAATTGTTTATATTTTAAATTTTATCGCCTGCAGCTTACCTATTAAACCAATGTCTCTTAATTACGGACAAAGTAATAAAAACCACATGAGTTTTGGACGAAACCTAAAAAATTGACATACGAATTGTGATCAATATCACATAGGTACTACCTATGGAAAAAGTTTCCAATCATTATTTTTTATATAAAGATTATTTATCAGCATAAAGATTGTTATTTGTTAGTTAAGCTTTTTAAATGTAAACAAAAAATATTTTCGAAAAGAAGGCATTTATCCTGCAGGCTGCAATATTCAAGTACCTAGTGAAATTAATAAATTAACATTTATACGGGTTGTATCAAAAAAAAAATTGCCACAAAAACTATGATGACAATATATTTATAAAAAAAAAACATTCACAATACCTACATGATAATATGTTTTGAATGTATGTTTATATAGAAAAACATATTTAATTTAAGAATAATTTAGACTTCTCTCTTGCAAGACACAAAAATGTTTAACCCTAACTACCAATTTTTTTTGGTACCTTGTCCTAAGTCCTGAAAAGATGGTGAAGGGATATAATATATTATTTGTGTCTGTAACTCGCATCGCAAGCCGCAAGGTTGACCTAACTTGATATCCGCAATTAGTATTTTGATAACGAAACCGTGTTCGTAATCGTTATATTATTATAATATTGACCTTAACAATTCGTCCGCAACTATAGTATGTGGCCTACTAAACAGTAAAATATAAAATATTGGTATATAATGTATGTAATATACAATATACTACAGGTATATAACACAAAACTAGGTACTTTAAACTATATTGTATTTGACGTCTATAGACTATAACTCATAAACTATAACTAATAATAGGTCTAGGCGTCTAGCCGTCTGGGTAATAATTTAAAAATGGCTCACAAATATATTGACACCAACAACTGAATAATTGAAATTATGTGTCTGTAAATACAAACTGTATGGCTATTATATGAATGATGGCCATAGGTGGAAATAGCCTTTGAGATTTGAGGGGAGCTGAAGTGCTGGAGCCCTACTAATTACTATTATAATATTGAATAAGCTTAAAAAAACTTAGGAAATGTTTAGGTGGTTATTGCATTTTTTAGGGGATTAAGCCCCAAAGCACCTTCTATTTGCTCCTAGTGATGAGTCTATGATGGCTAATATTTTTGGTATAATCTAAGTTCTAACAGATTATGTTCAATACTTCATATCTTCATGAGTGCATCTTTAGAATTTAGATACCTACCTCATTAAATATTTAAATATAGTTGGGTACCAATTATTTATAGGTACTGTAGACTTAAGGCTAGGTAGTAGGTAATAACCAATAGGTAGTTTATATATTGTTAAAGACTATAAACTATATTAATAGATTGTAATCATCCTTCTAGGTCTGGTCAAAATTTAAGATTATAATACTATATTCCTTCCGTTAGTGCTAAAATGTTTTATTATTTTTGACAAACAGAAAACGTTCTAGGGCTATATACTGTTTAAACGGTTTTTTCCACATTATTGGTCATTCGGACATCCGAGTGACGAATGCTATTTTGTTTTTTCTAACTCCGTTACTTTTTAAAAATAAAAAACAGTAAGTGTAATTATTCTGGCGTGGGTTATTATCACAGTGGGGGGGCCGTCATCGTCATATTTTTTTGCGCACATAAGTAGTTCGTTGTACTGCAAGGCACTACAAGCATTGATTTTATAACATAAAATCAATGGTACAAGGTACCTACAACGAATAGCGAGTATGTATGTCAGAGTAGAGTATGCCAGAGTATGGATAAAATAGAGATCTCCCATCAGCTCTTCCGTTATCGTCGGTTTAAAATAGTAAATGAAAAATACGTTTACCCGCGTACTATAGGTACAATAAATCGGATCAAGTAGAAATTCCCCCCGGAAGTGACCTCACAAATACCCTCCAGAATATTTAGTCAATATATATAATAATATATATTTTGGGACTATAGTCCCCCCCATTAGTGGTTCAGTCCCCCTACGTTAGGTTAGTTTTCTTTTATCTAATTCTAATAGTCTATGATTTTAAAATAACGTAAAATTAAAAATAGTATATTGAACAAATTGTAGTACAAATTGTAGTACAAATTGTAGTACAAATTGAACGAGACTTAACTTCAGAAATAAAAACTGAAGATATTTTAAATATATTCAGTACAAATAAACGTAGATTTGACTTACATTTATCATAAGAGTAGGTACATTAAAATAAAATATTTTTTATTTGAAAGCTTGGTAAATTGTATTAATCCTATGTTTATTTATATTAAGAATATTAATATATAATGTAATAATAAAATAAAACTTTCAAATTGTTTTGTTTTTTTTTTAATGTAGGTAGGGGAGACTGGCTTAATATGACATATTAGGGTAATATGACACATTGATGTTTTGATTAGAATTATTGATATTTATGAACCAAATCTTCTTTAAATACGTTACATATAACCTCCTACATACAATTGTATACAGCGATCACCGGTTTTGACCTTATCAGAGAATTTGATAACAAAAATGTATTTTTTGTCTTATCAACATTTTTTAAAAGCATTTTTGAAAATTAATTTTAAAATATTAAACCTTATGTTCCTTCAATTTGTTTTATTCGAAGTTGAACATAAAAAGGCAAGCTATACTACAATTGTTTTATAAATAAGCTTATTATAATACTTTTGCCATAAATACTTTGAAAAAAACTTGTATTATATCAGGCAAAATGACATAGCCGTGCTTATTATTATATTAATTTCATATTTATATTATTATATTAATTATGTTAAATATATTTCTAAAATTTTGTTATTTATAATAAAAAAATTCATTAAACTATTAAATTCTAAAAATTTTATAATTTATTTCTATTGACCAGTATACAATGGTTGCTTATACAAATATGGTGTATGCCATTTTACCCGACACTCCGGGTAAAATGACATAGTAGGTACATTTAAAAAAAAGTGAATTAAAATTATTTGTTTATATTAAATGTACAATTAGACTTCAGAAATATGTGTATTATATAAGTACTAATATGTTGCTCAAGTTTCATGTGTTAACTAACATTATTTCCTTCATTTTTTTAAAATTAAAAATTGGTATGTCATATTAAGCCAGTCTCCCCTACTCACTTCAGAGTCATAATTCAATAAACATGCATTGCATATTTATTGATTGACTATGTACATTTTAACTTTTTATACAAGTATATAACTGTAATGACTATTGATGTTGTAATTCAATACATTCAATTTTAGCATAGTTTAATAAAAAATAGTCAAGGACTTAAGTCCCCCTTGTTAATTAGGGTATGCTACGCCCATGGTAAGTATTAGGTATATGCTCGACTTTTTTTTTAATTTGCACTAAGAACAACTTACGAGGAACCTTGTTTTACATTTTCATGTTTTTTGACCCATTAGAAAATTTTTATTAACATTAATTTTAAAAAAACTTATAATAATTGAAAATTCATAATATGTCTATAAATAGCTCAACATGAGTTAAAATATTTTTTAAATTGTATGTTGCTTAGAAAATGGCAATATAAACATTCAGTGAAATTGGCATGTATGTACGTAACATTTATTTAGAGTTACGCCAAAACCAAAATCGATTTTGTGTAAAAATTTACGTTTTTAAGGAATATTATATTAGGATATTTTATTTCGTTTTTCCCGCCGCTTTTATAAGCTACTTGGAATCACCAACTAGATTTACTTTGCCACCGGAAAAGATTTTAAGTTGAAAATCGAAGCATTATTTCGAGTTTCGACTTCTTATCGACTATCGTATGTACAGACAAACTTTAAAAAATACACACACCATTGTAAAATACTAAAATCAATATATTATTCATCGCTCTGCTTAGAATTTAAAAGAAATATTCGCGTTGATGTTCGCATTAAAAATTTATCGGTTGAAAATGTTCTACTACACGTCTACTGTCTACACCGAAAATCATACACAAAAGGGAATTGAATTGTCCATTTACCCAATAATTAATGAATGTACAATGTACTGCCACAGTCAGTCATATAGGTGCTGGCGGTGCGCAGCGTTTCGGTGCGGACCGCGATTGCCGAACACGTCGTCGTCGACCGTCGAGCGTCAGCCCGTGTGTTTATTATTATTATTGTTGTTGGTATTTTTTTTTCGTCCGCTCTCGGCCGCCCACCCCACCGCCGGACGGCAGCACCCACCGCCACACGGCGCACCGCGGACACCTCGCGATCACTGCCGACCCACCGACTGCCGTGCGTGCGCGCGCCGTACGTGTACCTACACCACAGCACGGTGGGCACGGTAGCGTCGGCCGCGGCAGTACCCAATCCATTCGGCGCACACACACGCGCAAGCAGACGACGGTCGACGACAGTGTCAGTAACAAAACGCATTCATCGCGAACGGGTGGCGTTGAGCACGTCCCGTGTGTTTGTGTGTGCGTGTGTGCGTCGCTCGTCTATATATATATATATATATTTTAATAACACTAGGTAAATTCACACCGTGTGTATCGTGTGTGATGAACATCAGCAGTTGTGTTCGTAGCTCATCGGCAGACGAACCACCGACGTACGGCAGTCAGTCCGGTTAAGTGTACTGCGTGTGCGCCCCGTTTTTTGCGTCGCCGCCGGCCGTTGCACTCGTTCACGAGTCACGACACAAGACGACGACGTCGGTGATGCCGAGCGGTTGCCCGTCCGCCGCCGCCGACGACGACTGTCTCTTCTACTCCTGAACCACGGCCACGGCCACGACCGCGACCACGACGGCGGCGGAATCTTTGGACGCGACCACCACTGCCGCCGCCTTATCAATCATGAGGTGAGTCTCGCTGTGTTTGTATTGTTATTGTTATGGGTAGGTACCTACCTACCGATACTTGGGTGGTATACTGGTATTGTGTTAAGATGTTATTGTTATTACAATTCGACGTCGGTCGCCCGTAGTCATCCACCCGCCCCGTTTTCTCCGACCGGCGTGTACCGCGTTCGGTAGGCTGCAGGCACCACCTACCTCTATGTATTACTTTAATCGCGGAATGTTTTCCTCTTGATTACATGTTTTTCCCGCCCCGCGCGTATCCGAACCACGTCTCGCCACCACCACGACTGGCGGCTGGCTCACACACCCCTCACACCCCCGCGGGTGGATATCAGTGCCGTATTGTGCGGGTACGACAACGACATGTTCGTACAATCTCTGGGTAGAGTCGCTGCTCCGGTGCGGTTACCCTTTTTTCGTACTGCGCTTCGTCGTCGTCATCCATTCTTAACCCGTCGCTGCGACCACCCGGAATCACAGACGTGTTATTAATTCGATTTCGATACGTGTTCGTGTCCGGCCGATATCCAGCCGCCCCGTGAAATCTGTCCACCACTGTCGACCAGGTCCTGTCCTCCAGGTAGTCGTAGGTGTGTTACGACAGTTGCGACGACATTCTTGCGCGACGGTAGTCAAACATCCTGACAACATGATGTCTGTTGCGTCTCCGACTTCGGCCGACATTCGGTAAGCGTCGTTTTCCTTCTCGTATTTTCTGGTTTTATTTTCGAAATACCAGTCTTAGGTAACCAGGCGAGCGTACCTAGGTATCTACGGACTTTTACTCTGTGTTTCACTGGCGATGCCCTGACCTCCCCCCCCCCCCCCGGGCATCATCAAACGGGAACGGTCCCTTATTTGTACTCGGCCCCCAAAACACGTCCCTTTTATCTTATCTACACTACTACTCAAGACTATCAATTATCAAATGTCTTAATGCGAAAATAATGTTGTTTTTTTTTTCAAATCATTAAATGCGTTCATTTTTTTCTGCGATTATTTTTAACGAAATAATTACGTAGATAGCCTCTAATGACCGCCTGTGTCATTATAGTATTAGGCGTTCGCGGAATACCATGACAGAGTTTTACCATTTCCAAACCGATTAATGAAATTACAAATTTATCTATGAGTCATTTCGAAAACTTCGAATTCCAATTAGTTGACAAACGCCCAAAGCATTTGTTATCTTGGTGATTAACTAATATAATAATAATGACTAATGACAGTAGTTCAGTATAATATTAATACATTTAATTATTTTATGTTTTAATATCAAGTAATTTACGAATTTTAATTATTGATTGTAAAATACGATATCATCTTTTATTTTCCAATACTTAATGTATTTGTACCTACCAGTTGTGCCCGTAATAAAATTATTAAACATTACCTATTTATTGCACAAATTTACTTCCAAGAATGTTTTATGCTCATTGGGTACATTATATATTTCACCTATAAAATATTTACCAAGTACTGTCTTATGTGTCATTTGTTTTTTGTTTATTGTTATTTATGTAGGCTATTTAATTGAACCTAAAACATATAACTGTAAACATTTAAGTCAAACCCAACAATTAAAACAGGAAGTTGATAATAGAATTCACAAATCAAAATAAAATGTTCCATAAAAAATATTGCCAGCCAATATAATTTTTTATGTTTATTATCTTTATAAAAAGTTGCCACCCACATATTATAATAATTAGTAGATAAATATTTCATTCAAGTCTATTTTATGAATGTTTAAATTTTACACCATGAACATTTAATAATTTCCGGAATAACTTAATAATTTCAGCTTATATCCTAAGCTACCTAAGCTACCTAACATAATATTTTGGATTAAATAATTTTATCAAAATAATTAGTGAAAAAAAATATAATTTATGTAGGTAGGTTTTTGGTACACACTTTATTGTTTTAAAATATTGTTCACTTATTATGAGTAATATTTTTGTTTTTTTATTAGGTAAATATCACATAATATCATAACTATACAATACTATCTCTTAATATTATTGTGCAACAACAAAAATGTTTATATTATGATGTTAACACTTTTTCCACTGTGTTTATATTATTTCTTTATTTTTGTTATCATATTTATATTTTTATACATCTATCTTAGCAATTTATATTGGTGGGTACATATATGTTTATTTTTTAATCTTTATTGTTAGGTATTTGTGGAAGGTTTTGTATTACATGATTAAATTCAAGTACATGTCTCATTATTCAAATTAAAATAAAAAATAATTTTAAAATATTAATACATGTACCTAGTAAAATCCTGTCAAGTCTAAAATTGAAATTGTTTGATTATCATCTAATGGTTTGGTCACTTAATAAAGTAGATTCAAGTTGTTCCTTGTGTGTTACATATTTAAAAGAAAAAAGGAATGGGTACTTTCTGTTATCACGACTACCAACCATAATAGGTACATTTGAGACCCACTGCGATCCCTCAGACCACTTAAATCATAAGCATCCCTCGATTTGGTATGATATAAAACCACCTTGAGTAGGTTACAGAGTAACCTAACTTAATCTAATTTTACCTCAAGAATTGTACATATCAAGTCGAGGGATATATTTAACTTAAATTGTCCGAGTGAATGCAGCAAATGAATGACCACATTGGGTCTATACGAACTGTGGTTGGTAGAAAAGGACCAAGGACTTATAAATAAACATTATTGGTATTGATATAATATCATAATATTTCAGTTGTAAAAGTTTATAAAATCGACTTATAAGGTTATGCTATGTAAATTATACTACCAACAGTGGTTGAAGTGGAGGGAGTGGGATATAGTGGGATGACATCCCTCATTTTTATAATTTCCATTTTCCATCCCTCTTATTATTTTTTCAAAAATAATGTATCATCCCCCTTATAATAAATTATATACAAATATTATTAATTTACCTACCCATAGTGTTGTTTTTCATAAAATTGTTATTTTTACGATGGGTTTTTTAATTAGTTTAACAATAATACAATGAATAATAATTTTTACTTATATTACAAATAAGTATTATCAGGGCCTGTATAAATAAAATCGGTCCACTGATTATACCAGTCCCCTTACAAACTGGCGGCCCTTGGGCATGTTCTTATTTCGTGCATAGTTTTTTTTATATAGTCTCCATTTATTCAACTCTTAACATATTTTCAGTCAGCGGCTTTTGATGACTTGAACGGCCCAAAATTATTGCGACCCACCAAGTTTTACTCAGTAACTCGCCGGGCCAATCCTGCCCTGAATATTATTATTTTTTTTTGCTGGGATGGAAAACGTTTTTAAAAAACGTTATTAAACGAAAATAACAATTTATAAAACTAAAAAAAAAAAAAACAAAAATAGAAAACAACTGAAAAACGATAACAAAAAATCCCAAATTCCAAAAAAAATTTAATAAGAAAATTAAACAAAAACGAAAAAAAATTATAATTATAATTCTGTTATGGAAAAATTGATAATTCTGATAATTGTTGACAATAAAATATATCAATAGCATAGAACAAATATTGTAGTCCACACACACTGCATGGGTAGCAGTAAAATTCTATTTTGTACATAGTTCCTACTTACCATTTACTAAAATTTAGTATGTATTATTTTTGTTTCAATGAGTAAGTGCAAATTTTTTATTTTGATTCTTAGATGTATTTTCTATTTTATTTTTTTTTTACAATTGTATGTTAAACTCTTGAGTTCTGGATTATTTTTATTATTTACTCTAGAAATCTGAAATAGTGTTTCACTTTAGTCATTAAGACTTAAGTCTTTACTTTTTAATCTTTACCAATGCACTTTTAAAGTTTAAAAAAAATTTTCTAATTTTTATATCAATTATAATTCTGATTTAACATTTAAATATTAAGAATAGGTAATCAATTTTAATTTTTAACTGTTAAGTGCATTACTATCTCTCGCATTACTATTATAACTTAAAAACAAAAAATTATAAGTTATAAGAATATATAAAATACACACAAAAAAAAAATATTTACAAAATATAGGAAAATAACGTTTTTAAAAACATTAATCGAAAATGTTTAACAAAAACAATATTTTTTAAATCAAATAATCAAAAACGAATAAATTAAAAACGCTTTTTTGATAAGAAACAAGTACCAGGTACCTATTTGTTTGCTCGTTTAAATTGGGCCTTAATGTGACAACTACGTCTAATAAATCTAAACATAATTTCTTACAATTTTGCATTTATAAGATAATATTATATTTGTTTAAATCTAGGGATACCTATTAGGAGTTTGTATATTTTAAATAATCATTCAAAACATAGCACTG
Source organism: Macrosiphum euphorbiae (assembly GCA_949089665.1). Taxonomy (NCBI): domain Eukaryota; kingdom Metazoa; phylum Arthropoda; class Insecta; order Hemiptera; family Aphididae; genus Macrosiphum; species Macrosiphum euphorbiae. The sequence goes on along the minus strand of CARXXK010000002.1, from coordinate 88,260,131 downwards.
TTGACATGAAAAAACCTCTTATGTGCCACATTTATTATTTTGGGGTTTTGTTATCCCTGGATTAAAAAATAGCTATTTATGGATAAAATCTGTGCTATTTCCATCATTGAAAATTTCTCCTATGTGTTACCAACAATAAATTGTTTAGGAAATAACTTCTATGTGATTTTTTTATTTAAAATGTTTTTTTAATCTTATGAAAAACCTTGTTTTTGGTACACATGGGCAGTTTTATTGTGTCAACAACGGTAGATAAATAATATATAAATTTATTTTATATAATAATACGAGTATAGTAGTTTAAGGTAATATTTTTTCCTATTCTTTATGTATTTCTATTTTCCATAAAAGTGTATATTTTGTTATATTTTTATTTAAAGTGCATTTTTTACATATTACCTATACAATATTGAATATGAATTTTCAAGAAATTGGAACATAAATCATGTAAAATAATTAAATATTGTTTGATAATTTATCATAAAGTGTATGGAATTAATATTAATAATCATCATTCATTTAGATTTAAAAATATTCTAAATATTTTAGTCACACAATGTATTTGAGCAACAGTTTAATAGGAAATTATTAGAAATCACAAACATAATATGCATTTATAGTTGAAATTTTTGTTTCATTTAAAGGCAAACTTCAAGAAATTAGAAATATTAAAAAAAAGTTAATTTTAATTTTTTTTGCTTTTTAATGACAAAATAAAATATTTTTAAGAGTATACCTTTAAACATTTTTGCATATTAATAGAGCATACATTGTAAATATTAAGAGCATAGGCATAATCCATATATGCATTTTTTAAGGTCCTTATTCTTAGAGTTCAGAGTTAAACATTTTTTGATTAATTTTACAAAAGTTAACAAATATAATAAAAAAATGTAGGTAGTTACTTTTATAGTATATGCAAAAATAAGACACCAAACTTAAAACCAAAAATATATAAGTAAGTACTATGATATGAATAAAAATAGTTATATGTAAGGAGTTTAAATTCCTCCCCCCCAATCCCCATCACGCCACATTGAACACTGATAACCAATATAGATAAACATTTGTACCGACTATCTATAAATTAATTTTCTTTTATTAATTATTTTAGTGAAACAAGTATTACGTCAGCCAGAGCATCTGTGATGATTTATGACGACAACAGCAAAAAATGGGTTCCAAGTGGAACATCGTCAGGCCTTAGTAAAGTACACATTTTTAAACATGTGATCAATAATACATTCCGTGTAGTTGGAAGAAAACTACAAGACCACGAGGTATTTTTTTTTTAAATAAAAATGTTATGCTTAATAATAATATTTAAAATACAAAAGTTAATTTTTCTTTGATATAATATGTTAACACCATAGGTGCAAATAGAATGGAGGCTACCTAACAGTTGAAAAGTCCTGCAAAAAAAAAAAAAAAACAACACATTTTACACAAGAAAACTTTTTAAGTGGTTTTGATACCTCCAAAGCCCCATCTGAGCTTCAGCTCCCCCTCCCAAATCTCAAACACTAATTGCGCCTATGGCTAATACTCATTTTAGGTTTTGTTTTGCTATAAATCCATTTTTGATATTTTTTCCTTATATTACAAACTTTTATCAAAACTACTTATTAGAAGTCCTCTGTTACTATGCATCAAATTTAATTTCCTAAAAATATATTTGCTCCTTCATTATAAGTTATAACCAATATTATAACCTATGTTCAATACTCCAATTATATGCACACTTCTTTTTAATACTATATGTTTGTGTTAAAATGTTTTATACAGGTTGTTATTAACTGTGTCATTTTAAAGACTCTAAAATATAATCAAGCAACAACAACATTCCACCAATGGAGGGATAATAAACATGTATATGGTTTGAATTTTAGTAGCAAAGAAGATGCTGATTCTTTTGCACGAGCTATGGTGTATGCTCTTGAGGTATTTAACATTAAGTTATTGTAATTTACCTATAACTGTGTTTATATATTGGATAAAAGTTAAATTAGGGTTTACTGAGCATTTTTTAAATTTAGGTTCTAGATTCTGTATCGAGAAATACTATTAATAATCCTCATAACCATATACCACCTCCAGCACCTCCTATATATCAACAAGCAAATGGACAGTATGATGAGGATATGGGATACAGGTATTATTATCATACATGTATTTTATACATCCAATAAATTACTGTTATCTAATTGCTTATTTAACTCAGAGATTGGTGTACAAATAATGTACCTAATCATTTCAGAAGCATGACGAAAGATGATGCTGCAATTATCCAAGAGAGGAGAATGTCTCAGCAAAATCAAAGTTAGTTAAACATTTTTTTTGAAAACAGTATTGTTAATTATATTTATAATCAAAGACTATAGGTATTATTATATTTTATGGAATAAAAATAATTTTGTATAATTTTAGTCATTAGTACAACTAACGGTTTACCAACCATTCCACCTGCACCTCCTCAGTTGCCTTCTTCAGGTCACCATCGCACATCGTCGGCTCCGCCAGCACCAGTTCCTCCCCCTCCTCCACCAGGCATGTCTAGCCCATTGCCACCTCAACCACCTCCAATGCCTGGCAGTCTACCAAGACCTAGCAGTAACGGAGAATCTGATCACAGCGAATCAGTTGCTGACCAGACATCGTCTTTAGCTATACAGTTACAGGCAGCTCGTTTAAAACGTACCAATAAGGTATGTTACTATAATATTATAAGACCATGTCTGAGATCTAATTTTATGTTCTTTAATTTTATCAACACTAAAGCAGCATCCAGCTGAAAATAGTGGCTCGTCTACGAGTAGTGCTAGCAGCGGTGGAAGTGGAAATTATGGGACCCTTGGTAGAAATGCTAATGGTGGCCAAACTGGTATGGCATCAATGATGGATGAAATGGCACGTACATTAGCAAGACGTCGAGCTGCTGTTGAAAAGAAAGAACCAATTGATTGTCCTCAAGTAAGTGTTGGGCTTGGTACTTTCTCGTATAAAATTTTAAATAACATCATTTAATATGGGTCTATATTTTTAAAAGTACGACCAATTAACTACCCAAAATTATGTTCTTACCTTCCAAATTGTTGTAGTGTGTCAAAATATGATGTCCCGTTATAATATATCAATGATTAATTGGCATTGTGCATAAATATTAGAAATCTTTTTCCGTACCATAATTATTTTTATTTTCCCTAAAGGATGAAAGTGTATCACCTGGCGACAAAAAAAATTGGAATCGTAATGATAGTCAAAAAAGCTCATTAAATGGTTGTGAAAGTCCTAAACTTGGCCGAAAACAATTGTCTGCCACTTCCACTGAAGACTTGATATCAACTAAGTCATTTGGAGACAGTTGTATATCAAATATATCAAATATATCATTAGAGTTACAGACATTAAGACAAGATATACTACGTGAAATACGCAAAGAATTGAACCTAATGAAATTGGATATCATTGAAAGTACATAATTTTTATTTATTTATTATTTTTTTGCTCATTATATTTCCTGGTTTAAATCCAGTGCTGTTATTCTAAGAATGGAATGGCACTGTTTTCATGAATCTTAATGCAATATTTTTATTTTTATTATATTTATTTTTCTAATTTTATGATTTTAATAATTTTCAGGCATAAAATCAGAAATTAGCAAAAGATAAGTGAACAGCAATCTATCAAACAAGTATCAAATTACTAATATTCATTTACAATTTTATATTGATTCGATGCTTGTTCTTTTTTCTATTAAGTGGACATTTTCGAACTGAATCTCATTTTATTACTGTTATATGATTTAGGTACACTCATAGATAATATTATTGTAAACCTATTTATGACTTAACTCATTTATAGCTACTTAATTTAAACTATTTCTTACATAATCAAGTTATTATGTAGCGCATATTTTTTATATCAAAATTGTTTTTTTTTTATGTGAGTGTAATCACCTTATGATTTAAGTGTGAACAATTTGTATTATATTATTTATGAAAAAATAAAAAGCATGGTAAACGCTTCATTTTATGTATTTAACTACTTATGTATTACATTTTTTTATGATAATAATAATTATCAATTATTACTTTTGACAATGATAAGATAATTTATTTTAAGTACTAGCATCATAATGTATGCACACATTGAATATGCTCAAGATAATGTATCTTACATAAATACACAATTAATAAGTATCATAAATAAACCGTGTCATATCTGCATCAAGGAAAATCCCCAAAAATATTTATATAGGTACTTTTTGGATATCCTTACTATGCAGTGGACTATCGTCAGTTGTTAGAATTTGGTTACCACATATTGTGAATACCGTATTTTATTATAAAGTAATATCACAGAATTTAATCTATTGTGTGGTAATATGAAAATGAATTTATCAAAACATATAAAAATGATAGAAAAGTTGCTAAACATGATTCTAGCGCTTTATTATATCATATAAATAATATAACATTTCAAATTGGTATAAATGGTAAAACAGTACACACGATGAAAAATAGAAATGAAACTTCTATAAAATAATACATTTTAGAAATTTAGAAACTTAATAACACTGGTGAATACTCTGCAGTCTATACTATACTTGTTCAAGTTAAGAAATGTAGTCTGCAGCTGAATTGTGAGCAGGGGCGTGACAATACTTCAAAGAAGGTGTACAAATAGTTGACACAACTTGGGGAACAAACAGGTGTTGGCGTGTTGCCTGACTCCTGCTCAACGAAAACTGATCGCCGCCAACCACATTTCTTCACTTGAACAGAGAGAAGAATATTTCAATAAATGGATCATTATGAGTTTGACAGTACATATTAAACTCCAAATAACTATTAAGATGTATACGTTTCCCTTTTGTAGTTGCCATTCAGCCAATCATTCACCAGTTTGAGTGTCAATAAAATTGTATGTAATTGTTCGCGGTTAGATGACTAAAACCATAATTTTATAATTATATAAATCAGTCTTATAACCATGTCAATATATTGAATTCGGTATTGGAATATATAATTGTACCATGATTTATATTGTTTGTGATCTTGCCGTCTGCAGTCCTATCTTTAACCTCAACAAAAAACATCCTTTACTTTCTTTGCAAATGCCTCCAAAAGTAATAATAAATTGTACTCAAATAATTGGACTGTAGCAATAACTGAATTGTGATACTGTAAAATTGTAGGTAACCAAAAAGTATATTTTTTTAGTAATATGCTTAGTTGGTTTTTCATTTTGGGAACTGCAATATTTATGTGCGACGTAATCTCTGATTGATTGAAAGACTAAAGTATCTTGGTTAACATCGATCTACAAAGAGGGGGGGAGGGGGGTGTTGGAGCTTGTCTCATGCAAACATGTCACCTGCAATCGTATGTATTAATGCCTTTAGCCCTTGACCTAGGGTTGAAACTTACTTGTATTGAAAATTAAAAGCTGTATTAAACTGATCTGATGGTTGTGTTCCCAATTGTATGAATAAGATGTTTTATCATATTATAGTTAAATTAATAATCAATTAGTAAATTGTTTGGTAAATAATTATCATCCTAATAATGAAAAATAAAAATGCTTTCCACAAATTTTAAAATTTTAAGTAATTAAAATATATTTTTTTATAAATTTCAATAAATTAAAACTCTGAGGAAATTTTTTTAAACAATTATCAAAGTTAATTTTATTTGATAGAAATGATTTTATTTAAGAGGATGTCAGCGCACTATTTGTTTTCTCTTTCTATTCCACGCGCAACATAGACAAAACAAATTTACGCAGAATCATTGTTTTTATGTTTTTAAGTTATCTTAGGGTAAAATCACCCATAAAAACGATAGATAATAATATATTTGAGGGTATGATATATCGATTTATCTGAATATTGTCTCAAAACAATTTACAACATTTTTTTGTGTATTTTGTAAATCATAAAAAACAATTTTTAAGTGAAAGCTTAAATCTATGTTGCGCATGGGGCTGAAAGAAAACAAATATTGAGCTGACATCTTCTTAATATTAATGTTGTTTAGACACGAAAAAACTAATTTGAATAACAAGCATTAGACAAAGTATTTAGTATAAATGAGCAAAAGCAAGTTTTAGTAAGTATAGAAATGTTTTTAAAATTAATTAAGTGATCAATAGAAATATAAACTATTCCTTCATAGATTCTTCAGTTGGCTGTGCAGATGGTTTTGGCTGTCCATCATCTCCACCAATCTTCTTAGTTCCCGATACAATATCATCAATTCGCACCAATAATATGGCAGTCTCAATTGCAGTTTTATATACTTGAGATTTAACCACAATTGGTTCCCATATCTTTAGATCCTTCATGTTGGACATTTCTCCAGTTTCACCATTAATACCCCAATACTCATTGCCTTTGATTGTATGTTTGGCTCTTAATGATGTCATTGTCCTTATAGTGCTAACTCCGCAATTTTGCAAAAGAGTACGTGGTATCACTTCTAATGCTTGTGCAACAGCTTTATATGGCCACTGGACAACACCTGCTATATTTGAGCTTTTTTTCACCAATGCCTGCGATATGGCCATTTCAATGGAACCACCACCTGTAACCAATCTTGGGTTTAACATAATGTTTTTAGCCACATGCAAAGCGTCTTGTAAATTCCTCTCAACCTCATTTAATATATCCTTGCTTGGTCCCCTAAGTAATATTGTACAGGCTTTTGGATTGATGCATTCAGTAATAAATGTGAAATATTCGTCACCAATTTTTTTAATTTCAAATCGACCAGCTCCAGTACCAACATGGATTTCACGAAGTTCATCTGTTCGTGTTACTATTGCAGCATTACAAGCTCTTGCAATACGATTGTTATCAGATTTTCTTAAACGTCTAAGCACGGATATATTTGCTTTCATTAAGTAATGTTGTGCCAAATCAGATACTCCTTTTTCAGTACATACTAAATCTGGTTTCAATGCAATAATGTCATTGCACATTTGTTCTATGTACTCTTCTTCAATCTGTAATAGCCTAGTGAAATCAGTTTCTTTAACAATTTCCACATCTGTTTGACTTTCACCTTTTTTGAACTCCAAGGAACAATCTAAAAGAATAATTCTAGGGTTTTTGATTAATCTTCTCATTTTAGGATGTGTTATATCTTTATTTAACATAATGCCATTTAATAATTCAGAATCTTCAATTGCACCGCCCGGCACTTTCTCTACCTTGGCATACCTTTTTATATCAATTTCAGTACGGCCTTCCTCTTTAATTTTCACTGTTTTCACAGCATTCAAAGCAATGCCGCATGCTAAGTCTGACCAGGTCCCAATAAATTTAGTACCTATACATGATTGAATTACTTCTATCAGTTTATTTTCATCATCCATAGGTAAAGGGATACTAAATTCTTTATCTAAAATATTTAACATGTCTTCAAGAACTTGGCGGTATGCCTTAATGATTACAGTTGGATGAATTTTTTGTTCCAAAAATTGTTCAGCAACACCCAAAATTTCACCTGCAAGTACTACTACTGAAGTAGTACCATCACCAACTTCTTCATCCTGAGTACGAGCAATCTCAATAAATGACTTGGCTGCTGGATGCTGGACAGTGATTTCTCTTAGAATTGCATTTCCATCATTTGTCATTACAATTCCACCCATTGGATCCATTAACATTTTAAGCATAGCTCTGGGTCCGATACAGGTGCGCACCACATCTGCAATTGCTTTACCTAAAAGTACACATGAATAAATATTATCCAAAAATATGTTTAAAGAAATAAAGCTAAAATGTAATTTAATTATTTTCTTGTATTTTGTAAAATTATGTTTAGTACAAATGTAATTCTTAAAAAGGTGGATAAGTGGGTACTGCTATCCTTTACAACAGTAGTTGTCGAGTATATCATTGTAATGGATGTTAGATTTAAATTCAATGATAAATCATTAAAAAATAATTCTGAACGGAGACGGCGTGTCAGCTTAGCATACATGTATATTGTACAAACAATCAAATTTAAATTAAAAACCGCTGAATATCAAATATCACAAAAATTAAAAATCAAATGGTCATAAAAAATTATAGATGTTGTCCGGTGAACTTTTTTTTTCTACCACAAATGTTGATGACAAAAAAAAACACATCATTGTAATTACTAATTATAATACATTCTTTCGCTAAGAACCTAAAATCTATTAAGATACTAAAAACATTTCTAATAACAAAGAACCTATAACATTTAATTACTAATAATTATTATCTTTAATTTAAATCTTATATTATTTATACTAACATTACTTAGGTAAAAAATAAAAATGAATTAGGTACACATTGAAAAGATTTCCACCTTTATATATTTTTGTGAACAATTTAAATTAAAATGTATTTAACCAGTGTTGGTATCGCTGTGTACCCAATGCTCCACCATTGGTGTTGAGTGAGAGTCAATCTTGCCTTATTATTTTTTCATTGGTATTAACTACTCATAAACCTATAATATTGAAACCCATACCAAAATATTTATTTTTTAGCATCTTACAAAAGAAAACTAAAATTTTTTTCAAAAAAATACATTAAAATGATAAAAATTAAAAACCACATCATAAATAGGGTTTTGTACTAAAATACAAATAAAATATTATTTTCTTTAGTTTTTCATTTTTTTCCTGCTTTAATTTAACTTTGATTGTTAGTTGCCTGTGTACAGGTATACATGTTACGAAATCATTCATCTTGGTTTGACCGGTCTTTAATTTTTTGCTCATTGCTACACAATATGCGTGTATAAGAAGTGACGCACGTATCAAGAATACTAACGACTTTGGAACTTAATAAGTTATCAAGAAATATTTATAAAATTCTTTTATTTACAAATTTATATTTGGAAACTTGTCTATAAGCCTATGATACCATGGTAGTTAATACTTAATACAATAATTACCTATTACATTTAAAATGATCAACACAAAAAAAACTAATATTGTTGGATAATAGTTGATACATTAATTATTAATATAAATATAAGTAAACATATATTATACATACTTCTACAGAATTATTATGAATAGTAGATATTTAAATACCTATTTATTTTATTATTAAATCTGAAGGCTAAAAACATTTTATAAAATAATGTAATATGTAAAAGACTAGGCATAAAACACATTTTTACCTGCAGCTATATTTTCTTTTTGAACTTTACGTCCAAATCTTCTTTTTGTGTTGGTGTTCAACACTAAAACTGGAGCACCGTTCTGTGACATAATTTTCGTGAACTTGTACGACAAGCAAATAACAATTATTGCAAAAGTTAATTTTGTAAGTGTAAAATATTTAATATTATATTGAACACGAGGCGAAGTCTAGAAGCCGGCGGTACACAGTTTACTGTTTAGCACATTGGTACAATACACGACACGATCGTAATGATATTTGATAAGTGATCGCCGGACGCTGATAAGCTTGTATCAAATAAATATGATGACGTGATTGGTTGGTTGTGGTCAGTACAATCGAATTATTCGATAGTTCTGTAAGCAGTTTGTCATTATTTTGTCGAACACAACAAGACACAGATTATGAAAAAAAATCCCGGAAAAAAAGAACAATTTTTAAAATTTAGTTTATAGGTCTACACTATATCCATTGATATCATAATTTGTTTAGAAATATAATCAATTCGTCATCTTGAGCTAAGGTTTCCCTGCAGCGTCAAATAATGGAACAGCGGACCTACGTCGAGACGCTGCAGCTGGGAAAACGTACCTTCCCCGTCTCATCAACTTACCACACTCTCCCCAAATTATTTCACTAATGTTCAGTCAGTGTCGTTAAGTCCAGGTGTGCAGAGTTGGCAGTGGACACAGGTCCCAGGCCTCATACTGGGCGTAACACGATTGAGCGCATTTTACGTTTTTATATAATATGAGAAAACACGATTGCGCACCTTTTACCTTTAAGGGGCCTCGGCTCCTCAGTATGGCATTGATTTAAGGAGAATCATTTAGGCAATTTCTATTTTCGTCGTCGCCACCCGAGATCCTATCTGTCGTAATTGATTATTAGTGTGTGTGGAGGCCATGCGGGTCAGTATGTAATATTGAGATCATGAAAAATGTTTTCACTCAAACATACGATTCTAATTCCAACAATACGTCGCAACGATTACCTGGATTTGCATTCTGACAAAATATTCTTTTTTCCCACAACATGTACGACGGGGATCGATCGAGGCACATTTTTAATATTGTACTTGGTTTGTTAAATATTTTAGTTGGAAATTCTGATTTTTTTTTAATTTTTCACAATTTATATTGCAATTTAAATTACAAAAATTAAAAATGTGACTCGATCGTTGGAATTAGAAACAGTAGTTTTTGACAAAAAAAGACGTTGTAGTGACGGCCCCTTAATAATTGAGCAAACGCAACAACGATTGCGCCAAACAAATATTTTGTATTGTTGGAACTAAAGGAGTTAACAATAATGATTGTATAATCCTATATACATACTAGCTGATTCCGTGCGGCCTTGCACTTTGTTACCCGTTAAATTTACCAACTCTATATGACTCAAATGTTGTTCAATTCATTATTTAATATTCGGTGTATGGTGTTCAACATTTATCTTAACTTTTCCGTAAAAATATCCATACCCCTCACCCACACATTTTGTTTTACTATTGGAGTAAGGCTTTAGCCACCCCCCTCCAAATCCCAAACACTATTTCCGCCCATGTTGTATTAAGGCTCTACATACCATGGGTATGCTATGCCCACAGATATATAAAGTAGTTACTTTATATATCTGTGGCTATGCCACCATTTTGCGCCTCTTTTATCAATGATAAAATGATAAAATAAAGGGGGAGAAATTCATATTCACATACGATTATTAGTCACAAAATGGCGGCGTAGCATAAGTGCCCTAGTTGTATACGAAATACGATTTTAAGCTGTGACGGTTTGTCAGTGTAGATATTTTATATTATATTTATATTGTTATTACTTATTATTAATACGGTAGCCGGTAAGTTGAATGAATATTCAAAAATTACAACAAAAAAACTAAAATCGTTATTCTTGGTTATTTAATATGTAATTTCCTCCAAATTTGAACATAGAATAACTATAAAAAAGTTTTTATATTTTTGAGATTTTTGGTTACAGAATAACCTACTTACGTGGAATATTGTTGTTAGTTTTCAATCCTTGCCTATAAAAATTTAACATTTTATAAATTTTTATAACTACACAATAATGTTGTCAAAATTCGAAGTTCGAACTTTAAATGCTTATTAAAAAAAATTGTGATTATGTATTTTTAATATTTTTCAACTGCTACTGTACAGTGTTGGTACTAACGTAACGCAAATTACAAATTACTGTAGGTAATGCAATTGTAATAAAACTAATTTTTAAAAGTAATTTCTATAAAGTAACCAAGTATCGCGTTATTTTCACGTTATTAAAATAATAGTTTTGAATGTATTACAAAAACCAACCAATAGGATATACCCAGAAAAATAAAAATCAATTATATTTATTTTTGATTCCGATAATAGTTAACAATATTACTAAACATTCCAGGAATAAATATTATCACTATAATTTTATCGTCATATAATTGCAAATAAAATTTTCAAATACGTTTTGAGTAAAATCACGATTTTTGTGTTATGTCGTTGTTGTAGCAAACAAGCAACTTGATTAGCAGAAAGAAAAGAGTTTGGTTTAAAAATAAAATTTAATAAAAGTTAATTATGATATATGACTTATGACTGTATAGCCATATAGGTGAGACGATTGTACATTAATTGTACATAATACATTAATACTATAACAGGTCTATTATCACTAGGTCTATGTTTGTAAAATATATACATAATAATTGAATCATATGAATTGAATATGGTTAAAAATATAATGATAAAAAAAAGGAACGTTATTTGTAACGCACTACTTTATTAATGAAAAAGTAATTTAACGAGATAAAAATAAATTTAGGTAACGCAAATGTAATTTAAATAAAAAATATTTGAAGTAACGAGTAACGTAATTTCATTACTTTTTAAAAGTAATTTACCCAACACTGCTACTGTAGCAATATATCAGGAGCTTTGTATTAAATTTTCAAATAAATACAATAAATATTTGAAAATTTAATTTGGTCCTAGTATTTTAATATTGTTTCAAGAATAGATAAGCTCATTTATTTAAGTATAATATACAATGTACACAATTATATTCTATGAAAATTTTGTATTTAATATATCATATTACAAACACACTATAAATAAAACATTGATATTAAATTCAAATGTATGTATATTATCAATTTATTGGTGTTAAAAAAAAGTTCTGCTTAATGCTCTAAAAGTATTATTATATAATTTAAAGTAAACATTTAGCAACAAAATTATGCTGTTTCATTGGTCCCGGGGATAAGTTGTAGTTTAATAATTTGACTTAAAAATAAGTCAACAATTAAATAAATCTTAAATACATAATAATAATTAAAGTCTCAAAGAATTCATTCATAATACTAGTATTAAGAATGATTCATTTATAGATCTTTTATAATATAAAATAAAATAATTGAGACTATTTTATACAATTTATAACTGAGACACTTATTATATTTAAAACAAACTTAATAGAATGTAATTCCTTTTATAAAATTCTTCATTTATCAGTGTTTCAACTTTTTTAAATTCTCTAATCAGTCGCTATCTATATTTATACCTATAAGGTTTAACTTTAAAACAATTAACTAATAATTTATCCATAATTAACTTTGGTTTTAATAAATTAAAAACCAAGTATACATATCTTTATTATTTGCAAAAATTACATTCTATGAGGGCATGCTTGACAATAAAAATTATAGTAAAAAAAAAAAAAATGTAATATAATAGTATAAAATAATAAATTTATAGTTGCTAAATAAATACTTGAGATTAAAATGATAAATTAAAAAAATGTACTGATTTACATACATTAAGATTAAAAAAAAAAAATACACAATTATTGTTCATAACATGTCATGAGTTTTGTTACTATGATAAAATATTTGGTGTAGTATTCTTAATAAACTATAAATAACACGGAACAAGTAAATATTATATGGACATTAATCGCAATTATATTATATAATTACCTATCCGTTTGTTTTTATGGTTTTAGAAAATATAACAAATTATTGATAGATCTTTTAGATGTTATGTACAAATTACTCAGTTCTGTTCTATAAAATAAATATTGAAAAAATTATGGCATTCGATTCAGGCACGTGAAACTGATATTTAAATTTAGCACCAAATATTATAAAGTTTAAAAAATGTTTAATTTTGAATTCATCTCTATGGCATTTTACATCACTACTTAAGAAAAAAATACTGTTTGAAAAAATGAGATTCAATAATTGAGTTAAGTAGTGATGTTAGGTGTAGTAGGTGAAAATTTAACAAATGGGTGCTAAATAACAAAAAAATATTATGAAATGTATTTTTAAGGAAAGTTACCATGTTTAAAAAAATTGATAACATAAGATACATGTGTTAATACAATTTTTTTCTTAAAATAAGAAGTTATAGTATCTAAAACATTATGGAATGCAATTAAATAATGACATAATATTAATTTTACTTTTTAAAAGTATAAAAATAAATAAATAATAATAAAAATAGTTGTTATTTATAATAACTTTTACGATTAAAAATATAATTATCAATTTGAACAGTTCCTGATAATCAGTTTGAGCACATATACTTTGTATCCCAGTAGGCTCTCGAATTGGACTGTAGTGAGGATATAGAATGAGACATATTCATTTTATTATCTAAATTAATCACAGATTGATTCATATTAGCAGATGTAAACATTTCTTCTATAAAATTTAAATACATCAAAAATGAATTTTATTGCGCCTTAAAATTGAATGCGCCATAAAAATTACCTTCAGAAGGTAGTTGTGGCACCCTGGTTCCACGACGAATAAGAAGCCGTACACACGATCCTCCACTGTGGATGATTTCTATGGCTTCAGCGTGTGTCATGTTTTTAGTATTGACTCCATTGATTTCTATAATATGATCTCCTATCTATAATTAATATAACAAACAAATTGTATTAATTTTTTTTTTGGTTTTCAACAAATATTTTATAAATAATAAATAATAAATTATATAAAACCCATATGAACTAAAAATTATTTCTTAAATAATGATTAATTTTGGAATTGTTAGTGTTAAAGCTTAAAAGGAATATAGTTGAGCTGGCCACAGGCCATAGTCAAGATACATGGCCTATATATACATATAAAAATATCATAGAACAAAATTAACCAATTAAAAGTGGAGAACTACAACATGGGCCAGATATGTGTATACTCCGCAAAACTATTACAACTGTCATTAGTCATTATACCTATTTGATTTGTCATACCGGATACCAAAAATGTGAAATTTATTACATTATTACATTAAATGAGAAGAAACTCCACATCAATTATGAAACAGTCAGATATGTTCCTGAATCACAAAGATTAGCATACAAAAAAAAAAAAAAAAATAATAAAAGATTACAGGACAATTGGAATTTTTCAAAACTTTTAAACTAACATAACCATATCATTTTTTTTTTCATTCACATTTTCAGTAGTAAACACTAAAGATAAATATTTTCTAAATACCCTTAAACGCCCATCAATAGCTGCTGGTCCATTCTCTGCAATTTGTAACACAAATAGAGACATATTTTGAAATTCACGGCCACCTCTTATACTGAAACCAAATCCTTGAGGCCCTCTCGTTAATTCAACAGCATGATATTGTTCTTCTTCTAAATCTTGATCCTACACATTATTTAAATCAATTAATTATATCTATATTTAATTTAAAATAAATATTAATACTTTGTTTGACATTGGTAGAGAAACTGTACTAGCAGTATCATCTGAAAACAAAATATATACATGATAATTATTAACTTCAATAAAACATTTTAATAATATTGTATGTTTGCTGGTAGGTTACCATTAGGCGTTCCAATGGTTAATGTAACTGTTGAGCCTGAATCTTTAATCATGTTTACTATGTCTCCATGCGACAAGTTAGTTATATTCGTATTATTGACGGCAAGGACATGATCTCCCAAATGAATTTGGCCATCTCTAAAGGCAGGACTGCCTTCAATAATTCGACCTATGATATAGATTATGTAGAAATACAAAGTTATTACTACAATGTCTACTATTTAAATAATAAGATCTAAAAATAACCATTTACCAATAGTGGGTCCTTTGTTTAATGATGAAATTACTACAAATCCAAATCCTTCTTTATCTTTTTTAGTTAATGTTACATCGTAAGGATATTCAATATCAAGATGTTGTTTTGTAGAATTTGATATATCTATAATTTAAAACATGCATGTGTAAGTTTTCATTTTTATTTTAGTTTTTAACTTTTATAATAACAATTTAGTAATTACAATAAATATTGGAACAAAATACAAAACAATGACTCATTGATTTTATAATTATACATTTTATAACGAAGAACTAACATATTCTAATATAAATTCAATGTAAAATTGACTTATCTACTTAGTTTACATAATACATACAATTATATAACTATTTTACTGTTACTTACTATAAAATATAAAAAGTTCAAGAA
This sequence comes from Macrosiphum euphorbiae, assembly GCA_949089665.1. Taxonomy (NCBI): domain Eukaryota; kingdom Metazoa; phylum Arthropoda; class Insecta; order Hemiptera; family Aphididae; genus Macrosiphum; species Macrosiphum euphorbiae. Next base: position 88,244,457 of record CARXXK010000002.1, on the reverse strand, counting down.
AGATAAATAATCTTGTGGGGAGAGGAGCAGAAGAAACAAGTGAAATTGTAATCACAATTAATTTAGTTATGTAATTAAACTATTTTAAACAACATTTTTTTAAAATTATTGTTAGATTTCAGTTAGTCAAAATTCTATTTTTTTAAATTTCTATAAATACATTTTTTTTGAGTAAAATATCTATATTATATCACTGAATGTACCTCTCAACCTAATCTGTACATTAAAATTATATTAATTTTACTTACAATTGGGCTTTAAATTGGATTTATGCCGAATACCCAAAGTTACTCGACCACTTCGAGCGGCTTGACCCATTAAATTAATAACATAATCATGAGATGTATTTATAGTAGATTGAGCATCAATACTTATTATTTCATCTCCAGTCATTATTCTTCTGTCTAAGTCAGCAGATCCTTCAGGAACAATATGACCAACTGATACCTTAAAGATTTAAATGCATGTGCATGAATTAATAAATGCAAAAGTAAACTTTAAATAAAAAAAATTGAAATTTTCAATTTTCAATAAAAGATTGTTTAAATTAATTTATACTTAACTGTATACAGTACTAAATATTAATTATAAGAAAAATATATTTCAATATTAGGTATATAAATAATACTTGTATTTTTATTTAAAACAAAGAACTATTAATTTATATTTTTAAGTTAAAAATTACAAAAAATATTTCTTTTTTTTACATTAATTATATTTGTATAAAATATAATTTATGTTTTATTATTTACTTTAGACTACAAATATTTCAAAATGTCTAAAAGTATTAATACTCAAGTTTTTATAATTTATAATTTGAATTTTTAAAAAACTACCTGTGAGCCTTCTTCTTTTCCACCGACAATTCGAAATCCAAAACCACATTCTTGTCTTTGAAGTGTAACATAACTGATATTTTGCTTCAAATTTTCATTAAGTTGATCGATTTCATTAATTTCATTGTTGTTATGTAAATACCTAATAAGAGTAAAATAGTCAATAACTGATATTTTTCAAAAATCCCAATCTATCAATGAATATTTACCTCACTTCATTTTTGGACGCATTCATCTCATAATGTTCAAAGCTCATACTTTGAATTGATTTAGATAAATGATTAGAATAATGATCAGGTTGTGAATTAATATAAAGTCCATTAGAATGGTCAGGCTGTAGGTTAATATAATGTCCAGTAGAAGGATCAATCACCCCATTATATATTGATGGAGGAAGAAACATTTGGGTTGATGGTGAACTTACATGCATCCATGAATCACCTCTATGACAATATTCATCAAGTGGCATACTATTCATTGCATAGGGATCAGATGATCCATTTTCATGTATGTTATTTTGCATGTTAGAAACTTGTGTTCTATTATCAATAATTGGCGTTTTGGGTCTGTTGATTTCATGTGTTCGATCACCATATGAATCAATCGTTGGAGTTTTACTTCTATACATGTTTTTTATATCTCCTTTTTTGTTTTTAACACGGAATTTGTCTGGTGAATTTAGAATGCACCGTTGTATAGTAATAGCAGCGGATTCATTGGTTTGACAGTCTTTTAATACTTGAACTACTTTATTATGCGACATGTTACGCACAATTATACTGTTTATATCGATAAGAATATCACCTTCCATTAACTCTTGACATCTTTGTTTATCCAGTATTTTTTTAACCTATAAAACAATAAATATTCAAATATATTAGATGCAATAAAAACTTTTAAATAGATGGTTAACCTTTTGTCCATGAGCACTGTCTGCTATAGTAAATCCAAAACCCATTGCACCTTTCACTATTGCCATTGTTAAGTATAATGGGGCAGGCATATGCTCTTCTAAGATAAGATCTGTACTATTTGGTCTAGCAATACTCATAATTTCTTCAGAAGCATACAAATCAGGCATAGACTTGACAGACTGATTACATAATTCATTAGACGTAGATCTATTATCAACTTTCATCATGTATAGTTCTCTATCAACGTATGATAGATCATCTAATTGCCGGTCTGTTAATTGAAAAATAAAAAAACACAATGGCATTAAAAAAAAAAACGTAAATCAAATACTAGTTTGTTGCATGTAGAAAAAACAGTATCACAATATTAATGTACTTTAAAATCTCTATATCATATTTAATTATTTAATAATTTTTTTTTTACCCGAATTTCCAACTGCGACAGTTGTAACAACTTCTGTATTTGGATCATTTGGATCAAATGGTAAAGGATAACCTCTACATACATCTAAACATACAGTTTCACCTGGAATGATGCCTTGAAATACGCTAACCATATCATGATGTGTGTATCCAAGTACACATTTATCATTGACATATACTAGCACATCTCCTAAAAATACAAAGTTTGAAATTATATGGTAATACATAAGATAATTAAGAGATTTTGGAAAGTATCTTTTTAAAAAAATATTATTAGTTTAATCTGGAAAAAAGTAACTTAAATAATTGTAAGTTAAACTATGGTCTATTTCATTAAAAAAATGGACAATAATTAGTCTACTTAAGTCTTGATAAGAAAAAATAAGATATCATAAATAATATTTTTTTATTTAAAAAGGGTTAAATAAAAATTCCCAAATAAAAAAATATTTAAGATTGATTATATAGGTGGAAAACTGAATTCCTAGTAATAACTTAATAATTTTTTTTTTCTAATATTTAAAAATAATATTTGTGCTTCAATTATAAACTTGATAAAATAACTACAAATGTTGAAAAAAATAATATCATAATACTTTTTTTCTTTACCTGTTTGTAATTTTCCTTCCAACCATGCTGGTCCATTTGGCACAACAGATTTAATTTGAAGAAATTCTTCTTTAGAATCATCTCCTCCAACAATAGTAAATCCTAATCCACGGATTGATTTTACAAGAGTTGAACGAATTCGTTCTCCAACTAGTTTGTGTGGATTGGTAGTAAATATATTACTACTGATACCAGAATCTAATAGAAAAAAAACCATCGAAATATAAATCTTTAAAACTTCAGATTAAAAAGAAAAAACAAACCTTGTTTTATTGAGTTAATATTTTCAAAACTATTTGAAGTATAATTTGGAATATTATCTTGTTGCTCATCAATTTGATCTCCTTAAATAAATACAAAATAATTATTGATCGTTAATAAACATTAATTAATTAAAAATGTTACCCTGTATAGCATTTTTAGCTTGAAGCACAGGATTTTCGTATTGTGTTTGTCTATTCACATGATCAATGTAGTATGTACCATAAAGTGGATCATCAATCCTTTCCCAACCATAGGGTAGTTCATCATCAGAACAGTCTTCTAGTTGTTTCTTTTGAAACTTTGATAACCTCGGATCTAACCAGTGTGATGTACTAGAATTATGACTATAATAAATATTAAAACCCACTATTAATACAACAAAAACAAAATACTCCATGTATAGAAATATACATTTTTAATTTATAAAAATCTAGAATCTTATTCTTGTTGATAATTTGTTATTAATAATGAAGGTATATAAAATATAATTATTGTTAAGTGAGTATGTTGTTTAACTGAAAAGTTATACTTAACAGGTAATCATTTATAATTGTTAACTATTATGTTTCCATTTTTGTATAACTATGAACTAATGATTTAATGATAAAAACAGATTATAAAAATATGAAATTTATGAGTTTTAATTTTTATGAGTAAAAATGTATTTAGCAGTTAAAATAACTTACTCTATACATTTATGAAACAATGACAATTTAAATGATATCCAGATTGAAAAATATTTCAAAAAAGTACATGATATCTATCTTTGTTGTACATTTAACATTAATTTAAGTATACAAAAAATACTTACTCAATAAAATAAACTTCACCATTTTTGGTATAGGCTTTTTCCCATTTTGGTGGGAGTGGTCCTAAATCCAAAGTATCCGACAATGTTGAGTCTCTTGAATGATTATATGCATTATTTTTGGTACTAGGTCCGTTTAAGTATTCTTCTAAACAAATACAAGTTTAAATAAAAACATAAGCAATAGGTTAGGTTAATTTATTGTTTATGATCAAATAAAAAACTACAGTACAATTCAGTCAATAGATTAAAACAATAAAACTGATCAGTTCAATTATTATGGTAATATTATAAGTCTAGTCAAATACATTAAAATTTATAAGCTGAGATTTAAGACTAATAATAAATAGGTACTCAAAATAAAAAAATCCTTATATGAAAACAATGACAACTTGTTTCCATTTCGAAACTATACAAGCATATTTAGTCAAATAACATTAATAGTCCATTATATGTTAACATAATCCATATAACCTAGTAAACTGCTTGTAGGTATGTATCTGTCATTTTTTATTCAACTAATGTTTACTGTCATTTATTACATATCAAATAGTAACATCCAAAAACTATATTATTTATATAGTTATTGGTGATGCTAAATCAGTTTTAAATTCTTAAGTGTCTTTGCTCTTTTACTGATAGTTAAAAATTATTTTATTTACTAGTAAAAATAAAAGTAGGCATCTGTGGATCTAAAACTGTGTTTACATCATCATAACCAAATAAAATTAATTATATATTTACTTATTGTAAAATAAACAATTAGGTTGATAACAAAATATTTTACTAGGTACAAGCATTTGTAACAAACAAAGTGAAATGTTATACTTATAGAAAAAACAATTGTTTTTAAAAAAAAGCTTAAGTATCATATTATAATACCTACTTACAGTATTTATTCATAATGAAAAACAAATTTTATGCTTACTGTTATTCATAGGATGTTGAAGCTTATCTTGCATGTTATCCATATTCATGGTATTTAATTATAGGTATATTGTTTCATTTGATCATAAAAACATTCTATTTTTAAGCTAATAATGATTTATAATCATAGCATTTATAGAGCAATTCTTCAACAAATAATATGTAGTTGTATCCCGGAGTTCAGTGGTACATAATAATTATCTAAATAACAGAAAACATTTTTGAATAAAGCTCAAAGTATAAAAAAAAATGTAGGTACTTTTTAAAATAATAGTTTTAACCTTTTGAGTTATTAAATAATTGTACAGTTAAACTTCCATTTAAAGAAATTTTCTGTTTAACAAATTTCATTATACCTAATTAATTAATATTTTATGTTTATCTATCTAAAAATAATATATTTATATGGTCATTTTCACATTTATCTATACCTATATTTATATGTACCCCCTTAATTAAGCATGATTACTGTTGAACGTCTTGTATTTTTGACAGGTATTGAGTTTAGTAGAACATATTATTTATTTTTCTTATGAATAAGAACGTTAATTGCAAATTATCTTTTATACCTAGCTAATCATTAGAATGTTAACAAGATTTCATATTTACTGTAGGTACATATATCGAGTGTACAAATCCTCCTAAATAACATTAAATGGGTATCTAGTCGTCATGATTGAAACTAAATGTTATCGCAAAACAGTAAAAATCAAATAAATAGTTTTATAACTCTCCTGATGTACACGGATTTTGTCGCTAGGCAGTAGGCACGTCACTTTGACGTACAAAAGGACATTACCTAGTTTTGTTACGACACAGTAATTTTATCGCTGTACTAGAAAGGTAAAAATATAATTAAACACACTGTTCGTCACGTGAGTACGTGACACGAGTACGAACCAAAGTGCATCATTATTTGAGTGATGATCGCGATATTTCTACAAGTGCGGTACCTACCTACTTACTCATTTCTCGCGATTTCAGCATCTCTCCAAGCAGTCTAAGCCCGTTTACATGTAGCCACCGAAACGAAACGACAACAGTATCGCACCGACCTAATGTCGGACATGTGAGGGTCGCGTCCAACGGGTCGGGTAAACGAAAAACTGGCGGTTTGTGCGAGGGCAGAAAGGCCGTGTATGTGTGCGCGTGTGCGTGTGTGTGTGTCTGTGTGTGTACGTGTGTTTGTGTTTGCGTTTTTGTGTGTGTGAATGCGCGCGCGCAGGCGCGCGTGTGAGTGAAACAGGAAAATTTAATAGAAAAACGTTTGTAATAACGCACACGAACGACCGAAAAAAAAAATTACACAACGAAATAAATGTAAAAAGTACAACAGATCTTACAATTCACCGTGCACGGTTCGAAAATATTTAGGTTTCGATAACACGAGGGGAGTGCCTCCGTCGGGCAACACGGACTACATTAACAGTGGTCACCATGGTGAACGTGCCAGCAGGTGTCAGCAACCGCACAGCGCCAGCAGCTACGTCATGTCGTCATGGCATCCCCTGATCAGTAATCTGTTATCACTTATCAGTGATAAACATAAACGATTTTACTGGGCTCTTTAAAAACTTTTATTAGAGCCTTACTTCTACTCATGTCGACGACTTTATCTAAATAATAAATAGGGCATATCTAAATAATAAATAGGGCATATAACCATATTACCAATGATAGATAATTGGTTAAATATTTCACATTATTATATTGTAAGTTTTACTAAATTCCTTAGATCTAAGCTAAATTCTTCTAAATATATAAATTGTATACCTAATGAATCATATTAATGATAATATAGTATTAATTATTTATTTAATTATTTAATATCTAACTAATAATTCAAAGTCAAAAATGTGGATGTGTTTAAACTAATAATAATAATAAGTAAATAGTGAGTTATACAGTTATAGGTTAAAGGATTCTACTATATTAAAATATTATTTTGTTCAAAGTCAAAGATATGGATGTGTTTAACTAATAGTAATAATAAATAAAAAGGTAAACTTTAAAACTACATAACAATATGGACTTTAGTCATACTTAATGATAAAAATTTAATATTAATTGTAAAATATGTTATTATATTTTTATATTTTCCACCAATTGAATAACTTAATTTAACCAAATACCAAATTACTTAAACCCAAATTTAAATTTAAATCAAAATCATGTATGTTAATAAATTATTATTTTTAATTTTAAAATTAATAAATTATTTTACTAACTTAATTAGTTTAATGAGAGTTGCTTAAATTTCATTAACAATTAACTTGTACAGTTTTTTTTTTGTTAGATGTATTTTTATAGGTTTTTCTTTTCAACATCTGATCCTTACTAATAACAACAGTAGATTTGATGAATCAGAAAAAGCATCTGATATAGAATCTTCTATAATAATGCCTAATGGTTGTAGGTTTCATTTCTTATAATATAAACTAGTAAAGTTGTTATTTTAAATTCATCATCTAATTTAACCATTTGCTTAAGAATCAATTCAATAATTGAAAAAAGTGATAATAACTAGTACATTATATATTATTATGATTTGTTTGTCATTTAATGGAAGATGGAACCAATGTTTATATTTTTGTATACAACTATACTCAGACTTGATTAAAATACTTTTTGTAAAGTATTCCAAATAATTTTCATATATTTTTTTTTTAGATTTCAATAGCAAAAATATTTTATTTTTCATTCTGTGTTAATAATTGAACATTATTATAATCCCGATAATACACACCTATCTGGCTATCTATTAGTTAGAAATTATATTCAAATTAATATAATTAATAAGTAATAATTAGTAATATATAAGAGTATACCTATACAAGAAAAAAAGTATTCGGAATACTGTACTCAGAATACTTGTAAAAAGTATTCAAAATACTATATTGAATATTTTCAAAATAAAGTATTTAAAAGGTATTCAGAATACTGCCCAAGTCTGACTATACTTTAGACTTAACACTGGTAATGTTTAAAAATGTATAAACTTGGATAATAAAAAAGAAATTGCAGTATTGGGTTGCAATTTATGTAAAAATATTTTTTTAAAAGATGTGTATTTTATTGATATCAATATAATATGTTAAATACATTTTTCTTTGTTTTTTTCAGATCTAAAAAGTGTTTATGTGTTTTAACAGTTATGTCAAACATGAAAATATTACAGAATATCAATGTGAGAAACCATTATGTAATACAAAGTTGTTTGGTAATATCTTTAGTTACTGTAACAATTTGGATAACAAAAATTCTAAGAAAAAAAATAAGTCACAATGCTCAACAGTGTGTCAACGATAAAATAAGTTCAATTCCATTGGTTATTATAACAGGCTGTGACACAGGTCTTGGATATTCAATTGTTATGAGATATTTAAAAGGCCAACATTTGAATAAAAATCAAAATAACAGTAAAATATATAATATGCTATTTTCCAATAACAAAGCACTATTAATCCCAAATAAGATAGCAATAATTGCATTTTGTTTGAATCCTAATAGCCCAGGTGCTAAACGCTTAGTTCAACTTTCACTTGAAAATAGTAATATTCAATTGTTCGTTAGACAATTAAATTTAACTGATAATGATTCTATTAAAACTGGTGTCACTTTTGTTACTGATCTACTTCAACAGAATGTTGATATAATTGACGAACACAATGAAACAGTTGTTTTAAAATATGGTATGTGCAAAATATAAAAGGTTAAATAAACTAATTTAATAATCAAATCAATTTTAGAACTACATGCATTGGTTAACAACGCAGCGCGAATGGTGATGGCGGAATATGAATGGCAAACTTCAAAAATGATACAAGAGCAATTTGAAGTTAATATTTTAGGTCCAATTAAGTTAACTGCTATGTTATTGCCTGCATTTCGCAAAGATAAAAGTTATGACTTTATTGTATATTTTTTTATTCTATACTTGTTTCAATTAAATAGCAACATTTTAGTATAAACATGAATTATATAAACTACAGGTCGTGTGATAAATGTAATTAGTCATTGTTCATATCTCCCACTTCCCGGAGTATCTATTTATGGTGCTACAAAAGCAGCCGTGCGTGCATGGACACTTGGAACAAGAGTTGAACTTAATATTCATGGCATAAAAATGATCACATTTTCACCAGGTAACAGTACAATAATACATGATGAAATAAAAAAAATTAATGGAATAATTGTTTTATTTAAGGATCGTTTTATCTTCATTCCTCCATTATGAATGGTGAACAAAGAATGATTGATTATAAAGAAATGTGCAATAATATGAATAAGGAGCAATTAGCTTATTATGGTGCTTTTATGTATGCCTATCAAAATTACTTGGGTAATATTGATGTATATATTAGTCCTCCAGAAACAACCATTCCAAGCACTAATAAAATATACTGTCAAATGGATAATGCACTATGGGCAGTCCAACCCAAAGCTGAGTATAATGTACCTGAACCTTGGAGATATAGAACCTATTTTGCTGTAGCTTGGACTCTATCATCATTAGGCTTACATTATTTTAGAGATAAGGTTGTACGTCAATTTGTGGCTACGCCACAGTTTCATAATAATATTGCAAGTCAAGTTGAAAATGTCTAATAAACATGATTTTGAACTTATGAAATGTGCATATTTATATTGAATTTAGCAAAACATAGGAAAGTATAAATGTAAAATGTTTCAAAATAGTTCAGTGAGTCCAAATATGAAATTGTATTTTGTTTATTTATACCTATTTTTACATATTATATTGCTACATATGTATTATTGTATTTATTATAATAAAGTTCAATAACAGATTAGTAATAATAACTATCAAAAATTAAATTATTTAAATTTAAGAAAATAATGAATAATGTTGAATCATATTACATACATATTATGTACTATAAGAAAATAATTGCTCATTTTTTATTGCTCAGTTCTTGGTTACTTCATTGAGTAGTCGCAAACGTGCTCTCACGCAGGTATAAATAAAATGTAGCCTGTAGGTACTATAACTAGTCAATAATAAAAATATTCTAACTGTTGTAATTTTTATCATTGACATGAAACGTATTGTGTAATACTATAATGAACATTATAGAATAGTTACTTTTTGATTGTCTTCAGGATTTTCTGTGTATGTGCATTTTCTTTTTTCTTTTACATATTTATTCAATTTTAAAAATGTCAAAAACAACAATCAGATTATGGTGATATAAAAAACTATAATATATAAGAATTTGGTTCTGTGCCTTTAATTTTTATTGACAATATGTTTTTAATCCAATTCTATAAAAATGTAACTATTTTTGTTTACCATTATATAAGCAATAAACCCATATTATAATAAATGTTATATAAGTCCTAAACCCTACCGACTAATAATAAATATAGTTATGGTATATTTTGAATAGTAAAATAACTTATTAATTATAATTGTTATGTCATGTCTAAATATTGTAAACACTATTTATTTATTAATAAGTTTTTAGTTATTAAAACTAAATGTTTATTTTTCTTATGAATATTGCGATATTAAACATAATGATTGGACAATGGTCAATGGATTAAGAATTTGTTTCCTACATTTTTAGTATTTTTAATATTATTGGAAATCGATTTTAGATTACACTTGTTTTTTTGAGAATATGAATAAGTAATGACTTATAAGCATTATTTAGTAAATTCTGACACTGCATATAACATGTAAATTTTAAATTATTCAATTGAGTATATATACTCAATGATTGTATCAACATTCAGCGTTATAATTTTGAATTTAAGCAGTTCTATGTTCCATATTTTAAATAAAAGATACATGAAAACATATATAAATTTAAAAGAGATTTTAGTAAAGAATTAATAAAATATTGAAATTAAATATTCATTTATTTCAATTCAATGATAATAAAAAAATACAAATTATCACTTAATAATTATTAATATATATAATAATATAATACATCTTATACATCAAAAATTAATATAATGAATTAATGAATAGCTATTATTTTTATTACAATCATGACTAAATAAACAGGCTTGGTCGCTAGATATTTACTGCACGCATATTATATTTTTATACTTCCCCTTGACTTAGAAGAAAAATTTAAATCATTCGAAAAAATGTTATTCCCATTACTACATAGTATTACATAGTATTACATAGTATTACTAGGAATTTTACTGTTCCAGCCAAGTCACAAGTCTGGGGAAAATGCGCAGCGATAGGAAATATTGGTTTTTTTTCTTATTATATGTTCATGATCATGTCATCAATATCAGCTTTGCCAACTTGGTTTTTTATTGACTAGATCTATCGTCCACAATATAATGGTTTAAGTACAAACTTATTTGGTTAAAATTTGTATGTGAAAGTAATGTAATTTTGGGTACCTACCTATGTATTTAATCACAATTTACTGACCCGTTTAAAAATCTTTTCACATTTAACTCATCTATGTAATATTCCACCTACATTTTTAGTTACTGACTATCTAAATAAGAACAAATAACATTTCACACTTTTATATTTTATAATTAAATAATTTTCCAGTCAAGTCCCATTAACGGGTGGTTTCTTATTCCTATTTTCCTAGTATTTTTGTTCTGTCACCACATACATTTATTGTGCTAAATAGTACAGTTTGTACATATCTTAATAAAAAAATCGGCGGGGTATATTTTGTAAATTACCTAATGTATTGCCGAGTTTCATTACGCCTGCCCGAGCGTCGAGTGTTCGATTCGAATCGCGAATGAGTGGAGCTTTTAACTTTAATTGTACCTATGTCCTATATTGTATAGATTTAAATGTAATACCATTGAGTATATCAGTATAAATGTATATTGTAGGTATACAATATAATATACTCAACAGTATTACGGTAATACATATATCTACCATAATACCATATAATTATCACAAAATGTAGAAAACAATAATTTGTTTAGTGTTTGATACTGAGTTTGACGACGAATTTATATAGGTAGGTGTGAAAATTTAAGTGCCATAATGGATCATGCATGACGGACATTGACTGTGCACTGCTATTTCTATTCTCTCTCTGGCTGAATCTGGCACACAGACACACAGTGCACATTCACGCAAAAACGTTTTTAACATAATTATAAATGTGTTTTTGGGCTGGTTACAGATATTTTATTTTTCTAAACGATTTTTTCTAATGCTTTGTGTATCACTATAGAAACGAATAAAATGTAAAAACTACCTAATTCCCACTAGTTATACATATAGGTACACAATACAGTATATACAATTGATGGTTACTATTATTAATTAATAAGTAACCATATTTATGATTCATACATTTTCTTCGAAATAGATGTATCGAGTAACTTTTTACTTTATTTCTAAATATTACTTTCTACTTTAAACTACGATTTTTTTTTATGATTTATCAATTGAATAGCCCATTTAAAAATATAGAGAATAATATTATACATAATATTATATTCTAGTGTAAAATAATATGTTATTTTGTATAAATATCGATTAAAAAAAAAAAATTTCACATAGATATTCATTTAAAATTATAAAAAATTATTATCATCTATATAATTTTGTAATTGGTCATATTGATATAGGTACATGGTCTTTTTTTTTTTAAAGACATTCCTTTCCAATCTGTACGAGTACGACTACTTATTGGCACAATGAGTAAATGTGAGAAAAGGAATACAAGGTGTAAGACAATTAATTATTTAATCCGCACAGAGAAAAATAAAAAGTTTACCAACACGGACGTAAAACATGAAATATTTTGTGGAAAGCAGCCCACTCATTAGCTAAACTTTCTTCATTAACCTTCTTGGGGAGTTACCGGGAATTGTTGGAGTAGCGAGATTTCTAGCAAGTGGATTGGGATTTCCTATAATAATATCATTATTATCATTGCCAATAATTAATCATTGCATTTATATTTTAATCCATCGAATGGTTGTCTTGTATGATTCTAGTGACCTATTCGATTAACTGGTAGGCACAAGGCACCTACACACAACACCAGGAGCGGACTGGCCCGGTCCGCTGGTCAGCGATCGCGGACTGGCCTGTCGGCCGTAATATATAATTTTGCCCTGCATTATTTATAAAAATAAAATATAAAATCAGACAGAAATTATAATAATAATAATAATATGACGGAATTCTAAACACTGGATAATACACAATGCTTCTGCTGAAAATTAATTCACATTTATTTTTGTTATTGGCTTATTCTATTTTCGTATCGTTCCGATTAAATCACTATACGGGCACAAAATAGTGCCATATTATTATTATACATATATTTGATGACGGAAGAACATAATAATATTATATCATGTATATTATACCCATTATCCATTGTTTATTTTAATTTTAAATACAAATATGAAATGTTATTTAAGGGGCCTGGTCGCGATTTTTCAAATTTTCCGCAATTCTATAAAATTTGAAAATTAAATTTTATATTTTAGTTGCCACCTCAATTATAAGACTTTTCCACTAATCTACTACCCAATACCTATTTAGGGGGGGGGGGGTTGATAGGGTGTATTATATCGGTCAAAACACAGTTTACAAGAAAAACTCTCACACCTCGTAGATTGGTCCGATTTCCGTAATTTTTTTTGTGAGATAGAAGAATATTTTTTACAGGGCGCATTGGACTTTGATTTTTGATTACGTTGCTAAAAATAAATAATAATACAAAAACTAAAAAGTTGTAAAAATGGATTAAATTCAAACTTGTAATATAAGATTTCGAAAAATAATTTTGAAAATCCAAGTCCAATGCGCCCTGCAAAACGTCTTCCTCTATTTAATAAAAAAAAAATTACGGAAATCGGACCAATCTACAAGGCGTGAGAGTTTTTCCTGTAAGGCATGTTTTTGAGCAAAAAACCAGGTCGCGACCAGGCCCCTTAATTCGAATTAAAAATGAGGCAACAGTTTTGAACGGCGTTTATTTTACATCCAATAGGCAGAACAACAACATCATTTATGATCTATCAGATAAGAAATATTTCATTTTAATAACTTGTAGACGGTATTATAGTAGTTAGTAGTTGATTTGAATATTATCGTTATAGTTTGGCAATGTCATTGGTTATTTTAAAAGGTATATACGCAGTCTTGTAAAGTACTTGGGTAAAAGTATTTGAGTAAAAATATTCAAATACTTTTTAAGCACTCAATTACGTATTCTAAATACATTTAAAAAAAGTACTTGGGCACAGTATTTGAATACTTTTTTGAAAGTATCTGTATTTAAAATCAAATGCTATTCTAAATACTTTTTTCGTTTTACTTTATTAACAGGGACGTTAAATTTAATAAAATCATACAAATTTGAAATTGTACAACATTTTTATTTATATACTAAATATCCATTTAATATTGAATATTTGAATGTACCTATGTACTATGTAGTCCTTCGATTTCCCAATAAAATTGGAAATACCTTTACTCGAATTAGGTATATAATATAAAACATAACGATAGTCGATAGTTAATATATTATATTATATTTTTTAATATTTAAAAACTAGTTAATGTTATATAAAAAATTAATTCAGTTTGCTAAATATGATTCTATTCATCTATATAAGATGTCAAGATGACCGTACTGAGGTCATTAGGCCAAAGTAAAAAATTAAAACACATTAAAAAAAAAAAAGTATTTGAAAGTATCTGTAAATACTTTTTAAAAGTATTTGTATTTGTACTTAAATACTTTTTTTTCAAATATTATATTCAGATACGTATTTTAAATACTTTTGAAAATAAGTATCTGTCTCTGTATTTGAATACTTTTTAAAAGTATCTTTTACAAGACTGGCTATAATATTGTATATTGTGTTCAATTTGAATTCAATGGTATATTATCATTGTATTAAAAATGTGATTTTTAGCGGAATATGATGTGGTTCTTGTAAATCTTGTTTTGATGTCTACATAGCAGATAGTTTGTAGTCTGTTCGTGGGGCGTGGGCTAGGCCGTGGTACAGTAAAATCACATGTGTAGCCAGTCTTTTAATATTATCATATTTATGTAAGGTAATAACTAATAAGTAATCAACAATTACTGTGAGTGATAACTAATAAGCAAACATCATAATTGAATTGTAATTCGATAAAAAAAATTTACTTTATTATGTTTATTAATTTCCCGTAAAAAATGGCCCGAAGTATTAAAATCGCTGACTGGCCTGTCGCCTACCCAGTCCGCCCCTGCACAACACCGACATCAGTCTGCAGACCTAGTTCTCTATTTTTTAAATTTTTTACTCGTCAAATTTCAGTTTTTAATATTTTGTATACACTATTGTATATCTATAGAGTCTGCTGCACAAAATAGTTCTTGTTTGACGTCTCTTTCCCACAACAATTTGACTGATAACGTTGTCTCTTTTCAACACAAAGTGCAGGCAAATGTGTTTTTAATTATTTACATTTTATCTCCCAAACACGATTTAAGATATATCTTTAATCGTACTCCCAAAGGAAGATCGGACTGCTGCTTTAGTACAATGTGCATGACGTATATGTGCATCTTACGTCAGTCTATAAATAATATTATTGTTAGAGAGCCTTTATAATAAAGGATTTATTATAAAGGCTCTCTAATTATAGCTATTGGTTGTCTGTAAGTTCCTTGAAATTGTTCAAATGTACATAATATGAGGCGCATTTCTATACAGACCATAAAAATTAATCTTTAGCACGGGGAACGCCGGGTGGGAAAGCTAGTTAGGTACTTATAAGAATAATAGGTACTTCAAAATTTTAACCTTTTTGTTGAGAACATTTTTCAATATACCTACAATACTCGTATAGTATAATTTTTTTTTAACATCTGCAGATTTTGACATTTTAACCATGGTACAATAATTTACATTACCTATTTACATTTACGTGGTACAAATGTAAAATGCTTTAAAATAAAAATTGATTGAATTACAACGAGTTTAAGGTTATAACTTATAACGCATAGGTGAAATTGCAAGGAAATTAGGAAAATCGTAAGACTAATGATGATTTGTCAATTTTGGTATTAGAGAAATGGTTAAAAGGTCTAAATTAATTTAGTTATTTGTAGGTACAGATACCTAGTATATAATTACTCAGGAAGTCAGGTGACAGGAAAGTCATGACTCAAATTTGTAAGCTCATATACTAAATTTTAATTTTGTTGTGTTAAATGTTGTCGTATATTTAAAATTAGGTTATTTTTTGTGAAATTCTTCTCCTTTTTTGTCGATATACTCCATCAATCGTAGATTATTAGGTTCATATTGACCATTGGGTGTTTTAATAGTGCGTAAAAATTGTACTACTGAAATAGCTTGCATTTCATCGAAATCGCTGGAGTCTGCCTCTGGTTTAGATGCCAATAGTACAATAAAATTGATCGCTTCTTCAAGATTATCCATGAGATTGGTGTCATTAGCTGGGGCAGTTTCGTCCAACCATTTTTCGTAATCGTTTTGCGCTTGTCCTATATAAAGATATAAATGTTGATTTTAAAATTTTTAAACAAATAGTTTAAAAAAGTAGTTAAATAAAAAGATAATAATAATAATTGATAAATCATTTTTTATTTCACATATAAAATTTAAAAATTAAATTTAAATTTTACCTATTTTGTAAATTTAATTTCAACTATAATATATAAAAATAATCTAGATAAAACATTATAAAATATTTACAGCATAGGTACCTAATGAAAAAATGTTATTAGGTATATAAGATTAAAACCAATATGGAAATATTTATCCACAAATCACAATAGTATATTGTATTTGTTCTTTCATAGTCCACGATGTGTTTTATTTTTTAAATATCGAAATTTAACGAATAATGTTCCTGCAGAGTAATCGCACAGTCCTTAACCGTCAATTTTAACAGACAAACGTAAATTGCGACCAATAAATTTCAGGTATAAATCGCTATGTAGTAAATTGAGCCTAGCAGAGACTAATAATTATATTATTTGAATGATATCCTTTTAGCATTATCCAATAGCCACGACGAGGAGGTGGCTATTACTGTCCTCCAAATTTTTTTTTTGGTTTGGTTAAATTAAATTAATTAATAAAAAATGGAAAAATATGGGTAAAAAAATAAAAAAAAATAAAAAAAATAAAATATTTTCGTTTGTTCAATTTTATATAGTAGTAAATATTAATAAATATGTACTACAGTGTTTAAAATAGATATCGATGAATTAAGGGCACAATTTAGTATTTACTATAATCATTTAAGAAACCGAAAAATGCTGAGTGCAATTTACTACACTAATTATTTTACAACCTGTTCACTGTGGGCGCAATCTACAATTGCCTATTTGAACTTCACGCACGTCATGCAAAATTGTTTATAATGTACAAAACTTTGATTTACAAAATTTTTTTTTAACATTACTTAAGCTTATTTGATACCTAAATAGTTCATAATTAGTATATTGTATATGTACGCATATTCTATACATGTCGGTTATTATAAATTATATGTATTTATACCATCTTCATTCTCAATGAGACATTTGTCGAATAGCGATTCCTGAGAAATTTTTGGCAAATTTAAACTTCTTATCGGTGTTATTGTTGGTGCCGCTGGGTTTTTGACGACAGACTTTTCAGTTTTAAATTTATTCTTTTCCATATCCTCTACTCTGCTTATGATATTTTGGTATTGATCGAATTGGAGTACTTTATTTTTTTTCTCTTTTACATCTAATTTGATTTTCAAGAAACCACCAGGTCGTGGAGTTGGCCTAAATGGAGATAAATTAATTGAGGTGTCGCATAAACAAAAATATTTAAGTATAATTACGTAAAACCCATTTCTGTAACTTTCTTTTCTTCTTTCTTTGCTTCTGATTGCGACATTTTTAATTCTGTTAATTATTTTCTCTTCAAATTTATATTTAAAAAGAAATGTACAGTATTTAATTTAGATTTAATAAATGGTTTAATATTTTACCTGCTATAAAATGTCATAATAGGTACCTACGTTATTAGTTAATTTAAACAATCTTAGACATATGCTAGGTTATACATAATATTATGTTTAGCCAGTACGTAAATATTCAATTTTTTTTTTTTATTATTATTGAATAGCTTACAAATTATAATTAAATAGTTATTTATTTGTTTTGACGTTATATTTTTATTTGTCCGTGTAGGTGCCGTTATCAATTATTTGAATTATTATTAAAGTATTATTTTTTTTTTTTTACTTTTTTGGTTATATCTATCTATGAATCTATCTATGAATTATGATAATGTTATTAAACATTGTACATATAAAACAATTTTGTAAATTATTTTTATTTTAAGTTTCTAATGTCTCAAATTCACAGGACTAAGTCAGCCCATTTCAATGGAATTTTTTGTATGTTAGCTGGTATATGACATATGTTAGTATATGTTACATAATATTAGGTAGGTACGGCTAGCTAGAAAGTAATTAATAATTATGTTGCCTCTGAATAGAAAATTATAACTACACTTGGATATTAATATATTTACAATTATTGTCTGATCAGTAAAACAAGTATACCATCATTGACCTCAAACAAACTTTTAAAAATCATATTCGATATGCAACATGTAGGCATGTAGGTACTTGAATACTTGATAACTGATCGGTACCTACGTGAGATACGAAAAAGCAAGTTGGCTTTAGCTATTAAAATGACACTTAGAATCACATTCAACTTTTTATAACTTTACAAGTATAGGTACCTACTTATATTTGTTATTGGATTTACAAACTCCACATAATGCTTTTATTGGTCGATATAGGTATATAGATATAGGTATTTTGTCATCTCTTGAATGAACGAGTTCCTTTTTTAGCTCCAAATAAAATAAATATTCTTATTTAATCATTAAGATTTTTTTTTCATATGCATACTTATTTTAATTTTTAATTATAATATATAGGTACCTATACATATTTATTATTTTATAATTCTATTTTGAGATTTTCTTCAAAATTAAATTGTTGGCTGACGTGTCCTATCGCGTTTAATTTTATAAATAATTACATTTTATATACTAGATACTCATTTCTATATAAATAATGAATTATAACTTATGAGAAATAGTATTAAGCACGATTAAAGATAAACAGGTTGCACATCGACTGCTGATAAGGTGAAATACGAAATGACTACCAATAATTAACCAGTGGCGCTCCAAGCGGCAGTATTACAATTAACCAATTATAGATATATAGGTGTAAAATTAGTTCTAAATGTCGACACATATGGTTGAGTGTTGACATTAAGCGCCACTAGTTAATTATTAACAGCTGATTTTTATAGTCACTTTGTAAATCAGTCTGGAAGCGGTTTACTATAGGGCGATGTGCAACCTATATATCTTTAATCGTGGTATTAAGTGACTAATGAGTAATGACTAATGAATAACAGTTGTCAGTTAACGTCGATACTCGATAACGATCACTAATTGGCAATATACATTATACAAATTAAAAAAAATATATCTTAATTTCAATTACTTACATATCTGTATAAATTATTGGAACGAACCAGAAAGGAACGAAAAATGGTGTTTCCTTAAAAAAAGAACTAGAAAATTAACGAGTTTTTTTTTTTTTAAAGGAATTCGTTCAACATGCCGTTTTTTTAAAAAAGAATTCGTTCAATTTTAGTGATTTTACCCGTTCCTTCCAAACACTGTAGATAATCAATCCTGCAGAGTCCAGACTCCAGGTATCGGTTACTTATATAACTATGATTTGATGATCAGACATTTAACATAATAATATATATAATACTATAATAGTATAATTATACTATAGTAGTTTTAATAATTTACTAATTACTATTGGTGTTGCATATAGTCTAATTAAATTTGATAAACCAAAAAAAAAATCGTTCTAATGGCAATCGACGATAACGGATAAATCGAATTGCTATTTATATTTTATAAATCCTAAGAAACTAAATTATAGGTAATTTGAGATAATATTGTACTACTTTAAATTGATGTATTATGACTATAATTGTAATTTGTATTTAAAATTTAAAACTGAAATATACCTATATGTACCTAATTAAATGTGTTTTTATTTTATTTGAATAATGTTATATTTTGTAAATACTAAATTGTAATTATATTTTTTCACTATTTGTATTTTGTATGTCTATTGTTTGTCGTTATATTATTATGGATCATCAAATTATTGATAAACGATAGGTATCCAAAGTTGTTAGTAAACGTTGAGCATAATTCCACAAATTCAAAAACATAAATA
Organism: Macrosiphum euphorbiae; assembly: GCA_949089665.1. Lineage (NCBI taxonomy): Eukaryota > Metazoa > Arthropoda > Insecta > Hemiptera > Aphididae > Macrosiphum > Macrosiphum euphorbiae. The sequence continues at coordinate 88,224,387 of CARXXK010000002.1, read as the reverse complement.
GCTGCAAATACTTTAAATTTTCACCAAATGTTTATATTAGAATTTTCTATGCATGGTATAATTTTTAAATCACTCTTTCTAAGCTATTTATAAATATAATACAAGGTTCCTGATAAGTTTTATACTAGCCAATTAAAAAATATTAAAGACACAAACGCACTATTTATTTTATAACCATTTGTAGTTTACATTATGACAAAATGAATTACATCACGAACATTTGCCAATTATATTGTAGTTAAAAATAAATAAAGTATTCAATATTTCTAACTAAGGCTTAAAATTTTGATACATACATGGTTCCTTATAACTACCTATTTCACACAGGAATCAAAAAATCTAAAAATATATAAACTTATTTTAGATTCTGAGTGAAACGATGAATGTATTGATTTTACAGTGATATGTGTTTTTTTTTTTTTTTTTATTACTTTTTTTTTTGTGTCTGTTATCACGTTTTAGGACAGTAAAAGTGCTTGGATTTTCTTCAACAGTATCTTTTCTGATAGGAAAGTGAATCTAGTTGGTACTTTAGAGGGTCAAAAGTAAAAATTTCGCAGTAGTTTTCACAAGCACTGGGAAAACAACATAAAAATTAAGGAAAACGGGAATTTTTACGCAAAATCGGTTTTTCAAAAAATAGATTTTGGATTTTGGTGTAACTCTAAAACAAATGAACGTATATACATGCAATTTTCACTGGTTGTTTATATTTGCATTCTCTATACACGATAACATTTTCAAAATATTTTGATTTATTTTGAACTGTTTAGGGACATTTTTTTTTAGTTTTTATTCTAAAAATATCAATAAAATTTTACTTGTTGGTTGCGAAAGCTTGAAAATTTAATAGAAGGCTCCTAGTATATTGTTTCAAAGGCAGATGAAAAATATTAAAAATCCTAAGTCACAATTTTTTTTTATAAGCATTTAAAGTTCAATAATTGACAAAATATGGAAAAATTACGAAAATTAGCAAATTATTTTGAGTTAAGAATTCGTAAAAAATTTTCTTTTTAAATCTAAGATTTGAAAATGTAATACAAGATTCATTATAAGATTATCTACCTTTATCAAAAAAAAAAAATGTCTATTAGAAAGTCAAGTTAAATTTTTATGAGCGTTTGAAATTCAATTTTTTACAACATTGGATATTCACTCGATTTCTCATGTAGCGATTTCCTTATTTTGTTGTAATTCAAAAACGAATAACTGTAGATACATGAAAATTTCACTGGATGTTTAAATTAGCATTTTCTATACGCCATAAAATTTTGAAAATATTTTGACTCTTTTTGAGCTGTTTACGGACATTTTCAGTTTTCAATTTTTTAGTTTTGTTTTCTATAAATATTAATTAAGTCTTATCTGTTGGGCCAAAAAGTGTAAAACTTTAATACAAGACTCCTGACATTTTGTTACAATATCAGTTCAAAAACATTGAAAATACATAATCACAATTTTTTTTTATAAGCATTTAAAGTTGGAATTTTGACAAAATGTATCAAAATCTCGAAAATTATCAATCATTGTAATTAATAAATTATGAAATGTTCAGTATTTATAGCTAAGGATTGCAAATTTAAAACAAAGGTTCTCATAAATAGTTCATACTGTAACCAAAAAAATCTAAAAAATATATCAACACAGTTATTTTTTACAGACATTTTAAATTCAAATTTGGACGAAATTACATATTAAAAAACCTAGAATAACTATTTTAGTTATTTTGTTGTGATTGAATGATATTATTCGTGGGTTCTTGAAACTTCTAAAGTGTACTATTATATATCTAAGATAGTATCACGGTTTTTGTTGATGTATAACGCGTTATAAGTACCTACCTAATGGATATTGTGATATGATTAATTTGGAATTTATTATAGGTACCTATTATAGGTCAAATTTTCGTTTAGTACCATAGATATGTATATAATATGTCTTATACCTAGACTGACATACCGTCTCCACTCAGAATCGTTTTTCTTATACAATGATATTATATCATTGAATTCAAATTTAATATTATCCATTATGATTATACAGTGACATACTTGTAACCTACTGTACAGCAGAGCGACACCCACTTGCCCACCTTTTTTTGTTTATAAACATTCGAAGTCCAAATTTGAAAAAATTACGATATTCAAAAAAAAAAAAAAAAGGTGGCCAAGTGGCTCTGCTGTACAGTGGGGTAATTATGAATTTGGTTTTGGGGGGGATATACGTTCATAGCAAACATGAATGGTCATTATCAATACTCTGATTAAAATGTTAGCAGTTGGGGGGGGACTATCCCATTAATCCCCCCTAATTACGCCCCTGCAGGTGTACAGGAGGTTACGAATGGGTGACTGTTAAATTTGAATTCAATGATACAATGTTTCATTCTGAGCGAAAACTGTCGGTTAGCCTATGATATTACTAAGTATATTTAATAATATAATTATGAATAAAGTAATTTATAAATTATAACCGATTTGAGTGTAACGTTTATTTAAATTTTCAATCCTCAGTTAAACAAGTTGAACATTTTATACATTTTTAACTACAAAATAATTATTCAATTTTAAATTTGATACATTTTGTCAAAATTCAAACTTAAAATGCTTATTAAAAAAAAATGTGGTTATGTATTTTCATTATTTTTCAACTGCTAAAGTAACAATGTAGGTACCAGGAGCCTTGTATTAAATTTTCAAGCTTTTTGACCCAACGAATACAATTTTATTGATTTTATTTGGTATTCATAGAAAAAAAAACTAATAATATTGGAAACTGTAAATGTCTGTAAACAGTTCAAAACGAATCAAAATATTTTGAAATTTGTAGTTACCTACATGCAAGTATGAAACTTATTAGTTGTACTTATTCTTAAATCTAAAATGTTTGCATAGAATCCCTATTATAGTTAGTACTACTGTACTACTGTAGTACTGTCTACTGCAGACTACAGTACTACTACAGTACTACTTGTAGACTGTAGTGTCGTAGTGAGGTGGTGTTATGCTCAACTCGAGTTTGTCCCTCAACTGCCTCAACTTAGACAACTCAACATACACATTACACGGTCTAATATCATAATAACATTATAATATTATACAGAGTATATAATTTTATTATCAGTTATTAGGTAGGTGCCTATTATAAATTATAATCTATTCTGTGGACTGTGAAGTGTGAATCTACCGTTGTTTGTATTTGTCGTTGTATTTAATTCTATAGGTTTCACGGTACCGACCACTGAATATCAAACGACCGACAAAATGACAATAAACAAAATATCGGATATATTTAAATCCTAATATATAAAATGACAAGGAAATCAGCTGTCTATAGTGTACCAATGGAAAGGAAAACGCCGGCTATAGCGAACCCATGGCGTAAAAAATGAAGCACTGCTCCGTTTCCCCAGCCCGCCGGCCGTGTCCCGTCGATTCCTTATAGCGCGACCAATCGCGTACCTTCGCAGTGGCGGCGGTCGGTTTTAAAACGTTTTTCGTTATCACCTCTTTTCCTATCATTTCGCCGATTTTCGGAAAATTAGCTGTTTTTACACGATATCTTTTCGCCCTTTTATATACTTAATTCGAAGCCACCGGTGTGCGGTTTATATTCGTGCAATGTCGATCAATAAATACACTCCGACAGGACTTTTTTGCCGATATTTTCCTTTTCTCCCACCGTTTCGTCTATTCGCACCCTTTTGTGCCCGAATCGAGTCTTTTTGAAGCCGTTTATATGCGCTTTTCCCCCAAAATCGGTTCGTTCGCCTCGCAATCGCGTTTGGAAATTACGCCGGCGACCGACCGGCCGCACGCGTATATATACATGTATATACGTGTATAATTTAATTTTTCCTTATGATTTAATAATTATTAACGGAAAACGCTTTCACACGCCCCGTTAAATATATAATATATGGGAGATGCGCGTATTACAAGCGAATTATATGCGATAACATCGATGTACATCGAATATATCGGTTTACGTCGCTCCGTAGTGGCGTAGTCGCACGGCTTAATTGTTAATGTTTTCACTGTCTTTCATATCTCAAACTGTGTCCGAGTAGGTTAGGCGTTAGGTAGGTAGCACTAGGTCCCGGGTTCGAATCCGTCGTACGCCGTCCGGGCGTTGAAACCGTTAATGCCATATGGTTTACACGGCCGCCCGAATCCCGACTTTTTTTGCATTTTTTTTCACGTTATTTTTCATATAAATTAAATAATAATATAATAATACAGGAACATATCGTACATTATTATTATTTAAAGTCATTATCATTTTATATCACACAATAAATAGGTACATATTATATTTGTTTTATTAGGAATTATTATAATTGCATATTTTTTAAAATTTCCATGATTGTTATATAAATATAGTTTGTATTTTATTTCGGTTTGCCTACCTAGGTGGCTAACTTGAAAGTTAATCTTGATTTTGACTTGAGAGTTGAGATGACTGACTTGCTAGACACTCCAACACGGTTTTTGACTTTACACTTTTTACATAAGAAAAGGCACCGGACATGCGAAGGCACATACCACTCTATGTGATATACCTACTATATAATAGGTGATAGACGGATTGCTCATTTTAGTTTCGTCTTAAACGGTGATGATTGACTTGATAGACACTTTAACAAATAACATGCAGGTTTTTGCAATTTTTTTTTAAATTAATATATATACACTATAAGTAGGTACATGTTTATATGTATTGGTTAATATAATAGTATGTATCTAACTATCTACCTATATGTTAGTATTTTTTAGGAATTATAATGGCACATTTCTCAAAATGTTCATTGTTATATTATATCACACAATAAATACATATCATATTTGTTTGTATGTATATAGTTTGAATTTTTCGTAAATTATTTCGTAAGTTGTGTGATAGGGTTTTCACTTATAGCCGCTTGATGTCGGGTCTGCAATCCACCGCAGGTGGATTGCCTACCTGATTTGCTGTAGCACATGGTCCGCGATCCGACGAAGTCGGATGCCTACCTAAGTGGCTAACTTGAAAGTTAATAGATTTTGACTTGAGATGACTGACTTGCTAGAAACTCCAACACGGTTTTCGACTTTACACTTTTTACATAAGATAAAGCACCAGTCATGCTACGGCACATACCACTCTATGTGCAGGTATACTCTATATAGGTGATCCTGGAGATCGTATCAGGCCTATCCATTTACAACGTTTGTGACGGATTGCTAGACACTCAAACTTTTAACATTCCCGCCAAAGCGTCTAGCCTTATCTCCAATCCATATCACTAATCCTTATCACAAATCCTAAACTTTCATCTTACAACCTTTGCGACATTTATAATTCATTGTCTCCAAAATCGGTACCCACTCTCAGCGATTCCAACGGGCCCCGAGTTATACTTAGAGCTAGTCCTAATATATAAAATGACAAGGAAATCAGCTGTCTATAGTGTACCAATGGAAAGGAAAACGCCGGCTATAGCGAACCCATGGCGTAAAAAATGAAGCACTGCTCCGTTTCCCCAGCCCGCCGGCCGTGTCCCGTCGATTCCTTATAGCGCGACCAATCGCGTACCTTCGCAGTGGCGGCGGTCGGTTTTAAAACGTTTTTCGTTATCACCTCTTTTCCTATCATTTCGCCGATTTTTGAAATTTTCGGAAAATTAGCTGTTTTTACACGATTTCGACCCTTTCCGTCCTTTTGTATACTTAATTCGAAGCCGCCGGTGTGCGGTTTATATTCGTGCGCCGTTCGAAGCGGTCGCAATGTCGATCGAAAAATACACTCCCGACCGGACTTTTTTGCCGATTTTTTCCTTTTCTCCCACCGTTTCGTCTATTCGCACGCCGTTTGTGCCCGAATCGTGTAGTCCACGTCTTTTTAAAGCCGTTTATATGGGCTTTTCCCCCGAAATCGGTTCGTTCGCCTCGCAATCGCGTTTAGAAATTACGCCGGCGACCGACCTACCGTACGCGGATATATACATATACATAAGTGTATAATTTAATTTTTCCCTATGATGTAATAATTATTAACGGAAAACGCTTTTCACACGCCCCGTTAAATATATATATGGGAGATGCGCGTATTACAAGCGAATTATATGCGATTACATCGATGTACATCGAATATATCGGTTTACGTCGCTCCGTAGACGCACGGCTTAATTGTTGATGTTTTCACTGTCTTTCATATCTCAAACTGTGTCCGAGTAGGTTAGGCGTTAGGTAGGAAACACGTAGGTCCCGGGTTCAAATCCGTCGTACGCCGTCTGGGCATTGATACTGTTAATGGCATATGGTTTACACGGCCGCCTGAATCCCGACTTTTTTTGCATTTTTTTTTCACGTTATTTTTCATATAAATTAAATAATAATATAATAATACAGGAACATATCGTACATTATTATTATTTAAAGTCATTATCATTTTATATCACACAATAAATAGGTACATATTATATTTGTTTTATTAGGAATTATTAAAATTGCATATTTTTTAAAATGTCCATGATTGTTATATAAATATAGTTTGTATTTTATTTCGGTTTGCCTACCTAGGTGGCTAACTTGAAAGTTAATCTTGATTTTGACTTGAGAGTTGAGATGACTGACTTGCTAGACACTCCAACACGGTTTTTGACTTTACACTTTTTACATAAGAAAAGGCACCGGACATGCGAAGGCACATACCACTCTATGTGATATACCTACTATATATAGGTGATAGACGGGTTGCTCATTTTAGTTTCGTCTTAAACGGTGATGATTGACTTGATAGACACTTTAACAAAATATAACATGCAGGTTTTTGCAATTTTTTTTTAAATTAATATATATACACTATAGCCTATAGGTACATGTTTATATGTATTGGTTAATATAATAGTATGTATCTAACTATCTACCAATATGTTAATATTTTTTAGGAATTATAATTGCACATTTCTCAAAATGTTCATTGTTATATTATATCACACAATAAATACATATCATATTTGTTTGTATGTATATAGTTTGAATTTTTCGTAAATTATTTCGTAAGTTGTGTGATAGGGTTTTCACTTATAGCCGCTTCACGCTTGATGTCGGGTCTACAATCCACCGCAGGTGGATTGCCTACCTGATTTGCTGTAGCACATAGTCCGCGATCCGACGAAGTCGGATTGCCTACCTAAGTGGCTAACTTGAAAGTTAATAGATTTTGACTTGAGATGACTGACTTGCTAGAAACTCCAACACGGTTTTCGACTTTACACTTTTTACATAAGATAAAGCACCAGTCATGCTACGGCACATACCACTCTATGTGCAGGTATACTCTATATAGGTGATCCTGGAGATCGTATCCAGCCTATCCATTTACAACGTTTGTGGCGGATTGCTAGACACTCAAACTTTTAACATTCCCGCCAAAGCGTCTAGCCTTATCTCCAATCCATATCACTAATCCTTATCACAAATCCTAAATTTTCGTCTTACAACCTTTGCGACTTTTATAATTCATTGTCTCCAAAATCGGTACCCACTCTCAGCGATTCCAACGGGCCCCGAGTTATACTTAGAGCTAGTATATAATAATAATATAACATTAATATATTATCTACACGGACAATCATAGGTACCGTAGTTGTAGTGTTGTACCTATACATATTTTGTACGGCATAGTTCATACTACCCACATACGAATTTATGCATAATTAGTAGGTAGGTACCTGTGTATAGTTATAGTTACTTTATAGTTATTATTCATTCTCATACACGTTCATTTTAATATATTTATATTTGTCGTCGATGTTATGCTAATATACATTGTTAAAATTTTAGATTCGAAGAAGCCACTGATATGCTACAATGTGTATATTATAGTTTCTGCATTATAATAACTTTGCATTGAACAACACAATCGACAAGTGCATATATGAATAACAACGAATTATAATTATTTGACTCGTCTTGTACCTTGTTTGACATCGGAACGAGAACATAGTCCATACAGTCATTATTGTGTTTTTGTAGTATGTATTAAAATATATTACGATTTTACTCTGGTATTCCATTAAAATATTATTTTATTTTAGTGATTAAAAAAAAACCATGATCTGTTGTTTCAGATTTTTCACTGAATATTCCTGTGCTTCACCTAAAATGTTGAAGATTTTCAGCTTCATATCCTATTGGTATATGCGTTACTTACTGGTCACCGAATTGTATTTAGTAGAAAAATGGGAAAGGTGTTTGATACGTATCCTTTTTTAAATGTTATTATATTACTGGTGTTTAATAGGAAAAACCTTAAAAAATTAGTATTGATAGATCATTTTTAAAACTTCTAAATACTATTTATTTTAATAGACATTGTTAAATAGGAACATTAATATTATATATTATATAGTGTGTACCAAATACAATTGTCATTATTATAAATGTTTAAATTTTTATGATTAAAACTAATGACGACTTTAAGTTTATCATAGATGTAAAGTCATCGTCAGGGCTCGGATTCTACAGCATTTTCTACCTAATTATTATATATACAGATGAAAATAGCAAATTAACTGTAAGCTATACATTTTAGTTGTGTATCATAGATTCCCAATAAAAAATTATATACTGTTCATTTTCTAGTTCTGGTGCAATTTATGCTAATTTGTGTTTAGAATACGATTTATTTTAATTGAAGTAGCGTAAAAAAAAAAGAAACAGATAAAAGATTTATCAGTGTTTATTTTTCTAGATAATTTTGAATAGTGTTGCTTTGAATATCAATTCACTTCAACATCATTAATTAATTAGTTTTTATCTTTATAGCAATTTAAATCTTAAATTTAATTTTTGTATACCTATTTATCTAATTCTAATAAGTAAGAAATAATTATTTCTATAAAAATAACCTTTTTCTTTATTTTTAGTTCATATTAATGCCCAGATGTGCATATTTAATTATTTCCATATTTCCATATATTATAATTAATAACGCATATTAGGTATTCTTTTTTAGAGTTTTGCTAGTGATTTTAAGTCAGAGTCCTGGTCATAATTAAGGTCATGTAGGTACTCTATTAATTTAAGAGATAGTAATAACAACAAAAGTAAAATTGTTTGTAACATCATTATTTAAAATTAATTAACTGTATAAAGTACCATTGGTTATAAGTACTAGTATTTATAATCAATGGTAGTATGTTATTTGCAAGCATTCAAATTAAAGCTCAGATTTTAAAGTCATTAAAACCCTTATTTTAATTCACATGACTTGTTTAAAATAGTATGTAACTTAAAGAGGAGGGAATTTATTATTCTCCCCTAGATATTTTACATCAGGCATTTTTATTTTTATTCTATGTGTATATTATACTATTTTCACAATAATCTAGATTGTAGGCCATAATAAAATGTATAAAAATATAAATGCAAAATTTAAATCCTTTGCACACATTTCATGATTTGTATACATTCATTTTTATTTTGCATAATATTTTTGTTTTTTTAAATTAAAGTGTTAAATCCAAATAAAAAACAAAATGGATAAACGAGAAATATATTAATTGTTTGATAACAAATCCATAACATAACTGTTGACTGTAACTTTATTTTAATTGCAAAGTAGTATTTGAAAGAAATTTAAGTTTATTTTTAAACATCTATACAATATATCAGTGGCGAAACAGTATTAAATAATTTATGCAATCAAAGATACTAGAAATATGTAGTTGTTTTAGTTGTATACGATTATTAATCACAAATATGACATACCTAGAAGCTCTGAGTCTTATTAATAAATATATATTCAATAAAATAAGTCTTGCATACATATTAGTTAGGGTACAGTTATATAAATACTTTTTATATTAATTTATAAGTAAACATTTTGTTGTCTCAATTTATTTGATAAATGATAATAGTGAAATGTAATTTCAGTCTGTTGAGATGTAACTGAAAGAATTATTCAAATGTATTATTAATTTATTACCCAAACAGTCATTATATTTAAGCTTATCATTGTACAAGAATTGATGAATTATTTAAAAATTTTTCTTAATGAACCAAATGTAGATACCATAATGTTTATATTGTTCTTTGGATTGTGGTACATGAATAAAGTATTCATTGAATTTGTTTCAAATTGTATAGCATGATTAAACTATAATAACATATTATGTTATTATAAGATTTTACTGTCGTTTTATTAAAATCTTTGAAAAAATGATTAAAAGCTGTATCCGTGCAAAATCCAGGAAATATTTTCAACATTAATATTGATTATGATACAACAAAAATATTGTAATTTATAAAATAAAGAAAACATTTATTTTTATTCCATAATATTGTGTATTGATTTAAAAAGACAAGCCAATACACAAACAAAATCTAAATATTCTAGCATATAAATAGTTTAACATAAAAATAGTTCAACATAATAACATAACAACAGTTTTGGTTAATTAGATACCTAAATCGATATAAAATTTTGTGCGTAAGCAAAACATAATGTATGTTCTGTAGTGTCGGTTTATGTTGTAAGCGTTATGTGATTTATCGTGATAAAGATGTTTTTATCTATAATTACAATTAATATTATATTATAATTATAATATATTACAGTAATTATAGTTAGTAATAATATTTTGAAATGAAGTGTTTATTTCTTAAATATGGTTTGTTAAAATTTAAAGTGTTAATATTAAATGTTTAAACAACAAGAGGATATTTATACTTGATAGTAATTAATAATTAACGGTATTAAGTAATGGTACAATAGTAAAATAAAAGTAAAATTAAAACTATAAGATCAATAAAATGAGAAAGATTTAAGTATTTTTTTATCATTATCCATTTAAGTATAATATCTAAATTATGAAATCAACTACAAAATGATACCCTATTATAATATATGATGTAATATAATAATAGGACATATGGAAATAAAATGTTTAGAGACAATTTAATTACCTAACAATATATTCTAGGCACTAACCATAGGTTTCAATAATCTAAATATTAATAAACAAGGCTGTACCTGTAAAAGTTCACCCTCCCTATGAAATTTGTTCATATTATTTAAAGGATTATTTGTTTTTTATGATAATGTCTAAATAATAAAATAAAACAACATGATATATTTATAATGTATTCTAGGTACAACCTTGTTTATAACTTATAACTTATAACTATAATACTTGAAGGAATGAAAATAACATTAATGATATTATTTAGGAATATCCGACACTACAGTTCTAATGTTTTAAAGTTACACACACTTATAAAATACAGATAGTTTCAAAAATGTGAAAGTAGTTTTTGCACTAATATGACATGCGATTAACGTGTTTTAAATCTTCAATGTCAACCAACATTGAATCCTTCGCCATGTGTAATTCATCTCTTTCAAGTAATAAATTCACAAGGCTTTCGTTTAAGTCTAAAAAAAAAAAAAAATGTTTATTTCCATATTTTCATAGACAAACTAGTTGACATATACTCACATTCGATGTAAGAATGCAGATCATTAACAATAACTTGTAGTTGTGCCAAGTTTAAACGCATTAAGAAATGTCTACTGACACGTCTTCTATCATTGTCTAACTTCACTCCAACCTAAAAAAATATATATATATTAGATAATGGACAAACATTTTATATTGAATATTAAAAGTGACAATATAAATTTAAAATATTAACAAAAAAAAACAAAATTACTTGAAGCACAATCAGTTAACTTTTTTTTGGTATGTATATAACATACAAGTACGTAACAACAAATTTAGTTTAGCAGATCACGTTTAGCTTCGTTAGATTAAAATTAGAATGAATTTAACTATTATGAAACTTGATGGTAAGAATATTATTAGTGTTTGTATGTAGGTTGTTTTATGATAGATCAATTTGTTAGAAATTTTTGCACATATAGTATAGCGTAAATTAAAAATACTCATAACTCACTTAAAAACCGAATAATCGTAGAAAAAACTTACATAAAAATACATAATGATCTTACCATCAAGTTTCATAATAGGTCAAGTCACTCTAAATTTTAAACTAACGAAGCTTAAAGTGATCTGCTGAGCGTAAATTTGGTATGTTACACACTTATAAGACGTAGACAATAAATATCTGTGTAGCTACCACTTAACTAAATATGGTTGGTATTATATTATAAGCCCATAATAAAATACCTCATAACTCATTAAGCTTTAATAAACTTTAATCATACATACAGAAATATAAAAACCATACTTTAAAAATTGAATTTAATATTAAAAAGGAAATAACTAATATTCTGGTTATTAATTTACACAATATAATAACTTACTTTTGAAAGACTTTCTTTAATTACGGCTGAAATTACACAATTGCGCTGATCTGAAATCATATGTGCTCGTGCTCGGTTTTTTGCCAAATTCAGACCTTGTTTAAGTTCAGCCTGAAAATTACTTGTTAACTCAAATATTTTTTTTTAAATTGTTTTACTCCTAAAGTACAATGCAATAATTTAGGATTATAAGTCAACTATTATACATACAGCAGATTTTAGCTTCTCATCTTCAGCTGAGATGTCACAATTATTAATTGGTAACTCTGTATCTGAAGATTGTTCGTTCATAAAGCATAGCTGTAGATTAGAACCTATGAAATAAAGTATTATAATATCATGTTAATGGATACAATTCAGTATTTAACTATAATGTAATATGGATTTATGAATTATTTTCACATAAACAATACGAGTAAACAAATAAATTGGGGTAAAATATACACAACACAAGTTATATAGGTGACTATAATGATATGGTATAATATATATAACTTTTTTATAGTTTTAAATTGTTTTGAATGAACTGTCAAGTGACTTATTCCTTTTATGCATACTGTTAGAGATTGAGGAAATATTTTAAAGTACCTAATAAATAGGCGGAGCTTGGGAGGTGCTTGAGTGGGCTAAGCCCCCTAAATTTTCGATTAGCAAATGTATACTGAAGTTTCGAGTCATATTTAATAGTTTTATATCATTATTCACAAATATATTAGGTACTTAAAGGATATCACAACACTAATTTTTTATTTAAGTTTAATGGTTTAATATGTAGTCAAAATAATGAGTAGTTTAGGAAAAATCCGGGTTTAAAAAAATATTGATTATTCAATAAGATGATGATACAAGACGTAGCTCAGCTTTATGTGAGCGGTAGTTCTCAACAATGCAAAAGATTAAAAATTGGTTAAGGACTACTATGATTCAAAATCAATTCAGTAGTTTGGAAAATGTAAAGTCTAAAGTAATTTATGGTTCATATTAGGTAACTTGTTATTTTTTTTTTCAAATTTATTATTTTATTATTTAAGTAGGTACAAGAAGTTTTGAAATTTTAGATACAATTTCTAATATTATTTAAGAAAACAGTTATTTCTTCTGTTTCGGTTTTTTTCTGTATTTGTATTAATATTGTAATAGTAATATATACTCTTTTCAGAATAAGAAGGAACCAGGCGGCCACGGACAAAACCGGTTTTGTTACGTAAATCTGGTGCGTTCTTATTCTGAAAAGAGTATAGTATGCAATACATTCATATATTTTAAACTACATAGGTAGTTATTAATGATGATTTTCAGAAAATAATCTGGGGCTTAACCCCCCCCCCCCCCCATCAACTAAATTTATCAAGCTCCGCCTATGACCTAATATTAAAATATTATAAATTATTACTATAGTTAAATACCAGCACAAAACATACATTTCAAGTTTGATGTACTTAATTGTTTAAAGTAATATTTTACTCACTGTTTTGTAATCTAGTTTCTAAACTTGATTTTTTTGTCGACTTTCTTGTGTTATGATAACCATCTACTAAGCGTTTACGAATTTCTTCACGGTCATTTTTTTTCTGAAACAAGAAAAAATATTAAATATCTAAAAAAAACAATATATTTTAATTACAACTAAAAGCTGCTTCAGTCCAATTCTCATATTACTATTTTCAGTTATTTATAATATTATTTTTATTCTAGCAGTTTTGTGGTTACCTATGGACTATGAGAATAATACAATTTTCTGAAACCTATCTGATATCAGTTACAAAATGTTTAAGTAGGTATTTTTTTGATTTATGCCCTTGTCATAATTTCTCAAATACTAAACTGCTACATATCTCACCCAAGAATATGATCATCAGCAGTAACATTCACACTTGTGATGAAAAAAAATAAATATTTCAATCAAAACGCTTTACCAGATTATACGTTTTGTTGTCTGAGGAATGCGTGTAATTGCTGTTGACCACCCCCAGTTCATTAACCACAGACATGTCCGTGAACTTGTGTATAAAATCGTTGTCGTCGTAATGGCTTGCAGGATTCTGATATATGAAACAACCTTTTTCCAGCTCTAGACACTTGTTGTTATTCGGGTAAGCGACGGTCTTGTTGTTGTGGCCGATCAGCATGCGTTTATGGGTCTGCGTCTCCTGATACTCGGTGTCGTGCAGCAGCGACTCCTTCAGGGCTATACCGTTGAAATAAATGTTCTCCTTGATGTAACGACTGTTCGCACCGCCGGACTTGCCATAGTATCTGGGTCGCAGTTTTTCTTTGAACGTTGCGACTAGTGACGAATGATCCGACATGGTACGGTGACGAATAAGCGATTCGATCGTCCGGCGCTTCAATGGGTACGTCCCCGTTACGTTCGAACGGGACACATTCAAAAGCCGTCTAGCCGACGGAGTTCGTTTTAATGATTTTCGTTCGCGGGCTGCAGCGGGTCAAAGGCGGCTCTACCCAATAATTATTATAATCCCGACGGCCCTTATCAGTTATCAATATAAATGTTTTTTTCCCTCGGTAGAGGCAAATCGATTTCGGCTTGGAGGTAAACACAACACAATTTACCAGTTACCCGTGTCTAAATAGTATTATTACGTATTATTATAATATATTATGGAAAAGTGGTACATATTTTTTGACCTAGTTGTGTATGAATTTTGTTACTCCTTAGTTGCGTAATACATTTTCTACAAATAGCGTGCACCCGGACATAATAATAATAATAATATAATATTTTGTTGTTCTGCAGTCGCACCAATAACATATCGGACAGTCGAGTAGGTACCTACACGCATGCACACGTCATGCATGCACGACGCAATGGAGGATATCGATTTTTGGGGTGTTTAATAATTGCGTGCCCGAATTGTGGCGGACGTGCGTTTTCGATTACACCCGTGACTCGTGGGGGCGGCTTTTGTGACCTTTAAAGTGTTATAAAATAATACCATGTTGATTTTTCGATAGGAAAATTGCGATGGAAATTATACGATTTATGAATACGACATTAAGTCATATAAATATAATATGTAATAAAATAGTATACTATCTATAGTGGTTTTTATATAGCCATATAATAATATAATCGTTAGTTTCGTTACCTACTTAATATGTATGGTTAAACTTTTAAAATTGAAATATATAAAAAAAAATTATTTTATTTTATTAAATCATGTAGGTCTACCTATACATAATATATAGTTCTATCTTCTACCCTAGCCCCTAGGTACATGTTTCGTAAAAATAAAAATAAAAATGTATAAACTTATGTATTTATTACATAATAATATTATGTATACATGAATATACAATTTATTTTTCAATCAGAGCGGAACAATGATGAATGAATGTGTATTGGTTATAAAAAGATGAATTTTTTATTTTTGTGCCATTACCTATTGGAGCAGTAATAATGCTAGGTACGATTTAAAATTTTTAGCAATGGTATTTGGTTTTAAAGACATGAATTTCTTCAAACTATTTACATTAGAATTTTATAGACTTGATATCATTTTCAAAATATTTTGGCTCTTTTTGTGTTATTTACCTAGGTACTTATTTATAATCATTTGAAATTTTCGACTTTTTTTATTTTCAATTTATTAATGAAATCATCTTTATTTCATAGTAAATTCACTTAAACATTAAAACAAAATGTTTTTAGCATTTCTATTTTCTAATTGTATTAGGTAGGTACTATATAAAACCCCGTTTGGTATACAGGGTGTTGCAAGATAAATGTGCCAAACTTCTAGTGGTTAAAACTTTAAAAAATTTCAGTTTCATCCTACAACAATTTTTTTTAAAGTTTGTGGGTGCAAATTTCAAAAAAATAATCGGAATCACGTTAAAAAAACCATAAAAAATACAATTTTAAATTATTAATTGAATATTTTCACAATCTTTGCAACACATTCAAATTTGAATAATAATATTCAACCAATTAAAAAATTTTAAAAAACATATTTATTACCAACAACATTATTTTAAGTTAAAATAATTACATTTTTATAAAAATCTGATGAAGTTCAATTAAAAACATTATAAAAATAACGAAATCAAAACAATAACACAATATTTTCAATTTAATTTTAATTTTATAAGATCAAAAATATATTACAAAAACATTTAAATTTAAATGTTATTAATTTAATTAAGCTAGAAAATTATTAAAATATTATTGTCTAGAAATTGCTGTCTGGGTGTTCCCCATACCCTATTTAAAAAATATCGAATATACCAGCTATATGTATATAATATGTATATATATATATATTATACAATATTATACACCTACGTAGTTCACATTTTTTATTATATACGAGATCCAAAATCATGAAAATAGGAAAATTATTTTAGTATTAAAAATGTATAAAATGTTTAAATTTAACACCTATAATACTTGAAAATATATAACATGTTTTCTTCATAGGAAATTTAAAAAGAAGTTTCCAAATAGGTACTTTTTTTATGAGTGATCGAAACTCTTTAAGTAATAATTGTAGAAACTAAAAACATTCCACTATTAGTTATAAATTATCACTTTATCTACATAATGAAACTCAAAATATAATGACTAATTATTAATTTAACTAGGTACTTATTTATATATTATAATTTATATTATACATAACTATATTTATTATAGTAGGCATTATAAACTATTTTTTTTTCTTAGTCTTGAGAAAAATATTTAGGCTTGGTCAAAATTGTTGACAATTTAATACAAGGCTCCTATAACTATATTGTTACAATGACATTTGAAAAATATAAAAATCCTTAGTTACAGTTTTTATTTATAAGCATTTAAAGTTTAAGTCTTGACAAATTACGGAAAAAACATTTTCTATAATATAATTAATGACATTTTCAAAATATGTTTACTCGTTTTGAGTTATCTATAGACATTTGAAATTTGAAATTTGTTGAGTTTTTTATTATATAATGTCAATTGTCAATAAAATTTTATTCGTTGAGTCAAAAGGCTTGAAAATGTAATAAAATATTCCTCATAAGTAGTTATAATAGCAGTTAAGAAATATTTAAGATCCATAGGTACGATTTTTTTTTTAAGTATTTGAAGTTAAAATGTTCACAAATCTTATCAAAATCTCGAAAATTTTTAAATTATTTTGTAGTTATCAAATTATAAAATGTTCAATTTTTATAGATATGGATTAAAAATTTAAAACCAGAATTCTTATAAATACTTCATACTGCATGTAACCAAAAAATCTAAAAAATATTTATATATTATATATTTTTGTATTATTTTTTATACTATGGACTGACGTACCTATGCGACATTCGTTTCTAGTGTTACTCCGGTAACATTATTACTCAATATATTAGTTTAAATCATAATGTAGGCACCTTTTATAATTATATCATGCATTTTTTTGAATATTCTCTTCTATAGTAGTACAGTACTACTCCCTAGAGCGGACTAGAGATATTACAATACTTCTGATTGTTATTATTTGATTAAATAATTAAAGACCTTCGTATATGGTTTTCTAAAATATATTTCACTTCACTTTTCCTCCATTTACAATATAATATGTGTTGCAAATATAATATTTGCGGTTGCCGAGGAAGGTCAACTGCAGTTTCGTGGAACATAGTCGAGTAAACAATATAGTTTTAGTTATGTAATAAGGCATAGGTACCTTACATTTTATTAATTTAGAATGCTTGTGGGTTATAATGTATAGCATAATACAATAATATATAATCAATTGTTGTTTTTTGTGCCATTGTAATAAATAAATATGCCTACATAGAAATGTTAAAAATATAAAGAACAAAAGAACTACCTACGTAATGTAGGTATATTGTATATATGTTTAGAAAGACTACAATTAGTAAATAAATACTTGAATTTATTATAATATTTATGTTATTAATTTCTATTTGTATATAAGTACCTACCTAAAATCTATACATACGTATCACATATGTCTATATAAAGTTTTAAACATGAAATTCACCTATATAATGTCGAGTGTTACTGTTGGGTAGCTACTCCCCTCACGATTTCTCAGTCAACTTGTATATGTTCCGATCATATGCTTAGTATAACTATACTATTACAGATTGTATATATTCTAATAAATGTTTTTTTTAAAAAAAAAACCTATATAATATGTGGTCTGTACTCTGTAGTCAGTAATGTTTATAGCCAGCTATATACCTATAGGCTATAGGTATATAAAAATCAATAAAAATACCACATAATCTGCGGTACCTATGTAATAGCTTACACGCTCATAAATTCATAACTTAAATAGGTACACAAAAATTAAAATATCATGAAATAGCCAAAGTAATAACACATGCAATGTTCTTAGGTCTTAACTTAAAAGTTAAAGTTTGATGATAGGTGAATTCACTCTAATATTAAAATTTAAAACCTAATAACACAGGGTTGATTCTGCTGAATGTAAATTTGGTATATATTGAGTTTGGGTCAAAGAGAAAAAACAAATAGTTCACTGGCATTCTCTTGGGTTTAATATTTATTAATTGCCATTTGAAAGTCTGTTCGGTGTAGAATTGTATAATATTAATACATTTATAAAATATATGAGATTAATTAAGAGACCATATTCACGATATTACCAATTTATATAATATAGGTACAGTGTATACATATTATGGTATGACAGACTATAGGTAGGTAAATTAATTACATAATATATATTAATATATAGTCTATTAACTTTAAACGTTTAAGTTATAAATTATATAAGGTAACAAATAACAATAGTTGTATTATATGCTACAATATTTTTATGATTATAATAAAATATAATAATCGTCAACGGTAAAATAAAATAAATAATCAACAGTCTCACCTATTGGCTATTGTCCTACTAATATAGAAAAATGAGATACCTATAGTGGGCAGGTAATATAAATATATTATAAAATATCCTTAGAAATAGAGACTGATGATTACTGTCTTCGCTCAGAATAATATGGAATAGGAATAGGTATGCAATAGCCAACGATTCATCATTTAACTCAAATTTAACATGACAATGGCCATTGCAGTGGTCACTGGCCAGTGATCTACTAAATGACAATACTCACTCGAAAGTCGAAACCTACAAGCAAAGTGACTTCACCCTTTTTTTATAAGTTTTAATTATTCAAATTAATCTATTTCTGCGGGTACCAAGCTCATAATATTTGTTTATAGTTTTATGTAAATATATGTAATTTCAAATTACAATAAAATAGTTTTCACCACTTGAAAAAATTATTTCCCGTAATAGATACCTTGAAAATAATTAGCGTCAATTTTCATTACTCGTGAATTCTTTGTTAAGGATTACCCAGACAATGTATGCGGGCTACTCGTTTTATATATTTTAAAATATATATCAGTCAAGGTTAAACTAAGTAAATCAAATTTATAACAAATAGAATAGAGGAGACCATGGAATAATTATATTTTTCTATTGGTAATTAAATTATAATTGTGTATAGATATATATTTTTTACTAGATTTTGTTTAGCGACTGGTTATTTACTAATTAAAAAATTAACTCTTGTATAGTTTTAAAACAGTAGGTATTTTAGCTAAAAACTAAAAAGTTATGAAAATGATTTCAAAATTAAGCCTTTTAAGTTGGTCATATTCTCATATATATTTATTATACATCGTGATTTGCTAAACATGTTTACCCCTTTTTTTTCTTTAATAATTCAGTTATTCAAAATCTGATTTTCGGAATTTTGTTTAAATCTCGTATTTTCATATTCTTGAAATTTGTTGTACTACTTAACTACTTAAGTAGTGTCCTGTGGAGATAGTATATTATACCTATAAAAGGTACATCGAAATTTTTTTTTTTATTTAAAAAAAAGTTTATTTACAATACAAATCGACATTTAAAAAAAAATTATCCACTAAATAATTTACAAGATTATAGGACACTCGTTAAGTAGTAAGAAAATTCTCAAGAATTTGCAAATATGGTTTTTAATTTTAATATTAATATACTATTATACCTATGACCTACCTATTTAAAAATTCAAATATAGGAATTTTAATAAATTCATTATTTTAAAATAGAAAATTTACAATCTGAATCATTTGTACAATAAGCAAATATAGTAGGAGGAGAATAATTTACATGATCATTTAGTAGGTACGAGGAAGGAGGATGGTCGAGTATGACAAGACACTCAAGAAGCAAAATTCATTATTAAATCCAAAAATGGGGATGAGCATGCTTGGTAAATCATCCTGCAATTCTGTAGGCTGTAATAGTAACTATATACTAAGAATAATACCCGTTATAAGTTTCAAACCAAATTATGAGATAACTTACTTTCCAATTAATTAATATGTATAAGCTATTGTATAAGCCATAACATATAATATGTTATATAGGTACTGTACCTACCTACTAGCATATTATCATTATATGACTTTCCCTATTTATATAGTAGGTAATTACTAATTATTAATTATATGTGTGTATTAAATATTAATATTCATATTTAATATAAACGCCAATATACACATAACCTGTCATAACACCCCAGTTGTATGTAGGTATTGCAGATACATCTACTGCGGGTGCCTTGAAAGGCTCTTCGACTATTTTATAGTCATACATTAATCATTACAAAATAAGAGTAGACCTAATTTTGTTTTCTTACTATTACGGTTTTATGCATGTTAATAATTTCCCTTCACAACTTATCAATATTTGTAGGACACATATTATTATTGTTTCTTTACCAACTATTAATATATACTGTAGTCTGTAATAGTGTAATGTCTAGTTAATCATTTTAAATATTAACTAATATAGGTAGGTACCTACTTAATAATTATTATATTATTATTACTTATTAGTTATTAACAACTATAGTAGGTGTAGGTATCTAAACTAGATATTTACTGCCACCACTGAACAAAAAACTGAAAATTTAATATTATACATTAATATACACTTCATCATTTTGATGACAAAAGTATTTTTCATACCAATAAAATTATACATTTTTGACATATATTATTTATCAAATTTTATTGTTAATATGAAAGATGTTTACGTTTAGTGCAACAGTAAACAGTAGGTACAAACTACGTGTAAAAAAAATAATATTAGTTGTGCTTTAATTAACATAAATTAGAGAGGTCTATTATAGTACCAATACAAAATAATTAAAAACAAGAATTGAACACCATATTTGTGACCACTGGCCATTTTGCGATGTTTATCTACAGGCCATTTATTTTCTATGTAGATTTAAAAAAAATAATTGAATATTTGAATGTCTGACTCGGGACATCTAAAATTAAACCTAAATAGGTGGTAATTATAATTATTAATTATTATTCGTATAATATGGTTTAATATTAAGCACGATTAGCTTTCTGATAATTTGTATAAGGTACCTAAAAATTAGTTATTATAGTTATTAGTTATTATTTACTTATTACATTATGTATAAAATGTAAATGCCTGACCCACATACAAATAAAATGTGCCACCTGTCTATATATCTACTATCTATATAGGTACTACAATATAGCATATGTACATAGTACATTATACGTTTTCTACATAAAATGATACTGTGATAGAGCCTACTGCCTATTGTTAACCGTAATGGCTATAGATACAATAATAATAATTAATATTTTGTTAGAATTTTATATTTTTGTGTCTGTACCAATGAATTACCTACAAGATATTAAAATTTTTAACTTACATTATTGTTTACAACGCCATGACAATCCAGACTTTCGTGCGAGTCATAAGTCAAAGTGTACAAGTCCATTACAAATCTTGAGTCTTTTTTATAGTGCCTTTGATCGTACCGAAAATTGCTCGGGTTCATAGACCACGGATTTACTAGCATACTTGTAGCCATTTTCAATAAAGATTTGATTATTTAAAAAAAACTATAAAAAATGTATAACATAAAAATGTACTTAATACTTATAATTTCAAAACCTATGTGTGGATGTACAAACAATTCAAAATAAACAAAACGCTGTCGAAAGTCTTGACGTTACGGATATTTGTATCACACTAATATGTGTTTGGAATGAACTACTAGTAGTACATTAACTGTGGTAAAGTGAAAGTGCGAATAATAAAAAAAATAACCAGAACTAATCGAAATGTCCTTCTATAGGATCCGTTGCGACTGGTGGCAGTCTCAATTCTCGATCAACGACAAACATTTAATTAAATGAGAAGGAGTAAAAAATCCATAATAATATATATCACTTTTGGTAATAAATAAATAATAATAAATATATACCTACCGAAATTGTAACTGAATACTCTGATTACAATGAAATTCAATATTTATTATTGTGTTATTGTAGAAGTCACTTATTTTCTACCTATAGTTCTAACATGTAGCGTAAGTATATAATAAATTAATAACTATCAGTGGTTTAATTGGTATCCTTTTTTTATACAGTAAGTATATAGGTAAGTGAAATAATTTTTATTTCGGTAAGAAAATCTTATGAGGAATTTAGTATTAAATAAAAATATTAAAAATGTATTTAAAAAATTGTATCAAGTGTAAAAAGTCTGCGGTTTTCTTTTCTGAATTACAATTTATAGAAGAAATTATCGATTTTGACAAAAACTTTTGCAATGTAAAATATATTCAAGCTAGAAAAGAAGAAAATTATATTATAATGTTTCTATTTTGTACTTAGAATAATCAAATAGACGAAGATCGAGTGTGCCTCGTCAATCGTCATTTATAGTATATTACTCATCGATCATTGTAATGGAATATGTATATGTGTTAAAATGTTAAAATGTTGAATTCAATAATAAATTGATAAAGCACATAAAAAAAAATCTGAGCAGAGGACGAATATATTGCTATTAATTATTATTATTATATAATTTTTTTTATTAATTTTTAAAGGCATCGACTACAAGGTTATTAGCCTGAGTTACAATTTTTTTTTACATTGAAAGAAATATATTGCATTTTCATTACATTACACTAGGTACATTAAATTAAATTACATAAGTTATTACTATTATATTTGTACCTAAATTTTTTTCGTAGATAGCTAATATTGTTAAGTATAAGATGACTCAGTTTCAGAGGCGTGCCCAGGATCAAAATGTAGGACAGGCCCAGTTCTAATAATTTAAATTTATATAGGTACATATTATTTTTTTAAAACTTTTTATAATATTTTTAAATTTAATTAGAAAAAAATGATCATATTATATACCTAATAATATAATAAAATTTTTCCACCTGTTTGCTCCAGTAGCGTATCTAGGATTTTTTCAAGGGGGGGGTTGGATATAAAAATTTTGTAATGTGTAAAAATAATAATAATAATTAGTAGGTATCATAATCTAGTATAGTTTAATTTCTAAAATCTAAAACTACCTAATACAAACTCTAAAAACAACAACCGATTGGAACTTTTATTAATTATCATTGATCACGGACTTCAGTTAACTTACAACAGTCGTGTATGATTCAACTATTCTGGGTATTGTGTTAATATTTAAGTTGAGTACCTTATTCTACCTAAATTAAAATGTATTTTTTTTGTGACGCGTGTTTACATTAATCTTTTAATTTGATCAAAATATGACTGGGTTGACAAAAAATAAATGGGTTGTGTGGCTAAAAATATTAAATTAACGCAAACTGCTCAAGAATCGAAAATAATTTCCGGTATGTTTAATAAACAGATAAAACTTGAGGTGATAACTAAGCAATAAAAAAAAATATATTTTTATTTAAGATAATATTAATTTGTAAATATATTGTATACCAATATAAGAGTAATAGAGTATGGACAATAAGTGAGGAATCAGGTAAAATTGATTTATAGATAATGCAGTTGATATATTTTCAAAAAAAAGAAGATATCCTAATAAACTACTAATATTTTCGTTTATCAATATAAATATAGCCGTATAATAGTTTGCAGACATTTAACTGATATATGTATACAATTGTTTTTTTTTAAATGTCTGCTACCTTATATTTAAAAATTATGTTACCTAGTTAATAAAAAGGCTACCATAAACAAATTTAAGCAGATAATATGTAGTTGTGAGCAGTTTTTTTTTACCCATTCATCGGGCTGGTCAAAACCTTTGCCCCCTCTATTGAAAAACGAAATGATGCCACTGGTTGTATGATATTATTGAATTTAATACCATTCATTTTCGTTCATAGGTTAGGTTTTAGGTGAGCTGTTCAATCTTCATACAACTATCAAATAATTGTTTTAATAAAATTAAAAAAATTAAAATAACCTTCCCGGGGGGGATATGACCCCCATATCCCCCCCCGTAGATACGCCACTGGTTTGCTCTGTTAATAATATTTAAAGATAATAAAAGTGAATACAAATGAAACAATAGTTTTTTTAATTATAAGTACAGTGGAAAATGTATTAATAATTGGCTGAATAGGTTATCGTTATACATCACTATTTAAGCTAATATCAAGCACTTTTAAGCACTTTTAAGAATTAGAAGACTCGTTAGAAGTCGAGGTAACATTTAATTTTTAAATTTTTGATTGAGGTTTATCTATTGTACTATCATCATCGTTCAATGTCCTTGTGGATTTCGGAATAGGTTTATAAGCTGGCTGTTCATTTTATTTTAATTTAATAAGTAGTCAAATTTTAAACAAAATAAAAGAAAAATGTATTTAGGTTATTTTAATAGTGTAAATAGACAAAAAAAATAGACAAAACGATTACCTCGATCGGCTCGGCCCCTCACTAGTCACTGTACGTCTATACAGTTACTGTACTGTACTGAACAGTGAACACACCAACACATCGTAATAAATTAATACCAAAAAATAACATTTATAATCCATATTTATTATCTCATATCAACATCGTCAAATTCATGACGATTGTCGGCAGTGAAAAGCCAGTGACGAACGTATAAATAACAACCATTTCGGGAATATTGTCTATTATTTACTATTTTTAGTCGTCGCCCGAATAAGCAGAAGTCGACAAGCAAAAGGAACTGTGGCCACAATTACTCACCTCGAAGGAATGAATTATTATAAATACGTATTAACTCTTCATATAAGTGTCTAATAAATAAAATATAAATAATCTTTGTTCCAAAATGATTTCATTTCGTATCATTTCGTAATACGAAAAAAACACAGGGCAGGGCCGGGCCTACCAGGCCTACGCCCTGGGCACGCCACTGCTCAGTTTAGTTTGTTTTATGAATTTAATTCGTTACATAAGGGAGAAGGGGCTGCTAAATGTTTAGTAGTTTTTAAAAACGTTGGATAAAATAAACAAAAAAATTTAAGAAATAT
The DNA here is from genome assembly GCA_949089665.1 of Macrosiphum euphorbiae. Classification (NCBI taxonomy): domain Eukaryota; kingdom Metazoa; phylum Arthropoda; class Insecta; order Hemiptera; family Aphididae; genus Macrosiphum; species Macrosiphum euphorbiae. Next base: position 88,198,728 of record CARXXK010000002.1, on the reverse strand, counting down.
CTGGGATTTTTACTCAAAGCCGAAGTATTCGACAAAATTGATAAGTTTTTTTGGTGTAACTTATAAACTAATAAATAATAACCGTATAGATACTCAAAACTTTCACCAGGTATTAACATGAACATTTTCCATACATGATGATATATTGATATTTTCAAAACATTTTTTCTATTGATTTTACAATGATGGGTGTTTTTTTTATTTTTTTTTTTATTCGTGTCTGTCTGTCTGTCCATTTTAGGAAAGTTAAAATGCTTAGATTTTCTTCAACAGCATCTTTTCTGATGGTATAGTGAATCTAGTTGGTATTTGGGGGAGGGGGGGGGGTTAAAAAGTAAACATTTCTCATTAGTTTTCAAATACGCCGGGAAAAACAAAATAAAAATTAAGTAAAAACGGGAATTTGTACGCAAAATGATTTTCGATAAAAATCGATTTTAATTTTCGATTTAACTCAAAAACAAAGGACCGTAGATACAATCAATTATGGCAGAGTATTTATATTAACATTCTATATACCCATACCATAACATTTTCAAGATATTTTGACTTATTTTGAGCTGCCTACGGTCTACGGACATTTTCAGTTTACAATTTTTTTAGTTTTTTTCTATAAATGTCAATAAAATTGTATTCATTGAGTATTTGGGTCAAAAAGCTAGATAATTTAATACAAGGCTCCTATAATATATTGTTTCAATAGCAGATAAAAAATATTAAAAATACAGTCACAATTTTTTTTTATTAGCATTTAAAATTTGAACTTTAACAAAATACGTCAAAATCACGAAAATTTGCAAATTATTTTGAGTTAGAAATTCACAAAGATTTTATTTTTAAATCTAAGATTTGAAAATTGAAAACAGGATTTGGAAATGTAATTCAAGATTCTTCATAAGTTTGTCTACCTTTATCCAAAAAAAATGTCTACCCGAAAGTCAATTAAAATTTTTATGAAGTTGACATTTTTACAACATTGGATGTTCACTATATTTCTCAAGTAGCGATTTTCTTATTTTGTTGTAATTAGAAAAAAAATTAATGTAGATACTTGAAATTTACACTATATGTTTTTTATATCAATTCCCACGCTTGATAAAATTTTCAAAATATTTTGTCTCACTTTGTGTTGTTAACGGACATTTTAAATTTTAAATTTTATAGGCTTTTTCTATAATTATCAATATTTTCTACAATAATTGTCAATAAAAATGTATTTGTTGTTTCAAAAAGCGTGAAAATAGATTAGCTAGGTTGACCATTTTTGCTTGGTTTGTGTTTATTTAACTGTAGGTTGTTTTCTAAAAATAGTTATTCGTTCGGTCAAAAAGTTTAAAAATATAATTCAAGGCTCCTGATATCTTAAAAAAATATGAATATAGCAAAACTCTATATTTTATAATATAAACTAAAATATGTCATGCTGTAAATTGTTGTAATTATACTATTCTTGGTTATAATTTATATAAATTATATTACTTAGAAGTTAATATAAATAAAAACAACGGAGTTATGGTTTTTTCAAAAGAACATTAATTACAAACAGGGGTTGCAAACGTTATAATAACGTTATATTTGACAAAAAAGATTGAAATTTGTAAACGTATAATTATAACGGAAAGCGATAATCAAAAATAATTAAATACCTACCTCAAAACAAAACATAACGATTAATAAAATATATTGTATATCATTAAACAAACCATAACGCCAAACTAACTTATAGAATATCATTGAACGAAAAATAACGCAAAACGAAATACTTTAAAATGTATTTAGAAACATTTATTTTATGCAAACAATCTAAGAATTGATTATATTATATAGGTATTCCGTATCCGGGCCATTACCTACTCGCATTAGTTATTATTTTAAAAATTGTTATATCTAGGTTAACTAGGTACCTACTTGGGAAAAATAAATTAGTATTTAATAATCAATTTGGTTTTAGGCTAGGTTTGGGAACTGAAGACGTATTATAAAGTACTTCTAAATATATGAACGCAGCCCTTGATGATGAAAAAAATCTTTAGCAATTTATTTTGATCTAGCAAAGGCTTTTAATACGGTGAATCATGCTGAATTCATGCGAATCTTACCGGACTTCGGCATTACAATTCGAGTTTAAAGTGATTTAATAGTAATTTGACTAACCGAAGCCAAGTTATCAAAATAAACGATGTCATTAGTAATCCATTGACATTAAATTGCGGAGTACCGCAAGGTATAGCAATGTTCAAGGCCCTCTTTTGTTTATTCTGTACATCAATAGTTTATGTAACCTTGAAATTGGTGGAAAAATTATAACCTATGCAGATGAAACATGTTTAATTTTCGATGACGATTCTTGGGAAAATATTTTTAAAAAAAAAAACAACTTTTGAGACAAAAAAGTTATTTAATATCTTAATTACACGAAATTAACGGTAAATTGAAAAAAAAAAAACCATGTTCATGTGTTTCATGATTTATAATTCAAAAAGCAATTCAGATGAATTTATCTTTTAATTTTTGTGAAAACAATAACTTGTGTAAAAATACAGTGTCAAATTAATATATCAAGAGTTTCGGTTTAATTTTTGATAAACAACTGCGTTGGATAACTGAATAACCTAAACCAATAGTTCTAAAAATGGTAATTGTGGGAGCGAAATGCGTCACCAACGACCGGTTAATCAGTAAATACTGGGCTGGAAGAAATCTATAAATAGTTATTATGTATCAAATATTTCCGATGTTCGAACAATTTTCTATTATTATTATTTTAATATGACGTATTGAGGTGAAGAAAACCTTATACTAGTATAATAAGGTCTATGGGAATTATAATTTATTAAAAATAATTAATTTAAAAAAAAATTTTAATACAGAAAATTTTCTACAATTCACGGAGATCGGGGGCCCCCAAAAATTGGGGGCCAAGTGCAAGTGCTCCATCTGCACTTGCGTAAATCAGGGCCTGGAGCGGAGACGGTATATCTGATATCAGTCTAGGAATAAGACATATTATATACATATCTATGGTACCTATTAAACAAAAGATTGACATATAAAAGGTACCTACTTACCTATAATAAATTCCTAATTAATCATATCACAATATCCATTAGGTACTTATAAGTTTTAACGCATTATACATCAACAAAAACCGTGATACTATCATAGATATATAATAGTACACTTTAGAAGTTTCAAGTACCCACGAATAATATTATTCAATCACAACAAAATAACTAAAATAGAAGTTATTCTGGGATTTTTAATATGTAATTTCGTCCAAATTTGAATTTAAAATGTCTGTAAATATAAACAACCAGTGAAAATTTCATGTATATACGTTCATTTATTTTGGGGTTACACCAAAAACCAAAATCTATTTTTTGGAAAACCGATTTTGTGTAAAAATTCCCGTTTTTCCTTAATTTTGATGTTGTTTTTCCCGGCGCTTGTGAAAACTACTGGGAAATTTTTACTTTTGACCCCCCAAAGTACCAACCAAAGTACCCCCAAAGTACCTATAGATTCACTTTCCTATCAGAAAAGATTCTGTTGAAGAAAATCCAAGCACTTTTACTGTCCTAAAACGTGATGACAGATACAAAAAAAAAAAAAAAATTTAAAAAAAAACACACACATTGTAAAATAAATATATTCATCGTTCCACTCAGAATCTAAAATACCAATTAACTCTGATGACTTTTGATTTTTGAAGCAGTCTTTTATGCTTATATGTAAGTGTGTTAGCCGTTAGGTAATAGAAAATAGATTTTATAATGCATTAATCATAATTAAAATTCTATACATAAAAAATAATATAGGTATACCTATAGTAATATCATTTTTTATTTTCAGTATCACATAAATATAAATTTATTTATTTATTTAAATAAAAGAGCTCTTTCTAGCAGTTAAGAAGATTTACCCATTCTATCTAATGCTTCTTCTAAATTAGGTGAAATATCTTTTTTGCAAGATAAAAACAGTAGTGATTCCAATCTTAATGTTCTTAATCTATTCTTTATAATCTTTACCTGAGCCAAGTTGTACCCCCCCCCTGAAAAAGGTCCAGGGCTAAGCAATTGCATTAGGTAAAAGCCGTTCACCACGACACTAGTAATTTTTATAAAAATGGAAATTTGATTGTTATGAAGTTACATTAATAGTAAAGTAACTTGGAAGTATAAAAATGTATAATGCATAATGAAAACGAAATACATTTTTATGACGATGACAAAGAGTTCCATGAATATTTAAATTATCAGTGTATACCATATTACCATATATATTATATACTGTACATATAATGGTTGTTCAGTTAAAGTAATACTTGGGACTAAAAGTATGAAGTATTAGCTTAATAGTTGCAGATTCTGGTTATGCTAACACTAAGCATATTGTCATCCTACTCCTTAACCTTCAAGCAGGTGCAGGGCTAGAAATGCATATTAAATTTATCATGTTGTAATTAAAAAAAATCAATGCTAAGGAATTATGGCCCAAAAGTGGGCAAGTTAATGAAAACAATCAACTCAAGTTAAGTTTAAAGAACACAAGATGATAACTTAATATACAATATATTAATTACTTATTTTACTTTACATGATTATTAAAAATTCAAACTGAGAAAAGTTAAGTTGTTAAGTTAAAAAGTTGATTAGAAAACGAACTGACTAGTTTCATATGTTAGGTAACTAAGTTAAAAATATATAACAAATTATTTAATACTTGTAGTATATATATTTTGAAGTTTAAATGGAATTTAAATAACTGTCTTAAAATATTTTCTAAGCAATTACATACACAATAATCCCTGGTGTTATACTTATGTCTCAAATATTTGTTGACAATTTAAATCACCTCAAAAGTAAAAGTCGAATTAATAAAACGTGAATAGAAATATCACAAATTATTTAACACTAGGAATTAAAAAAAATAATTATTTTAAGATTTGGTTTGTTTGGCTATACAATAGTATGCTGACAGTTTTTTTACATTAGTTTACATCAAATTTAAAATTATAAAAACTAAAATTTATAATATATAGCTATTTAGATATTTAGTAGGTATGCAAAAATCAAAAAAATCGCAGAGAATTTTGTTCTGCTACTGCCTATGTAAGAGCAAACATGAACGATAATGTTTTAAAGGTACTAGTACAACATAACAATGATATTCGATTAGTAGATGTTCCTATGGTTCATTTGAGAAGAGCTATTGGTACAGCAAGTACAAAACCTGGAACTATGTCCAGCTCTATTAGAGGAATTTATAACAGAGAAATAGTCTAGTATGTAAAAGAAGTTCAATAATACATAGTTTTAACTAATGGCCATCGCATTGCTGCAGAGTATCATTGTAACTTATCAGAATAATAAAAAAAAAAAGTTATTATATAACAATACAATTATTTACTGCCTTAAAAATACAGAAGGTGCAATAAATTACACATTTTTGCAATCCCAATTGTGTGTAAAAAAAATGTGTTGGCACCACTATCCAAAGAACCCATCTATTCTATTGTAAGGTACTGCAGAAGGAGTATGAATAGTATATTCAAATCTCTTCCAATCAAGTCCTGAGGCGGCTAAAATATTGAGCATGGTAATTTTTATCAATAACGAATTACTGAAATTAATAAGAATATTTGAAATAGTATAGGTACTTATAAATTTTAATGTTTTAGATCTTAGCTTCCCTCATTTGCCAGCAGAAGTAAATCCCAATTGTAGGTTCACAATTTTTGATGGATTCAGAGTAGTTGTTGAATTTGCCAACCAACATCCAAACATTTATCGACGTTTGGAGATTTTTCTCTTTAGCTATGTTCAACATTTTTGGCTAATACAAATTGGAGCTGCATCTATAAATGTCTATGGGTATGAGAATTTCATACAAAAAAAAATAGAAATAAATGACCTAATAGTTTTAAAATACATACACTTTTTAGTGTAAGATTTGTGTCTGATCTGAATATTATCAGGTTTTTGTTGCTTTTTGGTACATGTTTATGAACCCCTTCATGATAAAATTTCACTAGTTTTACAAATAATGAACCGACCAAAGCGGTAGCAACCCCAATGAGTAAATATGTTTTGCAGTCAAAAACTACTACATTGGTTGGGGTCAACAATATAGATTCTAGTCAACTGAATATTGTTTTGTTGTATTTTAATATGGTTGAAGCATCATCTGTGTAGAGAAAGATCAAGTTTAGAAACTTGAAATAGAAATTGAAACTAGAAATATTATAGAATTTCGCAAAATGTCTAAATAACTTTTTGTCACACCTACACTCTACAGTCTACTCTTGGTTATATGAAGTATTGAAGTTCAAAAAAAAATTGAGTTGCTTAAAATATTTACAAATCAAAAACCAATTAAGCTTTATGACTTTGAAGGAGAATTTTTTATTTTTGAGATATCAAGGTACGAGTAACTGAGTAAACTGTAATATTTTTGACGTGGTAACATCCAAATTATTAAGAAAAGTATGATACATAAATTAATTTCACCTGAATAATGTGTTTACAATTTGGACAGTCACTATGTTTTGATATTGCAGAATTATACAGATTAATCAATCCTTCATTTGGGAATAACAATATATCCAATACAAATTCCAATGATTTACACCAATATGAGACATCATTAATTGTTCTAAAATGAAAAAAAAATATGTAAATTTAGTAGGTATATGACAAGTGATAAAATCAATTCACATACTTTTCTATAACTTTGTTCATGATGGCATAAGCCACATTTTTTGATTGCGATTGAATGCAGTTGAGTATCTAAGATTTTGTCAAGGGGGGATATACAATTTTTAATAGACATTCAGTATACACATATTATATACATGTCGTATTGTGTACAAAATTTGGTCTTGGGAGGGGGGGGGGGGGTTAAGACCCCCCCATAGATATGCAACTGACTAAATTAGTACACCAACTAGTCTTAGCATCCTCAAAAATAGTACTCTTGATGTTACAATATTTTCTCTGAATCAAAAAAAAAAAAAAGATTTTAGACATAAAATACATAGGTAATAATATTGGTTTATCCATAGATATAAAATAGTATTTTATATCTGTGGGTTTATCACTATTTTTTCAAATATAATTTTAACTCGTTTGAAAAATATTTTTGTAGGTGTGCAACCCATATTAACTTTTCAAATTATATCAGCCATAATATTAACAAATTCTCCATCAACATTTTCCAAATGATTGGGTGGTTCAGATTTATTGAACAATTTTAAAATTTGTTTAGTGAACATATACATATGAGAATATAATGAATATACAGTTTTTGTAATCCCCAACATTTCCAGTGTAAAATAATAATCTCTTAATATAGGATGGCAGTTCTATGCATGCAAATACGTAGAAAACAACAAATCAATGATTACTTTGGAGTAGAAAGTACCCATGACATTAGATTAAAATAATATACAGAATAGATTATGATTTTTGTGGATCAGACGTGTGGATGTCGGCCTGGTAGCGATTGAAATTTAGTAATTGCATGTCAAAATATATCTATAATATCTACAACAGTCACTTATTATGTAGCAGTGGTATTACTATTTACTATGTAGCATGAAAAAATATTTTGTCATGAACGGAACTACAGACAAAAACTGTAGAATCGTCAATTGTTGTCCAGTCCAGTGAATACAACAAAATATAAAAATGCTAGCCGACAAAAAATCAGTGCAAACCGTAAATTTCAAAATTCTGAAAATGAATGTAGGTACCTACACATTACGCAGTGTAATAGCTATAGTGTTAAGTGTACTGTGTAGACGTGTAGTGGTCGCGCCGTCGCGTCGCGGTATTCCGTACAATATGCTTATCAATAATCTACGATGCTATCGTTTGATAAGATCATCAACACAGTCACTCTCCACTGGTCTACAGCCACGGACTCGGGGCTAAGATATATTATATTAGTCACAGTTTTCTATATTATATTTTTTTATAGTATGTAGTATGTACTATTTAGTATAGAAATCTGTGATATTAGTATAAAAATTAAAATTAGTCCCGAAATCCGTATCTACAGCGTACTACGGAATTCTATTATCATTCATTATCAACACTGATGCAAATTATTTCTACACTATTATAACTCGCAGATATTTCTATAGATAGTAGATACTAGTAGATACTAGATACCTAATATAAATGTTCAATATAATATTATTCGTGGGTATTTCGCACAGCTGAAGTAGTGTACGCTGTGTACGTCATACAAGAATAATCATAGATAATAAGAGAATATCAAATATCTACAATAATATTGCCGTCATTGTGCAGATACTGTGCGTAACTATTATATTGTGCGCTCTAAAAACATCTTTAGATAAACAATTGTCCTGGTACCCTAGTATTATTCTATGTAGGTACTAGGTATTAAACTTTAAGCTTTTATAGTTTAGCTCCGTATACTTTGTACTTATACAAAGTGTATTTTTCTGCAACTCTGTTGTTGATCTTCTAATTCTAAACGTTATATTGAGTGCGTTTATTCTTCTTAAATATAATTTATTCTTCAAATCGGTTGCTAACTATGCAGAGCATTAATACGAAAAGCATAGTATTTTATAATGGGTCAACTAAAAGATCGTCATGCGGTTACTGCAAGAAAGAAAATTCCAGCTTTAGCAATGGTAAGCATAGTATTTTGTACGTATTATATTCTTGGATGTTGATTTATATACTATGATTGATTGATAGGAATGTGGGCTTCAAGTCTTTCAGTACAAGCATATCAAGATATGATTGATCGTGGCTGGCGACGTGCTGGCAAGTATTGTTACAAAGCACTCATGGAAAAGACCTGTTGTCCACTTTACACAATCAGGTATAATCTGTTTTTTGAAAATCAGATAAAAAATATAACTGATGTAGGTAGGTATTATTTTTTTTAAGACCGGAGTGTAGTTTTTATTTTTGTGTTTATCAAACTATCAATATGGAAGTATAAAAATAATTAAAACTTTAAATATGGGTTCTAAAAGAATTGTGCTTGCCTGAAAAATCTACATTGATATTTATTTTAATTAAATTGTATTTGATTTTTAAACTTCTTTGTGGCTAACTATCAAATTATTTTATAAAAATAGATGTGAAGCTTTAAATGTTGAGTTATCAAAGTCACAGAAAAAAATCATTAAAAGAGTAACTACATTTTTAAAAAATGGGGAATGTGAGAAAAATCCAGTTAATACTGAACAAGCTGAAAGAGAACCCATTATGAAATATAAATTTGAAGGTAATTTGCTTTTTAATTTATTTTTTTTGCTTTTTTTTTAGATTTCTTCATTATTATATTGTGTTTTTATTAAGGCATTATGCCAATATTACACTGTTTTGTTATTGGTCGATCAACAAAAACCTTCCTTTGAAGTTAATCGTTTTTTTGTCAATCAACCAATGTCAAACCAGTGTTATACTGGCTTTAGATACTTTTCTATATTCATGCCTAATTATCTTGACTTCATATTAATAATGTCTTAACAAATTTGTTTTACATTATTAAATTTTTTAGTTGTATCTTTAATGAACAAATTAATACATAAATAATTCTGATTTATAATATTTATAGATATACAAAATCATGATGATGAAATGAAAATTACTAACTCTGATTATTTATTTGATGAAGAACAAAGTGCTTCTGTTATTGGTTCTCATAATAGTACTGTAGTTACTACAAATACAGGTAATCTAAATTAAAAAAACTTAATTGTTATCATTGAATTATTAAATAAAATATGTATATCATTGATGATAATTTTTCATTATTTTATATTTTATAGAAGATAGCAAAATGGTTGTACCTCTTGATTTAAGTTGCAACTCTGATACTAAGAAAGAAACTAAAAAAGTTAAGCCTGGTATAGTTTTTTTTTAAATTGAATACCTAAACTAGTTTTAATAATATTAATATATTAATAATTAAGAAAATATATCAATACTATAGGCGAAGGAGCTAATCCAAATTTGCCTAGTTCAAAAAAAAAAAAATTACTACGCATTCAAAAGAAACTAGCCAAGGACCCAAATTTTGTAACTAAAATTTCAGCACCTCAACAAAAATGTTTAGAAGAATTTATTGCAGAGAATGATTCAGTATCTGCTGGTGGGGTTCAAAAATTAAGAGTAAGTAGCCATATTAGTACTAAAAGGTTAATTTAGAAATATTTTGTGTAACTAAATTTAAATTTTATTCAATGCATATTAATATGTTTTTATACATGGAGTAAGTGTGATCTTAAATATATATATTTTTTTAGGCGCTTTCTTTTAGTGGTATAACTAAGTACTAACTATTTCATTCTAACTTAATTGTCTTACTACGAGGGTAATTCAGAAAGTAACCTCCGGTTGATTGAAAAAAATACACCAAGTTAAGTAAAAATATTTTAATATATACATCTTACAACTACATCTTTGCACTATTTTTCGACATAGTCTCCATCACGATTGAGGCACTTATCGTATCTCTTCACAAGCTTTGAAATTCCTTCTGCATAAAAATCACCCGCTTGTGCCTTGAGCCAGCCTGTGACCGCATCTTTGAGCTTTTCGTCGTCATCAAACTGCTGGGACGCGCTCAGCAGGTCAGTCGGCATCAAGCTGTAGTCGAGTGAACATCGTACCTGCGCTTGTTTAGTTTTTGTGGCAGTTTGAAATGTGTGCTGCAATAGAAAATCCCGCCAAATGTGAAGTGCGTGCTGTTATACGGTTTTTTACAGCCAAAAGATACTCTGCAGCAGCTATTCATCGTGAGCTTTGTGCCGTGTACGGACCAAAAGTTATGAGTGAAGGAGTTGTCCGTGAATGGGTACGTTTATTTAAAAGTGGACGAGAAAACGTTCATGATGAAGAGAGGAGTGGTAGACCATCCTTGGTGACTGACGAACTCGTTCAGACAGTTGATGCAAAAGTTCGTGAAAATCGACGTTTCACAATGGCGGAGTTGTCTACTGATTTTCCACAGATTTCTAAGACTCTTTTATACGAGATAGTGACAGCAAGATTGGGTTACCGTAAGTTCTGTGCACGATGGGTGCCCAAAATTCTTACCGACCATCACAAAACTCAAAGAATGGCCTCTGCATTAGACTTTCTGTCACGTTATGCGGACGAAGGAGAACCATTGTTAAACAGAATCGTGACCTGTGACGAAACCTGGATTAAGTACGTGAACCCTGAGACAAAAGAACAATCAAAGATGTGGGTACATTCAGATTCGCCTACCAAACCAAAAAAAGCCCGGCAAGATTTTTCTGCCAGAAAACTGATGGCAACGGTGTTTTGGGATGCCAAAGGGGTGTTGTTGGTTGAATTCATGGAACGTGGGACGACCATTAATCAAGACGTGTACTGTGAAACACTAAAAACATTACGACGGGCTATACAGAACAAACGCCGTGGTCTGCTGACTTCCGGTATCGTTTTTTTGCACGATAACGCCCGTCCTCACTCTGCTCGCAGAACAACAGCCCTTCTTAAGTCCTTCAAGTGGGACGTTTTCAACCATCCACCTTACAGCCCAGATCTGGCGCCAAGCGATTATCACCTCTTCATGCATATGAAGAAATGGCTCGGGTCCCAGCGGTTTGATGACGACGAAGAGCTCAAAGATGCGGTCACAGGCTGGCTCAAGGCACAAGCGGGTGATTTTTATGCAGAAGGAATTTCAAAGCTTGTGAAGAGATACGATAAGTGCCTCAATCGCGATGGAGACTATGTCGAAAAATAGTGCAAAGATGTAGTTGTAAGATGTATATATTAAAATATTTTTACTTAACTTGGTGTATTTTTTTCAATCAACCGGAGGTTACTTTCTGAATTGCCCTCGTATATTACTATTTTTTTTTGAGTGTCGAGTGTCCGTTTTCAAAGATTTTTAGAAAATAAATTAAGTCTAATTAAATATATTGTAAGTGAAAATACTGGAATGTTAAAAACATATTAAGTACTATTATAATCCAGACCGTTTATGAGGGGCAATGGCAATAACAAAATAAAATATTGTATAATACTATTATAATGTGTTACACATTATATTTAAATTTTCTAAAAATAAATAAAATATTCAGAATTTTAGATACTTCTGATATTTATTTTGAACATTTTTATTTATTTTCTAATATATATCTTTTTGTGTGCCCATTTAATATATTACTTATATGTTATACTGTATACTTTAATAGGGAGGGTGATTAGCTTGAACAGTAGCCCTTAAGACCCAATCCGAAAATTAAATATTTGTTTCATTAAATCCTCCACTGGTTATTGTTTAAGTATTGAATGTTGTTTTTTCATGAAAAACCTATGTACAAATGTAATAAACAATTTAGCTAGATATTTATTTAATAAACTCCCTGAAATTTTTCAGTTATATTTCTGCATTGAATGTTTCGAATAAGATTGCATCGACTTTTATACCTTGATACCATTGATTAAAACACTTGCATATATTTAACCAATGCAATGACATTACCAATATAATATGCCTTATGATTTTATCATTTTTGATGTATATTTATAGTAGATCTCGAGGTTCATATTTTTGTTTCATGTTTAGTATCCATCATACTTATGTAAGTTTTTTAAAATGTATATTGTGCATGCATCATTAGCTGTACCACTAATGTATGTATAATGTATATGTGGTAAAAATTGGGTGTTGTGTTGCCATTTATATTGCCATCAGAATCAATCTTGCACTAATAAAGAATAAATAACAAAAATGTATAAATTATAATTTTGATTACATTTATTATTATTAAAAATAATAAAAATGTAGTAGGTACATAAGTTATAAAATGTAATAAATTATAATATAAAAAAAATAATCTAAGTTGACTTATTTTTTGATATACTAAATTAATAAAAAAATGAATTGTGTAATTTACCCATGTGCCAATAATTAATATTGATATATCATATTAAATAAAACTGTTAATACATTATATTTTTTTTTTTTTTTTAATTAAAATATTTTATTCAATCTGTTTCAATACATGAACAATAAGAACAATTGATGAAAGTAAAAAATAAAATAAAATAAAAATAAATGACAGATTATCCCGAATGTAGAGGCCTCCCAGCGGAGGTACTACGACATGAGTAGGACTAAATTAGGCTAGCAGGTCGAGACACCACTGTCTTTTAAGTCTTTTAACTGGGTTACCTGGGATAGAAGCAGATGATAGGTCGGAGATTAACGGATTCTTATGGTGAATACATTATATAAATTGTGGAATTTTTACTTCAAGTAATAGTAATAATTTTTGATTTACTAATAATATCCTACTTTAATTTATTAATAATTTAAATACCTCAACATCTCATTATCTTTAGTACTAGTTGAATGAAATATATAGTTATAGTAAAGTTGTAGATAAAAATTATCTAATAGTATTTTACTAATAGTCACAAAGTATTTGAATACAAAATATAAATATTTTTTATGCTATATAATATATGAAAAAAAAAAACGAATTGGAATTTATTTCCGTAATAAAGAAAATATTATTACTATATTTAAATATTGTACATCGGTATAGTCAGTATAGGTACCTATTATGTTACTACTATTACCATAGATTTTAATAATTACTATTAACATGTCTGTCGTCTGACTATTTAGAGATAATTCAACATTTGTTCCATGGTACGTCTCAAACCTCTCACTACATAAAGATCTTAAAATTGAAACAGTCTCTAAAACAGCTAAAAATTACTATAAAAATGTCCACACCAAAACAGTTCAATACACAAATCCATCGATTTCTAACTTAGCCAGTGAATTCATGTCAAATAACCCCCCACGTCGATTAAAAAGACACCGGTGTCGAGATCTTCTGAATCCCAACCTGCACTAATTAAAAAAAAAAAAAAAACTCCCTACCCCAAGTTCGAGGGTATACACACTGGTGGGCCTCCCTCCTCACGCCATTCATGTTTTGTACCATCAAGTTTTTTTTTTGCTATCAAATTTACTTATTATTGTATATTATAAATATTACAGATTGTAAATACTCTATTTTTATCAAAAAAAAAAAAACTTTAAATGCTTATAAAAAAAGTTGTGCCTATGTTTTTTATTTTTTTCAACTTCTATTGTACCAATATATTAGGAGCCTCTTATGAAATTTTCAACCTTTTTTAGCCAACAAATACAATTTTAAGAAAACTAAAAAGTTGGTAACTGAAAATGTCCGTAAACAATTCAAAACAAATCAAAATCTTTTGAAACTTTTACCGTGTATAGTAAATGCTAATATAAACAACCAGTAAAAATTTAATTTATTATTACGGTCATAATATGTTTTAAAGTTCCAAAAACCAAAATCAATTTTGCTGTAAAATTTCCCGTTTTCCTTAATTTTTATGTTGTTTTTCCCAGAACTTGTGAAAACTATGAGGAATTTTAAATTTTTACCTCCCAAATGCACCAACTAGATTTACTTTCCCGTCAAACAAGATACTGTTGAAGAAAATCCAAGCAGTTTTACTATCCCAAACGGTGATGATAGACTAAAAATAAAAAACACACATTGTTAAATCAATACATTCATCGCTCCGGTCAGAATCTAAAAATAATACATTTTAGATAAAATTACTAATGATGAAATCTTCAAGCAATTCTTTTGAAGATGAGTATGCAGTATACCAAAAATACCAAACTGTTATACATGGTGATGAAATTGAACGCTGTTCAAGGGAACAATTTATTCGATTTCTTATCAATTCACCTCTTAAAGTAAGATTTTATTTCTTAACTTATTGAAAACTTTTTATGTGTAAGGTGTCTTTGGTCAAGACCGGCACAGAAGCATTTACTCAAACTTTCACTGCGGGAGCTACCCTATTTGCCAAATATCAAATAGCCGTGCACAACGACACACCAGATGAGTGTAATATGGAACAATACTTATCATTTCTTGTTGATTCACCTTTGAAGGTATCATTAATTTCCTAGAGGCGTGGTGTCATATGCTATTTACACAATAAATAATATTATCTACAAATGTTAATACATGGTGTAGTATGCTATCAACGCATAAAATACTGTCTACGCATGATTAGTTGTAATCTTATCTTTATTTTAAACCAAAACACTTCATGGATGAATGAAGGTTCTCAAATTTCTACACCATTTTGTTAAAAAAGTTCACCCAAGTTTTGTTAGTATAAAATATAATATATCAATATAAATCACCAATTGAACACAAATACAAAAGACGCACTCAACTAATCGTGAAATCACTTAAATTCTAGGGTTGAGTATTTCAATATAGTTTTGATATCTTCTCCAAGACTCCAACCGATATTTCGGTGAAAAATCCTATATGGCTCTATTGTGGTCTGTGAATAAATAGTATTTGTCGATATCATATGATATGAACATTTATTGTGTAGATAGCATACGACACTGCTACCTTTCCTAGGTCTAAAATACCATGTCATCTGTAACACACGGTTGTTTAAGTTTGTCGGTCTGATCGATCCACCAATTTGATAAATGCTCCTAACTCAAACACATCATAATCGTTAATTAAATGTCATCAATTTTATTTTTAGGAGGAAAAATCAAAGCATCCTGATCATCCAGGATATGGTTCATTTCATCAACAATACTGGCTTGGTGATAAACTAATAGCTGTTGGAGTAATAGATATTTTACCAAAATGTGTATCATCTGTATATTTATTTTACGACCCAGATTATCATAATTTAGTTTTAGGAACTTACAGTTCTTTGAGGTAAATTCAAAACTTTTTATAATAAAATATTACTTTAATATTGAAATTAATTAATTCTGAGAGTGTTTTAGGGAAATTTATTTAGTAAGACAATTGTACAAGATGTCACCCGATTTGAAGTATTACTATATGGGCTTTTATATACATTCATGTTCAAAAATGCGCTACAAGGCAAAATTTCGACCATCTTATCTATTATGCCCACTTAAATATACATGGCATGCAATTGATAAATGTATTCAGAAACTTGATAATGAAAAGTATTCTATATTTGATGTGTCTGGGGATGTTCAAGATGCTGATATTTCCACAATAGATAATGTAAAAAATATCAATGAAACTATAGTGTAACCGTACATTAATATTATGATTTATAGATTCCAGTATTGTATCGTGGTTCATTGATGCCTTATTCAGCGTTCAAAATAATTGGTAATAACGAAAATGACGATGAACGGATTAAAGAATATAAAATATTAATTGGACCTAAACTAGCACGGAAATTAATTTATTGCATTATGGATTAATTATTAATTTGTTTATGACACATTGATCTGACCTTTTTAACAAATTATGAGTTGTATCAAAAAGTATAATATATTTAGTTGTTGATGTCTTTATTTTAAAATTAACAATTATATATATATAATTATAAAACATACTAATGAGTATAATTATTTGAAACCATTATGCCAGATTACATGAACTATGACTAATCATTAATTATTGAATCAATAGTGAGCTAATAGTCCCATAAACATTATTTAGTAGCTCATGAGTGGTCCATTAAATTAATTCATTTTTCATGCAACCTGGCGTAAGTTTCTTAATAATTTTTTATCTTTTTGCTAATTTATATTTTAAAGTTTAAACTGCTAAAAGTTTTTGATTATAATAGTTAGGAAAATGTAAGAAATCTAAGCTATCCCCTGTTATAACCAAATCAATAAACAACATTTTATTAGGAGCCATTATGCTCCAAACATAGTAGGTAACAGTGATGGTATTGGGGGGCGGGATATGGCGTTTATTCACTAGTTTTCTTTTTATCAGGTGATTATCTTCCTAAGATGTTTTCATGATTTTTGTTTGGAAAAGTACTACAGTAAATATCCACAAAAGACTTATTAAATAACTTCATAAATATTAAATATGTGTATCTGATAGTAATAATAAGTGCTACAAAAAAATTATTATAATATATTGAGCGAAGCAATAAACATTTTTTTTTACTTAACATGGTTCACTGCAGATGACGTCAAATAACATAATTCAATATTATTTGTATATGCTGAATGATGTCACTGAATAATTGATGTCATGTACCTTATTATTAAATGTACTTCAATTAGGTCAGTGTTATGATTAAATTGTTCGTTTTAGGTTTGTGTTTCTTATAAATATTAATTCATTAGTACATACAAGTTGTACGTTGATATTTTAATTTTTCAATGTCTAAGAATTTGATTGAAAACCAAAATTTTTTCAGCATTACAATAAGTATATTCAAATATGATTTGCAGTAAACATGTTAATAACAATGTTTTAACTTTTTACTATTGTGGATTTAATTACGTGCTTGTAAAAGGCATACCCACAAATATGTTTAGCATTACTTCACTGGTAGTTAGAAAATATAGTAACTTATATATATATATAAATATATTACTTTTAAGTATATTGTCACATATAAATGTATTAATTAATATAATATAAACTTAAAATAAACTATACATTTAAAAACATGTTGTTATTTATTTAAACAGTTTTTTATTAATGGTATCAATTGCCCTCTATGATATTCTAATTAAATGTTTTTTTTAAATTATACTCAATTATCATTATTTGTACTAGCTCCAATAATACGATTTACTATTTTATCTACTATACTTAATTCCATTTAAGATAACCCATTTTTGTGCATATCCCGACTAAGCCGCCGGAATACTCGGTTCCCCTTGGTCTGTGCCACCGCCGTGTATATAGGAGGGGCCCGTGTAGTGGCAATTTGTTTTTGTTGGTCGAGTGGGTAAAATTAAATGGAATATAGTATAGACATAATATTTTACAAAAATTTTCCAATATTGATTCTTTTGAATGTGTAACCACAGTTTTATTAATCTAAATATTGGATGGTACCCATTGGTTGTTGTTAATTTTAAATAAACTGTAAATATACAATTCTGAGTAAGAGCAATTGATTCATGTCCAAAATTTAGTATACTAAAACATTTAATTATAGTTTTGAAAATATTGGGTTATTATCCTTTGTAGCAACAGCCATTGACGCTTTAATGAAATCTTCACTTTGTAATAATGTTTGATTCCAGTCTGCCTGTAAATTAAATATTATTTTTTAATTTTTTTTTTTGTGTATAAATCATATAATGTGCGAATACATTTCATACTTTGTTATACCTTAATTTCTGACAAGTTATTTGATGCCAAAGGACTCAATAAAATTATTTAATTAATTAATTTAAGGGGGACGAGGTGGCCGAGCGGTCTAACGCGTCGACTGTGGCGCTGGCAGTCGCGGGTTCGACTCTCGACCACTGGGCGGCATTTTTCTCCGGGCAAGTCACGGTGTCCGGGGTACAAATGCCGCCATCCCCCACCCCGGGGCATGGCAGAAACCTACGGGTGCCCCAATAAAAATTCTGCCACCACAAACACACTCGTGTACCAACCTACCCAATCTAAAAACCTACAGTTCCCTCCACACACCCAATGGCCCATGTTGCCGCGGGTTATCCAATAAAAAAAAAAAAAAAATTAATTTAAACTATTTGATAGTCTACCGTCAAACTATGTCATAGGAATGTAATAATATTATTTATTTATAAAAATAAATATATATATAAATTGTTTTTAATAAAATAGTGTAAACAGTAGAAGTACTTATGACAGTCTAATATACAATTAAATAAATTGAAATTTTATTATAAGTAATTTTAAATCATTTTAAGGTATTTAACATATTAAAAGTGTCATTAACTTAATTGTTTAAGCTTTTATTTAAAAACCAGAGCAATCAGTTACTATTGTTTACTTTTAATACTCGTTAACTTACGATATGATCCAATCCTTCTTGGACGGTATGATCTCGCGAATAAATTATGCTTCTTTTAGTCATTTGGACTCCTACAGGACTTTTGCTGGCTATGTTCGAAGCAATGTTCATAACATTTTCTAACATACTAAAAATTAATATTAATATTAGTACAACTATAATATTATTCTAGTAGTAGAATTATGGCAACATAAATTTATTAGGAATACAAAAATAAATTAGTATGAAAAACTACTAAATAAAAACCAAATTCAATCCAAAAAATACTCAATTTGTTACAATAAACTTAAAAAATCACTTATAAAGACTAATATTTAATATTTACAGATATACTATTATCAAAATTACCTTTCTTTAGTGTCATAAACTTGAGTCACAAAACCAATATCTTTGGCTTCTTTAGAGTGAAATTTACGAGCAGTAAATGCTAATTCATTGAATGTACTCATACTTCCAATACTTTTTTGCATCCTTTGCAGTGTACCAACATCTGCTGCCATTCCTAATTAAATAAACATAAAGGTATTAAAAAATATTCAATTTGCCTAAATTTAAAGAACTTTACTTAAAATTGTTGACAAACTTCAATAAAACAAAAAATTAATCAAGCAATTAAAAAACATAATGTAGCATTAACAATAGTATTATTATTACAACATATTATTTCAAAGTTTAACAAACCAATTTCAGTTTCTTTAAGTTGAAACCAAGCATCATCTGTACAATATCGTACATCTGCAGCTGAAACTAGATCAACTCCACCACCAATACATCCATTATGAATAGCCGTCAACACAGGTTTATCACACTGAAAAATTAAATTACAATTTGTTATTTTTAAGTTTGAAAACTGGTAATTGTATAAAATAGATGTTTGCTTAGTACTAGGATTATACAATATATTCGTAAAAAAATAAATATGCTGTTTATTTTTAAGTATTTTTGAGAATAGTGAAGTTAATAAAGTAGAATAATACTTTTTCAATAGCGGTGAGACAATCTTGATATGTCTTAATAAAACACCGTAAAACTTTTGATTTTCTTGCAATGTCATCATGATTTGCAACCTCCTGGCCGACATTCATTAGGTCAAATAAATCAATTCCTATTGCAAAAAAAAAAAATAACATAATGATTATGCTTAGACCTTAACAACACAGTTTTAGATATTAATTATTATTGTATATCTAATAATTATAAATACAGATGAATCTTTTTTTATCGAAACATAATGATTATCGATTGAATTTTGAATAAAATACTATTCAGATCAGAGAGAGAATACTCTGATTTTACACATCCTCACAGGACACTTGTTCCGCTATGGTAGCGTATTGTGTGAGGATTTGCAGAACCTGAATTCCTTACGCCACAGCATGTTTTTTTGCTGGACTGAGTATTAGTCTGATACATAATTACATTAAAACATAATATTTAAACTGTACCTGAAGTGAAATATTTTCCATTAGCTGAAAGAACAATTACCCGGCAGTCCGTGTTCTCGTTTAATTCATTAAAACATTTTCCTATTTCCCTAAAAATAAATTTATAACATTGGTCACATGATACACTTTAATTGTTTCTTAAAAGTTTCATTAGTTATCTCACTAAACCTAATAACCACAAATTATTTTACATTTTTATGCACCACATAAGTACACGTTGTTTTCTGCATTGATTTGTAAGTACATATAATTATAGAAATTATTAAAAACTATTATTGGTTCTATAGTTCATTGTCTACATTACCTAGTGGCTAGTGGCTAGTAGCTATCTATACAAAATAGATTTAAATTATAGTAGGTAGTAGTAGTTGAAGTTGTACTAAGTAGAAAAAATGCATTTAATTAGGTCATGATTAGTGTTCGACCCAGTTTGTACTCTTAATGACTAAGGACTATTAAACTTTCTGAAATTACTAAATAATAAATTCATACAACTTCAGCAAAGATAATAAACTTTAAGCTTTGTGGGTCTCAATCAACTTCAATTTAAATTAAAGGAAAAAATAACTACTAATAACAGTGGACTCTAAATCCGTTTTAATTTGTTTGGATCTTGTAGAATGTCATAAGAGAAATAAATTGAAACTTTTTTTTGAAATGGAAGATTTTAGCTGCTCTTTGGCTCCATAGATGGTTTTAAATATCAATCACAGAATATGTATACAAATTTTAAAATATTACTTACAGCCACATCGTTTTGTTCATTGCGTTAGCTTTTTCTGGTCTATTTATTTGGACACTAAAAACAAATTCTTTAGACTTTTCAATTTTTAGTGTATGATATTGAGACATTGCACTAATTTTTGATATATCTAAAAAAATATCAACACAAAAAATACATTGGTTTGTTATTATCAAATAGGTATTAATACAAATTTTATATTTACTCCGAAAAAATAAAATTCCTCTTTGGAAATTAGAGATTCCTAAAAACATGGTAAATTATATGAACAACGCGTAAATAATATTGTGTATATATTAGTAATGGATTTTACTTTTGCTTATGTTTTATTTAACTCAATACCAAAAAATTTGTTAAAATATTGTTAATCGTAATGTTTTAAGTATAATATTGCAAAGGTGATATGTGATAACTAGTAATAGGTACTACAAAATTCAAAATGTAAAATTGGTAATTTGAACGTTTAAATCAAATTAAAAAGCAAATACAAAAAAATAGGTACACAATAGTATTAGATAATAAATAATAATGTGACTCCAATTTAAAACTTTCACTTTGCTCACGGAATTAAGATCATGACTTTGTAGTTTGTGGGACAAATGATTATTGATGCAATACGTGCCAAGACGTAAGCACTAAGTAAATAAGTAATACGATTTATTCAAATTGTTCTAAGTAATCACGACTTTAGATACTATTATCTACAACAGTGATAATGATATCATAGAAATAAAAATAATGAAGTAATTAATAATATTAATAATAATTTGTATAATATTGGCGATTGAAAGCTTATCAATTAACAGGCCGGCGGGGGGTGGATCTGTAACGGGGAACATGTAAAATAACATATAAATGATACACAACGTCTCCGTCACATGCAATTGTTTAACGCGTTGGACCTCTCTCTCTCTCACTCTCTCTCAATAACGGGGAATGATATTCTGCATAAGAGTTGAAGAGAGACAACGGTTGAATGCATTTTATATACATTTCTTTGTCTTTCAAGTTCCAAACCATAGATAGTAATTAGTAACTCAATGTTCCAAACAAACCGCACTACAATAAAAAACAGTATTAATCATATACTTATAGAAATAGAAGGAACATTAGGCATGATAACGCTAAATTAGCGTCTCTAATATGGTGGACTGGTGGAGAATTTGGTGCAAAATTTCCCTAACTATAAAAAGTTTTCTAATACAATCGCATTAGAAAATGCGTCTATGTCTGTCGACAGGGCCGGGTTGTTATGTATTGGCATATAGAGATTTTCACTTCCATAAGCGGCCCATATACATATTCAGTGGCCTAAAATTACGTCTATAATTATTACGAGCTTATAGGGTAGACGGAAAAAAAAACCAAGGAAAAAAAAACCAAGGAAAAAAAAACCAAAAAAAAAAAACCAAAAAATAAAAAACCAAAGGAAAAAAAGACCACGGAAATAAAAACCAAAAGAAAAAAAAACCATGAAAATAAAAACCAAATTTTTATATTTTGCTATATTAATTCATATTTCATTAAACTTAAGTTTTAATTGTCTACTTAAAAATTTTGATCAATAATCCAACTGCCCAAGTGTTCTACCTGTTAAATATGTATTAATAATAATAATTATAATAATAATAATTTCAAATAGGTTAAACTGTTTATAAAAATATAATAAATAATTAAATATATAAAAAGACTGTAATTTCGGGGGGCAGGCTGCAGCCCACTAGGCCTACCCCCAATATACGCCACTGACGATAGTGTTCAACAGATAGAACACCTGGGCAGTTGGATTATTGATCAAAATTTTTAATTAGAAAATTAAAACTTATGTTTAATGAAATATGAATTAATATAGCAAAATATAAAAATTTGGTTTTTATTTTCATGGTTTTTTTTTCTTTTGGTTTTTATTTCCGTGGTCTTTTTTTCCTTTGGTTTTTTATTTTTTGGTTTTTTTTTTTTGGTTTTTTTTTCCTTGGTTTTTTTTTCCTTGGTTTTTTTTTCCGTGATTCGCTTATAGGTAGCCAATCGTATTTTAAACATAAATTTATTTTCACCCATACTCACACGACCGGCCCAAACTTCAAGCGGCCCACCGAGATTTTCTAGGTAGCTTGCCTAACCAATCCGGACCTGTCTGTCGACATGATGAGCCTTAACCGATAAACCTAAAAAAAAAACATCCCTACGATTACAAGTGGCCCAATCCAAACAAGCGTGCCACCGGGAAACTGCCGGTATCCGGCCTAGATATTATTAATTATTGTACATATTTGTACAAATATATTTATAAGAAGATGGACTAGTGGGTACCTACCTTTCTGCTGTACAGTAGTTGTCGAGTATGTCATTGTAATAGATGTGTTATATTTGAATTCAATGATAAATCATTGGATACGAAAAACGATTCTGAGAGGTAACTTATGTAGGTGGTGGGTCGGTGGGTGACTGCTTAGTCAATTCTTGATTGTTGAATTCGATAAATTACTACTAAATATACAATATCGTAAAAATGATGTATTCAAACGCTCATAAAAAAAGATTGTAACTTAACACTAAACTTAATTATTTTGTTATGAGTAGAAAATTTTGTTGGGAATCTTTTATTAAAATGTCTTACCTTAGCTATGAAAAGAAAAACTTTTATGAATTTCTAATTGAAAAATAGATTACAAAATTTGAAAAAATTATAATGGCTTTAAATAACTCAAAAAGCGTCGAAATAGTTAAAAAAAAATTCAGAGTGTATGGAAAATGCTGATATAAATACCTATATGGTCAACATTTAATGAGTCTACGGTTATTGGTTTTAAAATACAACCAGTGATGTATTGGTAATTTTTTTCTAGGGTATACGCTTAGTACATAAGCTCAAAAAAAAATGTTTCTAAACAAACAAAAAATTAACTTATGGTGGGTCGTGCGGTATACCACCGCGCCTTTATATGTCGATTTATTTACCTAGCCCCCCCCCCCCAGAAAAAGGATTTTAGACATTTTGCATCAGGATGAGATGGAGTTACAGTGCTTAAAAAGTTCCTTTAAAAAAGGAACTAAATCCTTTATCATTCCTGCCTTGAAGATAGGAATTAGTTCCTTTCCTCGTCCCTTTTTAATGTGACTTAAAATAAAAAAACATAGGTACATCGCACATGTTTATACTATAATTGTTTTAATTTTAAAATTTTAAACATAACACATTGTTATTCAGACATTTAGTAATAGTTTTAACCAGTGGCGTGGCGACAAGACTTTTATGTAGGGGCGAATACATTTTTTTGATACCCAGTTATAGGTTTATAGGTACCCAATTATATATATATTTTGTTCATGGTGTTCTTACTGTTCTTAGTGTTCATACCTATTCAATATCACCACTGGGTGACCTACCCACCTACCCACCCTTGAATTTTACTAGGGGCGGTTGCCCCAAAAAATAGCCTTCGCAACGCCACTGGTTTTAACTTATATATTTAATAAGCTGTATAAATAAACCTCTGCTACAGAAATACAGAATTTATATTTTGTAAACATTATCAATAATATCGTATACATGTTTATTTTTATAGCTCTTCATATTAGTTACTAAATTTTAATAGAAGCTATACATTTTTTTCATTTTAGTTTTAAAAATGATTTAATTACTTTTATTTAAAAATAAATGAACGAAGAAAGGAACGAAAAAAATCGTTCATGTTCCTCTAAAAAGTGAACGAAATTTCAGTACGTTGCTAAACATGAAAAGGAACTACGTTCCCGATAAGTTCCTAAAAATGGAACGAAATCAAAGGAAGGGATTCCTATGAACGAGTTTATTCCAAGCACTGAGTTAGAACTTACTTTTTGTTACATATAAATTCTGTTTGCTATGTAAACAGTAAAAAAAAATTGATCTAATACATTTTTCTAACGATTATTATTATAAGACAATTGGTAATTAAATAAAATCTTTTTTACTAAGAATATATTCTGAATAGTAATATATTACATAATTTCATAAATATAAAATAATTGACTGACTATAGAATCTGAAAATCCTTATCAATGTCGCTGTTTTCTACCAAATCGAACTGATTGTGATAAGGCATCTGTGAATAACTGTTTTTTTTTTGAAGCCGCTGTCGATACAATAATACAATATCATTCTTCTAATCAGCAGTCTCTCAAGTCAACCATAACTATACAGATAATATTATAAAAATATCTGTGGACTGTGTCCATTACGTTGATAGTTTTAAATAATTGTATCCATAGCCGTGATTATAATTGTGAATGTATGAATTTGATATTGATATGATGGTTATTAGTCGATTATCATTAAAAAAAATTTGATAATTTTCCATCGTTGAAAATAAAGATAAAAATGTTTTTTTGGAAGCAATTACTATTTTATTTTACTTAAGTTTTTTGAAGGTATACGTGGGTATACGCACGTATACTTGCGTATCTCTAGTAATTTTACAGGGTATACGCTAAATCAGTAAACTGGTGATAGGGTATACGTCGTATACCCGCGTATACCCTCCAAAACACCACTGAATACAACAAAATATTAAAAATCGATCAATAATTTACTGCTGAATATCAAATGTAGTAAAAATAATAAGTTCAAACGCTCATAAAAAATAAACCTTGGTTTAAGTACACTTTTTTTTAATTGTTATAGGTAGGAAAACTTATGCAAAATCTTCTATTAAAATTTTAAATCTTAGTTATGAAAATAAAAACTTTTATGAATTTCTAACTAAATAATAATTTACAACATTTAAAAAATTTGTCATAGGTATTAGAAACTGAAAAATTTTCAAAATTGTTTGAAAATATTACCATGTATGGATAGGTAGGTAATAGTCGTTTCAATATTTAATAAAAAATTCAAGTATCTAGATTCTTTCATTTATAAGTTACGATAAATTATTAAAAATTGGTTGATGAAAATTCTTTAATTTATCAATGAAAATCTAATATCGTAGAAATTTAAATTCAAACACTTATAAAACTTTTTTTTAACTTTTTTTTGATTAAGGTAGGTAAATTTGAGAGGAGCCTTCTTCAACATTTATAATGTAAGCTTTGAAAAGTAACCCATTTATGATTTTCTAAGTTCTAACTGAAAATTGTCCGATATTTTATTGAATTTTGTCAAAATTTTAACTTCAAATGCATATGAAAAAAGGTGCTCTGCTGTACAGTAGGTTACAAGTGGGTCACTGTATAATGGATAGTGTTAAATTTGAATTCAATGATATAATATCATTGTTTAAGAAAAACGATTCTGAGCGGAGACGGTACATCAGTCTAGGTATAACTGTATAAGACATAATATTATATATTATCTATCGTATTAAAAAAAATTTACCTAAAATAGGTACCTATAAAAAAATTCCAAATTAATCATATCACAATATCCATTAGGTATTTATAATGCGTTATACGTTAACAACAAACCCTGATACTATCATAGTCCATACTCGGCATACTCCATAGATATATAATAGTGTACTTTAGAAGTTTCAAGTACCCACGAATAATATTACACAATCTCAAAAAAATAACTAAAATAGTTATTCTAGGTTTTTTTTTATGTCATTTTGTCCAAAGTTGAACTCAAAATGACTATACAAATAATTTGTGGTTATGCCTTTTTTAGATTTTTGGTAACAGAATTAACTACTTACGTGGAATCTTATTTTAAATTTCCAATCCTTAGATATAAAAGTTGAACATTTTATAAATTTTTAACTACACAATAATTATTCATTTTTAAATTTGATAAATTTGGTCAAAATTCGATCTTTAAATGCTTATAAAAAAAAATTGTGAATATGTATTTTTAATATTTTTTAACTGATATTGTAACAATATATCAGGAGCCTTGTATAAAACTTTTTACATTTTTTGGCCCAACAGATAAAACTTAAAAGATATTTATAGAAAAAAAAAAAATTGAAAACTGAAAATGTAAACAGCTCAAAAAGAGTCAAAATATTTTCAAAATTGTACGGTGTATAGGAAATGCTAATATAAACATTCAGTGAAATTGTCATGTATTTAAAGTCATTCCTTTTTAAATTACAACACAATAAGGAAATCGCTACACGAGAAATCGAGTGAATATCCAATGTTGTAAAAATTTGAATTTCAAACGCTCATAAAAATTTAATTTGACTTTCTTATAGACATTTTTTTTTTGATAAAGGTAGATAATCTTATAAGGAATCTTGTATTACATTTTAAAATCTTCAATTTAAAAAGAAAAATTTTTACGAATTCTTAACTCAAAATAATTTGATAATTTTCGTGATTTTTCCATATTTTGTCAATTTATGAACTTTAAATGCTTATAAAAAAAAACTGTGACTAAGGATTTTTAATATTTAATTATTGATATTCATAAAAAAAAACGAATAAAATTTAAAACTGAAAATATCCCTAAATAGCTCAAAATAAGTCAAAATATTTTAAAAAAGGCATGAGAAAATGCATAGAAAATGCTAATATAAACAGTCAGTACAAATTTCATTTATCTACGGTAATTTGTTTTAGTGTTACACCAAAAACCAAAATCGATTTTCTCGAAAACAGATTTTGCGTAAAAATTCCAGTTTTTCCTTAATTTTTCTTTTGTTTTTCACGTCCCTTTTGAAAAATACTGTGAAATTTTTACTTTCGACCCCCAAAAGTACCAACTAGATTCACTTTCCTATCAGTAATATACTGTTGAAGAAAATCAAATCACTCTTACTGTCCTAAAAGGTGATGACAGACACAAAAAAAAAAAAAACAAATAAATAAAAAAATATAAAAACACTCATCACTGTAAAATCAATACATTCATCGTTCCACTCCGAATCTAAAAAAAAAAATAAATAAGAAATACAGATTAATTTTAAAAGATTTGTTAATATTTTATAAAAGAATTGAATAATTTATTTTTAGGGGCTATTACAATTTTTTTTTTTTTTGGGGGGGGGGGCTAATCCCTAACCTAACCTTTACTTTTAGAACTTTATTTTTAACTTTTGGTTATTCACTATAATAAATAGGTACCTAATACACGTTTATAACATTTAAATTTATTTGATATTTTAATGATTTTATTTATATATTGTACTCTAATAAGAGATAGGTAAAATCTAGAGTATCAATGTGATAGATAGATGGCTCATTTCACTTACATATTAATTCAAGGAATAATTAATTGCTTAATAAGTAGGTAACTCTTGTTAGGCCTAATTATAACTATTTCTTTAGTTGCAGTTAAAACAACTGATCTAAATTATATTTTTTTTTGTTTTTGGTCAATGGAAACTACTATTTTTTTTTTTGAATGTTTTATGTTGTTACAAATTACATTTATTATGTTTTTCATTTTTTTGAATGACAACACACCTAGATTTTAAGAGTTTTATTATAACTTATAAGTATTTAAAGTTTAGTTGAGTGGAGAGGATAATGTTGGTCTACTACCAAGGTGTTCTAAATAGAAGATGTACTAAAATATTCATCAACAATAATATACCAGGTGTATGATTATTTTGTACCAGCCTGGGGAACTTACTATGTCACCGGCCTACTGTGCAATTGCACAGTATCACAGTGGCCTAGTCCACCACTACTCACCATTAAAATTTACAAATTAAAATGTATCATATTTTTACATCAATAACTGAGATACCTACCTAATGGTTTATTAATTATTATTTATGATTTGTATAATTGTTATTTTATTTAAAATATATTATATATTAATTTATATTTATGAATTTAGAATTTACCAAATTAAAAGGTTCAGCCTTTCAATCCAAAATATGAAAAATAAAAAGGTGGGCAAGTGGGTGTCGCTCTGCTGTACAGTAGGTTACAAGTGGGTCACTGTATAATGGATGGTATTAAATTTGAATTCAACGATATAATATCATTGTTTAAGAAAAACGATTCTGAGCGGAGACGGTACATCAGTCTAGGTATAACTGTATAAGACATAATATTATATATTATCTATCGAAAAATTTTTACGAATTCTTAACTCAAAATAATTTGCTAATTTTCGTGATTTTTCCATATTTTGTCAATTTTTGAACTTTAAATGCCTTTAAAAAAAAATTGTGACTAAGGATTTTTAATATTTTTCATCTGCCTTTGAAACAATATATTAGGAGCCTTCTATTAAATTTTCAAGCTTTTGCAACCAACAAATAAAATTTTATTGATATTTTTAGAAAAAAAACTAATAAAAAATGGAAAATGAAAATGTCCCTAAACAGTTCAAAATAAATCAAAATATTTTGAAATTGTTATCGTGTATAGAAAATGCAAATATAAACAACCAGTGAAAATTTCATGTATATACGTTCATTTGTTTTAGAGTTACACCAATAACCAAAATCGATTTTTTGGAAAACCAATTTTGCGTAAAAATTCCCGTTTTTCCTTAATTTTTATGTTGTTTTTCCCGGCGCTTGTGAAAACTACTGGGAAATTTATACTTTTGACCCCCCAAAGTACCAACTAGATTCACTTTCTTATCAGAAAAGCTACTGATGAAAAAAATCCAAGCACTTTTACTGTCCTAAAACGTGATGACAGACACAAAAAAAAAAATATAAAAATATAAAAAAAAAAAAACACACATCATTGTAAAACCAATACATTCATCGCTCCGCTCAGAATCTAAAATGAAAATAAGAGCACTGAAACATAAATAAACATGAATTTCTTTTAATGGGTCTAAATTTGTTCTATTATTTTTCTTAGAAAAATCAATATTAAAATATATTTAATATGCAATAACATTTTGTGATCAAAAGAATAAAGATCTATAATCTAAAATGTATTACATTTGTTTGTTCATCAATTAAAAAGTGGAAGTTTAGTGTTATTTTTTAACATTCAATCCAATTGACAACCTTGGCAAACTTAATGGTTTGTTGAACACAGCTAATAGCAGGTTATAGTATTATAGCTGGCAGCACTATATAGTTAAAATACTTAGATTCAATCTTGTCAAAAATACTTTTGAAAAAGTATTAAGATACTAATACTAGTATTCGAATAAAAAGTATTAAAAATACTTTTAAAATACTATTATAAAAATGTATTTTACGAAAATTTCACAAAGTATTTGAATACAAATACAAGTATTTTTTTTAATTGTATGCCACCTATATAATATATATATATAGATTTTAACAATTACTATTAACATGTCTGTCGTCTGACTATTATACTAAAGATAAATACATGTTCACATATGTCATTCTGCATTTAGATATATTTCAACTAATATTGATTAAATTTTAACAAAAAAAAAAAAAAAATAAAAAGTGGTACCTACTAACTATTAATATGGAACCATTTTAAAAATTATTTGATTTTCAGTTTTCTTAAAAAGTTCCAATACAAAAACCATATAAAATTTGATGTGGTATTTTTTGAATTTTAAATATTGTTATTACCTACTTTTACTACACAAAAACATATTAATACGGGTATTAATATTAGTTTTCAACGAAAACAATATTATTTTTATTGATGTCAATTTTTTTGTGAAAAACTATAAATTAAAATTAATAAAATGGACTTTATGGTATTTTAATACAAGAATTTAAATTTTGTTAAAAATACTTTTAAAAAGTTTTCAAAATACTTAAAAAATACATTGAAAAAATTGTATTTAGAACACCATATAAATACTTCAAAAATTATTTAAATACTTGTATTCAAATACTTTACAAGACTGCCTACCAGTGGCGTATATAGGGGGGATGCCCCTAGGCCAGAGCCCATAGTGAAATTGCAGGTTCAATTAAACCATTTCATGTATATCTACACTGTTTACAGTTTTTCACCATGATTAATTTAGCCGGTTGATTAAAATCGTTAGGAGGAATCAACAAGGAAATGTTAGATTGCCAAGACTTGCTTTGATGACTTTCATGTGTTAAATTCACAATACGATAACATTAAAATATATATTATGTATGTATGAAATTGTAAATTATTTTTTAAAAAGAATTAAAAATGAAATTTACATTATAATCATAACGTTTAATTGCGCAATTTTTATTTGTATTTATAACCACCCAGCTCCTCAAAACATGTATAGTTATGGCTATGTTATAGTCGCGCTAGCTGACTAGTGATAAAATGGCCCATAGTGAAAATAATTTATATATACGCCAGTGCTGCCTACATTACAGTTATTTCAAGCACTCAAACCTAATATTATCAACATAAAAGAAAATTGAATTATCAGGTTACTGTCTACTGACTACATTACCACTTGTATCCCAATACAATTTAAGATTACCTCAATTACCTACTGAAAATGTACATAATATTGTTAACTTCTCCAGGGGAAATAACGTCAAAAATCTAGCTGCCGGACTGGGAATCGAACCCGAGTCTCTTGCTTGCTACCCGACCACTTAGACCTATGATGCTATCTCCCCAAGTTAACGGGAGCTTACATTCGACCATCCTGGCGCCCACGATCGTCCTCGATCGTCGCCGGTCCTTACGTCACCCACTGTGACCGTTGCTTCACCACCTGACCACCAGAGCGCACGACCCGTATCACAACGCAATCGTCTCTGCACGACCTCTGGCGGACCATGTCCAGGTCCCTCACCCAACCCGCCCACCCAACCCGCTTCAAGGGTGACACCAACCTAACAATAACCACTGATATATTATATATTCAAATATATTTATTTTACAATTTAAATATTAATATAAAATAAATTATATTTTCATAATTATCCATTAAAGCTAAATAATATAAATAATTTTAAATTCGTTAATAAACTATGTACCATAATATAGGTTCCCAAAGATTTTCTTTTAGGAAGTCCCTTAAAATATCACCAATGATTACTAAAAATCGTAGGTACTCCGGTTAGTTAATAAATGTCATGTTTAGATCAGGGGCGTCATTTCAGGTTTTTTTCGGGTGTGCGAGGTTTCAAGCAGGCCATTTTGAAATTTCACCAGGCCATATAAAAATAGATATACAAACGTGCATTATCCTGTTTTCAATTATTTCTATACATTATGGACCGAATAAATTCGGAATCATTGCTCCAAAATAAATAGTAAATATCAATTAAGATACTAAAATATAATAAATAATTAATTACCTTAACAGTGAAAACCAATAATAATTTATGCATAATAAGCTAGAAGAAGAATTAATGCAGCAGCAAATAAAAAAAAGGACTTAATATCTATATTAATAAATTGTCATTTATTTTCATAATTATTATAATTTTGGAAAAAGCAAAGCGCTAGAAAAAACAAATTTTTATTTAAATAAGCGGATATCGTCGATTTTTTAGTTTAGCAAATATATCTACAGCTTCTTCTAAATTTATATTGTTAACTTCTTCTTTTTCAACATTAAGTACCATCCGATCATTAAGTCTTTCATCACCCATGGTAGTGCGTAAATATGACTTAACTCTTTTAAGTGATGAAAAAAACCTTTCATTTGATGCCGTTGTAATTGGTAAAGTTTTTGCCAATGAAATAATTTTTAAAGTTTCTACAAAAGCGATAGGAAAATCTTTTAAGCAATATTATTAGGCTTCAGCGGGGCGCAGGCCACGGCTTCAGCAGGGCGCAGGCCAATTGGAAGTATTTAAAAATTAAGGGGTTCTACCGCACACCCTGACCCCCCCCAAATGACGCCCCTGGTTTAGATCCGGGATCAAACTTCCAGAGGGGAACGTGCTGTAAACACAGCGCTAATAAGACGAGCAATTGAACAGCTCAATGAAGATAATGACGTAATGAGATGTCTTAGAAGCATGGGTCAATCCAATGCTGATTACTTAAGACGCCAAATCGGTCCACCTCCATCACCATAGCCTCTATCCTATATTTTTTTACATTTTTATTATTTTTTAAAATTAATATTTTTTGCCGGTTTAATTGACAAACGACCAACAATTACTATTTTTAAACAATTCATATTTTTTGACAACTATTTGACTAACAACCAACAATTATTATTTTTTGACGAATTATTTGACAAACAACTAACTACTTAGAATTAAAAAAGGAAACAATATATACTTACAACTTTACTTACAGCAAGCTTCTTCATGGTTGCCACAATATTTCATTAACCATTTTCCCTGACTTTTCCATGACTTTTCCATACCTTTCCCGTGTGTTTCCAGTATAATATTATACTATATTTTAAGGGTAAATAAATATTATGTATAACAATTTTGTTAATTTTATTATACCTACCACCCTTTATATAAATAAGAAATAGTTTAAACTATCAATGAACCTGCTTTAAAAATATTAGGGATTAAAGTCATATTCTAATTTATTATTACAAAATAAGATTGATATTTTGAAAAATAACATGATATAAATACACATAATTTAATACAATACATAATATTTATTAGATATGTATGTCAACAGAATAACAAGTATTTTGGTGTTTTAAAAATATTAATAAAACATAACATCAATAAAAACAATAAGGAACTTCGTTCCAACATTTTTTAAAAATGCAATAAAATAAGAAAAAAAAAATTAACCTTTGTCTTTAACCAGTCTTTTGGTATTTTAAAAATATTATTAAAACATAGGTAACATCAATAAAAACAATATATTTTTTAAAAATGCAATAAAATAAGAAATTAAAAAAAAATATAAGCCTTTGTTTTTAACCAGTCTTTTGGTATTTTAAAAATATAAATAAGACATAACATATAATAAAACAATACATTTTTTTAAAAATGCAAAAAAATAAGAAATAAAAAAAAAATAAGCCTCTGTGTTTAACCAGTCTTTTGGTATTTTAAAAATATTAATAAAACATAACATCAATAAAAACAATACATTTTTTAAAAATGCAATAAAATAAGAAATTAAAAAAAAAATAAACCTTAGCTTTTAACCAGTCTTTTGGTATTCTAAAATTATTAAGAAGACTTGAAACAAAGAGATGAACAATTTATCTTAATAGTTGCATTTATTTCAAGTTCTCTTAATCAAACATAAAAATTATTTTATTTAAAAAAAATGAATGCTACTATTAGGATAGATTTTTCATCTCTTCTTCGATAGCATCTATATTACGTTTAGCTTCTTCAAGTAATTTAATTTTTTTTTCTTTTAGTTCTTTTAATATTTCCCCAGCTCTTTTCTTGTTTTTAGCTATTTCTTCTAAATCTTGAATAGCCTTTTTTTTATTTTCCAATGCACTGTTGTAATATGATCTAGCAGACCTTACTGTTAAAATCATTTTTTTGGAGATATTAACATTTTCCAATCCACCAGCACTATGTAAACCATCCCACACGTGTCGTTGATTTATTAATGATTCCTCACTCAAATTTTCAACTATACATTCCTTATTAATGCTGAATCCTCGCTCTACTGTAGCATTACCATGTGATAAAACAAATATCTAAATTAAATAATATAACAAATTAATATACTGTTAAAGTAAGGGTTATACTAAAATAATGCATAGTAATGTTATAAATTAAATACTACTACACTTTTTCTAACATATTTATTTGACTAACTTTTTTCAACAAATCCATTTGAACATCGGACATTTCTTCATATTCTAGACATATATTTCGCCAAAAATGATCCAATCTAGTTTTATTTCGTACAAAGCATTTAGCTCTTTCGAGAAATGCTTCATTTGAAAAGAGATTAATGAAACCTCTCTCAATCAAATCTCCTTTGTTCCCGTATATCCATTGATTTTCAATCATGTGTGATACAGTTGTTTTTAACCGAATCAATGAAACACGTCCTCTTGAAGATGAAATAACATTTGGGTCACAAAACGTAAGTGCTTTCACCAACTTAAACTTCAAAGGAGATCTAAAATGAATAATTTATTAAATTAAAAAAACAAAATAATAATACTTAATTTTTTCAGAATCTAATGTGTAATGAGTAACTAAAAATAATAATTCTTACTTTGTAAGAAGCTTTTGACAGAAAGTTTGCAGGATATTTAAACATTCGGTTCTAAACATGTACATATCTTTATCGTTGGCCACAATTGTTCGAATAGCAGCACGCGTTAAGAATCCCAAATTAATTTTCTTTGCTCCAACATTATTATCTTTATTTAAAATGTCAATTTTAGAAATATCAGTATATTTGTCTAGTACTTCTTGTTTAATAAATCTTGAAAATACCATCTTTAAAACATTGATCAAATCTGTATAAAGATATGGCACAAGAGGTTCATCCGACTGAAATGATTTCAAAAATGGTTCAACATCTAGTGCTAATGTCTGGAAAAATGCTAAACGAGCTTGTAAAAATTTTTCGTCCAAACAAAATACCATCATTTTGTAACTATATGATGTTGGCATTCTATTTGTATTTTTAACTCCATTAACATATTTTCTTAAATAGGGTAATATCTCAATAGCTCGCTCCGAAACTTCAACATTTTGCAACCAGCGCACAGCACAAAACTTTTTGGGAAATACTGTTCCACCTGAGTAATGAATATAATCAGCACGTCTTGCAGGTACATCTTTGAAGACATTATAGATTGCTCTAAGAAACTCAACAATTTTCCAATCATTTATTTTGATTGCATTTTTAAAAGAGTTATGCATTGTATGGAGCCCACAGCTACCAATGTCAATAATATGTGGATCTATTGGATCATGTATCTCTTCTAATTTTTCTTTAAAATCCCGTAGCATTTTGTGATTTACATTTGGGCCATCCATTGATATTTGTAAAATTCTTCTTGTGTTTAATTTATTAATTGCCTTTTCTAATGCTTCAACCAAGTCCAATGCTGTAGAATGACCCAAAAACACTGACGTTAAATATCGAGATACTACCTCATTCTCTTTTTTATTCCAAAAACGTATATGGACATCCATCTGTTCCTTTTGACAGATTTTATTTAAGGATTCATCAAAGGCAATACTATAATAGTCACACTCTACGAGTAAATCATGTAATTCTGAAATAAAGTACCGAGCAAGACCATAATTTATTAAATAGGTCAATTTAGTTCTCTGTAAGCTTATATTTTTTGCAGTATTGCTATCCTCAAACATACTTTTCATCGCTGCAATGCTTTTGCCACCAGCTGACATGGACATATGGGATGAGATAACATGAAGACTCCAAATTATTTCGGCTTTAGTAGTTTGATCACGTTCTATTTGAATTGTTTGTTGAACCTTGGGCTTTTCACATGTTTTTGTTGTCTCTATTATTTCACTTACTACAGTTTCATCTTTTTTATCAGAAATAAATATGTTCATGCTTGGAGAACTTGTAGAAGCAGACACACAAACCTTGTGTTTTTTGGAATTCATGTGACTATTTACAGCTTGAATACCCATATTACTCAATGAAACACTTTTTTTACACACTGCACATTGAAATGAGTTTTGACACTTTTCGTCCACTTTGAGCCAAGGCTTGAATCTTTCATTTGTTAGCCATGACATATTAAAATTAGTTTTCTTGTGAGACATGGTATCTACTATCTTTAATATTTATTTTATAAAATGAAAAACAAAACTAACTTCTATATAATTATTAGATTAAATTATTAAACAATATAATTTAAATTTAAAACAGTATCAAACATAACGAAATTTAATTAATAATTTATGCCTATTAACAAAATTAACAAAACAAGTAAAATGGTTAACAGCGATAACAAGAAATCAGTATGACCAAACCGGCATTGTTTAAATACTGTCAGTTGTCACCTTTTATTATATTGTGTATTATAACAACTTTAGTCCACGGTCAGCTTAGAAGATATCTTCATTTAAATTATTATCATAGATTATAGCACATTATACATAGATAATAAAGAATGGATAGGCCATTCCTATACTTTTAACGTAAAGTGCCGCGGTCCTAGAGAGCAGATATATCTCTGTCTCATAAAAGTGCTATATTACCCAAATGGTTGTTGTGGTTACTTATGTGGTTAATAAGAGTTTTTATCGTCAATGTGATAATATCTTTAAGTGGAATACTAGAATCAAAACTGGAAGTAAAAGTGTATTCATGGAATAAAAAAAAAAAAGCACTTTATGTTATTGTGTCCGGGAACGTATGATAAGGGAACATGGCCTATCCATTCTTTATTATCTATGACATTATAGTAATATACAATTATCTATAGTCATTATCACAGCTGTTGATTATAGTCAATAATCTAAGACCGTGATTATAGTATATCTACAACCGTGGTCATTATTACGAATTAAGATAATGCTATCTTAAATGGTGAAAATGATTAATGATTATTATCAATTATCATGTATTTATAATTTATAAATTATTTTTATACACATTTTGTAATGTTTATTTTTTATTCCAAAACGAAAATTAGTTTGAAATTAAATTCCAGAATTTCATGCAAATTCCCTGACTATTCCATGTTATCCCTGACTTTTTTAAATTCCCTGACTATTCCAGGTTTTCCAGGTTTCCAGAACCCGTGGCAACCATGTTCTTCATAAGGATTAAGGATAGAAAATTAGCAACTTGGTAAAAGTCATGTGTCTCTATTTACTGACAGATATTCTAATTTGTAGGTTATAACTTATATTAAACAATATCGTTATAATAAATTAAAATAATGCATTAATAAGTACATTATGCAGTATTAATTAATATTTTTAAAACATGTTGGCAATACCGTTAATATGGTCTAGGGCCATTAATAAATTATGTTGGCAACAATGTTCTTCCATGATATTATCAGGAATATTAGATTTTGGAAGAACTGTTCTGAGACCGTTTTGGTCCTAGTTCGCGCTGGTGGTCACACTGCTGTTTTCATCGTTAATGCAATTTGGTTGTATATTCCTTAGAAAAAAAAACATATTTCATCGTTTTTTCCAATGACCACCAGCAAAACTGCGCGGCGGATAAGGTGCTGACATACCTTGTTAGTTCTATCATGGTCACGCGCATGCAGAATGACCGGCAGCGACGGTGTGGAGCCCAATTTTCATCACTAATCACTATGTGCCGGAATGCCGCAATCGTCGCAATTGCCGACTGACACAGACAGTCGCTGAAACCATGACAAAATATATATATTTGGCTTCATAGCTGAAACGCTGTGGTTGGTTGAGTGGGAGATGCGTGAAATCGGACGAGTTTTGGTCGAATAGCAGTAGTTGGCAGTACTGATCTCTCGACTCTCGTAGGCCGGACTGTCTGAGTGTAGTGCTTGCATAAACATGTTTTCCATGCTGGACCACGTATTAGGTTAGTGACGGACAGAATATAAATTGTTTGGTCCTGTCTCCTGTGCTGCTAAGAAGCATCCGGTCTCCCGAGCGTCAAAGTATCTACGATCTACGCAACTATTATAATATATTTTCGGGTTCTCAAATTCTATGTCCTCGAGACTCGATCTCTCGTTATTCAAGAGTCATCAAACAACATAACGACAATCCACGTTATGATCAGTCGAATGTCGATCAGTGTGACATGACGCCATGAGCCACTGCTTGTATCAGCAATCTTGAAATTTCGTAAGTATTTCCATTTTTTCGCCCACCTTGAGCAGGTATGAATTTGGCATAATTCTAGTTTAGCGCCCACGCGAATTTTTCGATTTTTTTGTCGCAAACCTATGTATTGCGACGAATTTAAAACAATGGTGTAAAAATTAGTTTGCGGAAATGATTATTTTGGAAGTTACAGCCTTCCAAAGTTTGCGATTTTACGTTTATACGCATGCGCGCAACACTACTATAAGCGCAGTGACGAGTGCCGCAAGACGTGTTATCACTATACATACTATACAACATAACTTTATTTGTCTGAATACAGTGTGTTTATAGATTATAATATAAACTGAAAACTTAGATTAGGTAAATTAGCCATTTACATTGGTGCCATCATTTGTAAAACGTTGATTTATCTAGGTCATCCGGGCAGGTGTGCTCTCTCCCCCGCGACCTGAAGGGGTCGCCACCCCTCTCCCCAGATTTGCTATTTAATCCCCAGGGTGTTTGGGGGCCGAGCCCCCATCCAGCGAGAAGTCTGCAGGACCTCGAGTTTGGCGACCGGAGCCGATAGGTGACGGGAGCGAGGTCCCTTGAGTTTGAAGACCAGAGAGAGCGTAAAATCGCAAACTTTGGAAGGTTGTAACTTCCAAAATAATCATTTCCGCAAACTAATTTTCACACTATCGTTTTAAATTCGTCGAAATACATAGGTTTCCGAAAAAAAAATCGAAAAATTCGAGTGGGCGCTAAACTAGAATTGTTCCATGAATTTAATTAAAGCTTTATTTAATTTCAATTACATGTTATATATAATTACGGCTGTCATATCGATGGTGACACGGCAAAAGGGTCTAAGCGACACGGCTGATACTCTTGAGTCTTGGATAGAAAAATATATCTTACGTCCATTGCGCGTGCTCAAAATCAGCTGTGACCATTATAACAACGAATATTTGAATTTTAAATTTGGGGTCTAAACGACACAGTCGACACTTTTATATTTGTCTTCTGTAATAAAGGGTCTATACGACAACAATAGGGAATAAACGACATTAGCACAATATTTTAGGGGACAAGCGACGTTTATGCGTGGTGTCATTGTACACGAATTTGTACGACTCAGACTAGATCATTCAGTTTATTTATTCAATTTTTATTTTTTACCTAAGTTTTAACTTTTAACAAAGGAATAGTAATTATTTATTTTAATGATTAAAAATGTAAGTAGTTTTTTATTTTAACCATTGTTTTATAGATTTAAGTACAAAGTCAAGTCTAGAAATAAGTTATTTTTTATTATTTGTTTTCATTTAAGTTTGAAGAAAAGGTTAAATTTTATGTTATGTTCTAAAGAATTACAATTTTTTTTTCGTTATTTTCATCATAATAATATTTTAATAAAGATTCATATTTTTTTTTGCAGAAAATATTTGTGTACATCTTATTTTAAAAAAACATGTGAAAATGACGTGATATTTTAATATTATTTTATTGGTCTGAAATAAAAATAGTAATCACTATAAATTACAATAATACAATGGCGATAAATGCACAGGCAAATGTAGAAAAAAATTAGGGCATAAACGCCGTAGATAAATAGTGTAAAAAAAAATAGGGCATAAGCGCCAAAATATTGAACAATTTTTTTCACATTGCCGTATGCACATAAATAATAATCAAAAACTTATTAAAAATATGAATACACATGAAGGAGATACAAACAAAAAAAAATATTCTACAAAATAATACCCTATTCTTACTATAAAAAAAGTTATAGCTTATCTAGAAAAAAAAAAATTATTAAAATCACAAAAAAAAGTTTTTCGGCTCTCCTGAAAATAATGAATTATGCCGCTTAGACCCTTTTGCCGTTTCACCATCGATATAGTGCGTATTTACACTTTTTGCGTCCTGTGTTAACAATATTTGCACCACTAAGGTTATTGGGGGGGGGGGGGCACCAAAAAATACAAAATTAATCTGGTTTTCAATTGTTTAGTTGTAGTTCTTTATTTTATGAAAATTTTGTTAAAACACAGATCACGATGATACATTACTTAAATTATTGTCGAAATGTATAACAACATGCAATTGTAATCTATAAGAAAAATTACAAAGATTAATAGTTATCATTGATTGACAAAATGAGTAAATTATGCTAAATGGCCGTATCATAGTCATGCAATGCCAAAAGTCCAAGTATAGGTACTCAAACAAATTCTTTCCAAAAAAAAAAATCTTATTTATATAATATACACCGCCGCCTGGCCGCTCCCCTAAATGTTTCAAAAATTGGCCGCCTGGTGCAAATGTCTCCGTTGCCCTGGGTCTACCTATAGCGGGCTGATTTTGGGACGTCACTTTTTGCTCCACACTATAATTTTTTCTACATATTATTTTGGCACTCACGCAGTCACACTCAATAGGGCAAAATATATTTTTTTAATCATAAGTAGTAATGAATCAACCACACATTTTTTTAATAAATAAAAATGTTTTAGCAAACAATGAAAATGCCCAATGTACTAAATGTGGAAGTGAGATGAATTTGTACATACGTTAGGAAAGAAAGAAGAATTTTACAGTACATTTTCTATTTTCTAAGAATTTTTTTTAATTTGAAAAGCATTCTCCAACAAATGTTTGGCATGCTTGGCATTATCTAGATATGTCTTTATTTCTAAGACTCGCAATTGTATTAATTAATTGATTGATTTAATGTAGTGTCTGGACCTAAAGCCAAACTGGGTATTATGAATAATTTGGTGCTAGTGTAAGATAGGTAGAATTTGAAGGAGAATTCATATTTCAAACAATTTTATTTATAAATAAATGCAATATACCTATTTTGATTAATGTATTAATTTATTTCAAGGTTTCCATAACAAAACAAACCATTTCTGACACGCTGGATAACTGCATTGGGAATATGTTGGAGTATGTAGAGTTAATTTAATTTATCAATCAACGCTTAAAATAATCAAATTTATGTTTCTACTCAATCGTTTACTATTGATATTGATTTAGACCAAACAGTTAATTATCCCTGTAAAATAAATACCAATACATATCCCAATAAAATAAATATGAGCAGAAATATTATTTCAAGAAGAAAAAAACGAACTTTAGGATCAACTCATCAGTACAGACATATAATTACTGAAGATGTTTCAAAAACCTATAGACAACTTGAAGAAACATCTAGAAGACTACAATCAAAACTTAATGATATGGTGTCTAAAGCACGGCTGATACAAGATATTGAGTGCAGATATTTAGCACTTAGAGAAAAAGTTGCTGATACAGAACATATGTTATTGCTTAATGGTATAGATACATCAGAATATCCAC
Organism: Macrosiphum euphorbiae; assembly: GCA_949089665.1. Classification (NCBI taxonomy): domain Eukaryota; kingdom Metazoa; phylum Arthropoda; class Insecta; order Hemiptera; family Aphididae; genus Macrosiphum; species Macrosiphum euphorbiae. The sequence goes on along the minus strand of CARXXK010000002.1, from coordinate 88,156,820 downwards.
TATTTCGTGAAATAATACCCGAAAATGAAGAAGATCGAGATACCGACTGTGAAATTATTGATGACATTTAATTTGAAATATTTTAGAACAGCTAAGAAGAATAAAAACAAATAAAAAAAAACAAGAAATTGTTAATTTATCATATTTTAAATTTATAATAAATAGGTGTGTACCTACTAATTTATTATTTTTTAATTTGAGTAAAAATCAGTACCTAGTTTCAAAAATAATAATTGACAGTTATATAATTGATTACAACGTTTTGTTATAAAGAGTACAATGGTGACAGGATGGCAACCATAAATTGTAGTAAACATGTATTCATGTTTATTATACCATTTTTAAATAAAGCTTGATTTGTATAACTTATTTCTCATGAACATAGATTTATATTTATATTTACAAAATTGTCTTTATTTATTTTAGGTATATTATAACTACCTTTTAAGAGGATTCTACACACGCATGTGTTGTCTCTGTCTTACAAATATACAACAGTAAAAACTGCTTTGCGCCGGATAGAACCACTTAGGCTGTAGTGATAGTTAAGACTGATATACAATACTGTTCAGAATATTTATCTGTGAAATATTGTTTTCATTTTTTAGATATCACTTATACGAAAAATAAGAATGATATTTTACAGCTTAAGTTCTCCTTTTTATGTGATGAAAATTTTGGTTCTTAGTTATTAATGTAGTCTTTTTGGTTCTTTCCTGCGCAAAAAATGTTTGCTGTATTACATTTGTAAAACGGAGATAACACATGTGGGTGTAATGTCCTAATAATTAAATTTACTAATTAGGTACTATTCAATGTTTGTATTATGTATATTTATTATGATGTATTATAGTATAAGATGTGTTAGATAATATGAATGATATGAAATTTAGATCTTAAGACATCATTAATATTTTACTCAGATACATATTCAAATTAGTCTTTACTTAAGAGGATACCACACCTGCATGTGTTGTCTGTATAACAAAAGTACAACATAGCAAATTTTACATTAACAGTAATCCATTTTACTCTGTTATTTTTAAAATTAGAGTAAATTGAATTTTATTAATATTATAAAATGTTAATATTTTAGTTCAAAGAGAGTAAAAAAAATTACATCTTTATATTGTATTAAATTACCTACCTACATCAATTGTATCTTGCCGTAGTCCAGTAAAAGTAGTTTTGAACTTTTCTTCTCTTATACTCATTAAAAAACTTATCAAGGACACATAATATAAAAACATTGCAATTTTATACTTTAACTGGCTTAATATAAGGCAAGTAACAAATACTTTTTTTTCCCTTTATCATTATATACACAATCTGTACCAATAAGAGTATTAGCTGAGATGAATAAAATACATGAATAAGCATGATAAAAGCAGCCACCCAGTGATGACACTTAAAAATTGAGGTTATACATTAAATTATATATAATTACATATGAATTTATTTATTTGTTTTTTTTATATTATAATATTAAGTTAGCATATCTCTACACCAGTTGCGTTTTAAACGCCTTGGAGAACAAACACTTAATTTATTAAAGCGATGGACAAATTGTCAGATCAATATATTTTAAATAATATGATTTACCTACTGTAGTTGAGTTTTAGATTTGCAAAATGTACAAATTTAATTACCCACCTATCCTATTGATTATAGAATAGGTACCAATAGAACAAAAATTAACATTTACTTACATGATTACTGATTCAATATTCATCTATTTTTGAGTGGCCAGAAAGAGAAAGATAAAGTCCTTGAATCTATCACGACTGTAATTTGTCCGTTGTAAATTATTGTAATTTGTCCTTCTATTTCATCCTTTTTTTTCTTGTAAGTATTAGTATTTAATGGATTTTGTTCTTCTGTTTTAAAAAATGATTAACATTATTACATCTATAATCCAAGTAGTTGTTATAACTTATAACAGAACTGTACAGTGAATAAATTTTGTAACTATTTATTACGGTGATATTCATACGTTATTTTAACTTCAATTACTGTATAATTTTCTCTTTAATTTGTGTAATAAATCATATAACTTATTATAGCAGAAAAAACGTAAATTAGTATGTTGTTTATTTCTTTGAATATCACCGTAATAAATAGTTACAAAAATGTCAATGTTTAACAATCCTAAAATAATTATTTTCAGAGTTACAATCAAAAAGCTGAAAATCGAGCGCATTTTTTTTTTTTTTGATTGGCTGTAACTTGGTCAATTTTGGACTTAAAAAGTTGATTCAACTACCAAAATTCATTAAAAAATAGGCAAAAAATAATTAGTGGTTAAAGCAGGGGGTTGCCATTAAAAAAAAAAAAGTTGACATGCGCATGCGCGTGACTAGTTAAGTAAAAAAAATTCAAAGACCATAAAAATGTGTATTTTTATGTCATAACAACTGCCAAAGAAACGGAATTCAAATAGCAGGTCTCTACGCAAAGATATTGAGTGTTCTCGATTACCGTTTACACATTGTAGAAAATGAAAATATAAACATTCAGTAAAATTTTAATATACCTATCTACAGTTATTCGTTTTTGAATAATAACAAAATAGCAAAATCGGTACCATGAGAAATGGAGTAAATAGGTATCCAATAGGTATTGTAAAAATATGAACTTCAAACGCTCATAAAAATTTAATTTGATTTGCTTGAAGACACTTTTTTTTATAAAGATAGACGAACTTATGAATAATCTTGTATTAAATTTTTAAATCTTAGATTTAAAAAGAAAAAGGTGCTCTGCTGTATGCCTGTATAGTAGGTTACAGGTGGGTCACTGTATAATGGATGGTATTAAATTTGAATTCAATGATATAATAGTATCATATAAAAAAATAATATCATTGTATAAGAAAAATGATTCCGAGCGCAGACGGTATGTCAGTCTAGGTATAAGACATATTATATACTAATCTATGATATTAAAAAAAATTGACCTATAATAGGTACCTATAAATCTATAATAAATTCCAAATTAATCATATCACAATATTCATTAGGTACTTATAACGATAGTTATACCTACATCAATAACAAACCGTGATACTATCATCGACATATAGTAGTATACTTTAGAAATTTAAAGTACATTTATGTAATTTCGTCCAAATTTGAACTTAAAATGACAATAAAATAAAACTGTGCTTATGTGTTTTTTTAGATTTTTTGGTTACAGAATTAACTACTTAGGTGGAATCGTGTTTCAAATTTTCAATCCTTAGATATAAAATTTGAATATTTTATAAATTTTTAACTACAAAATACCTAATTACCTATTCAATTTTAAATTTGATAAATGTTGTCGAAATTCGATCTTTAAGTCCTTATAAAAAAAAAAATTGTGCCTATGTATTTTTAATATTTTTCAACTGATGTTGTAACAATAAATCAGGAGCCTTGTATTAAAATTTAACACTTTTTGACCCAACAGATAAAACTTATTGATATTTATAGAAAAAAAAAACGAAAAAAAATGAAAACTGAAAATGTCCGTAAAAAGCAAAAAATATTTTCAAAATTGCATGGTTTATAGGAAATGGTAATAAAATCATTCAGGGAAATTTTAATGTACCTATCTACAGTTATTCGTTTTTGAATTACAATAAAATATGAAAATCGAGTGAATATCCAATGTTGTAAAAATTTGAATTTCAAACGCTCATAAAAATTTAATTTGACTTTCTTATAGTCTTTTTTTTTTGATAAAAGTAGATAATCTTATAAGTAATCTCGTATTACATTTTAAAATCGTAGATTTAAAAAGAAAAATTTTTACGAATTCTTAACTCAAAATAATTTGCTAATTTTCGTGTTTTTTCCATATTTTATCAATTTTTGAACTTTAAATGCTTATAAAAAAAAACTGTGTCTAAGGATTTTTATTATTTTTCATCTGCCTTTGAATTTTGAAACAATGTACTAGGAGCCTTCTATTAAATTTTTAAGCTTTTTTAACCAACAAATAAAATTTTATTGATGTTTTTAGAAAAAAAACTAATAAAAATAGGAAAATTAAAATGATTCTAAACAGTTCAAAACCAATCATCATATTTCAAAAAATATTATCATGTATAGAAAATGCAAATATAAACAACCAGTAAAAATTTCATGCATATACATTCATTTGTTTTAGAGTTACACCAATAACCAAAATCAATTTTCTCAAAAACAGATTTTGCCTAAAAATTCCTGTTTTTAATTGATTTTTCTTTTGTTTTTCACGTCGCTTTTGAAAACTACTGGGAAATTTTTACTTTTGACCCCCCAAAGTACCAACTAGATTCGCATTCCTATCAGAAAAGATAGGTACTGTTGAAGAAAATCCAAGCACTTTTACTGTCCTAAAAGGTAATGACGGACACAAAAATAAAAAAAGAAAAACACACATCATTGTAAAATCAATACATTCATCGTTCCACTCAGAATCTAAAATTTTTATGAATTCTCAACTCAAAATAATTTGCTAATTTTTGTATTTTTCAGTATTTTGTCAAGATTTGTACTTTAGATGCATATAAAAAAAAAACTGTGACTAAGGATTTTTAATGCTTTTCAAATGTCATTGTAATAGTATAAGTAGGAGTAAAACAGTATAGAAGCTTTGTATTAAATTGTCAAGCCTTTTTACAAAACATAAAGTTTTATTGACATCCAAAGGAAAGATAAAAAGACTAATAAAATTGGAAACTGAAAATGTTCTTAAACAGTTCAAAACAAATCAAAATATTTTTAAAATTTTATCGTGTATAGAAAATGCAAATATAAACAACTAGTGAAATTTTCATGTATATACGTTCATCTTTTTTTCAAAGTTACACCAAAAACCAAAATCGATTTTGTCAAAAACCCAATTTGCTTAAAAATCCCCGTTTTTCCATAATTTTTCAAAACTATTGAGAATTTTAAAATTTTACCTCTCGAATGTCGGATTGCACCAACTAGATTCACTTTCCCATCAAACAAGATACTGTTAGTTATATCATGATGATTATGAATATGATTATGATTATTATTATTTATTAATTATTTCTATTATCAGTATTATCTTAACAGTTTTATGCTTCGACTTGCGCGTCAGTAAGTTACGATCGAAGACGGCGCGCGGCGATTGCAGCGGTGGTTGAGTACTTGACGTGTCTGACGGTGGTGTAATATTGATAAGACGGTCGTTGATAATTGTTATGTGCGCATCTATTATCAATATTATCATTAAATTATTCCAATCATTTAAATTTGAATTTTTTCGCGGATAATTTACGTAACGTCTACGGGTCCCCGGTCGCGCGTCGCTGTCACCGTTTCCGGTAAGTACAAATTCGATTTTTCGCTGTTGGCGTCCCGAACAGCGGTCGGCTACGTTCGTACGCCGATGCTGCCTTTGTCTCGATCATTGTCACTGCTGTCGTCGCGGCTTTTGCAGTCACTAGACCGACCTGACTTGATGACGACACTCGTCTTTCTGTATATTTTATGCTCACATGTGCTTATCCAGATGGTGAACGGCTGCGAGATGAACGGGACGGCCGTGGTGGACTCGGACGTGACGGTAGGACCGTCAACGTCGTCCGCTAGGTCCAATAAGCGTCGTGTACGTGGCACCACCAGCCGCACGGTCACCTTGCAAATGCTGTTGGAGACGAACATACTCGAGCCGGGAAACTCTGTCTTGTCACTCGAGTACATGGTACATGGAACAATCTTTGCCATCCATCATCCTGTCGAGCGGCATGCGCTTGCTCATAGTTGATCTGCATGGTTTTTATTTCCTTTCGTATTCGTCCATTTGATTACGGTTAATTACATTGGGTATAACACCTATCTGCAGTAGCTTTTGATTATGATGTTTCAATAGGAGTATGTTGTGTTTATACTGTATTGCTATTTAATTTATTTTCTTTTTCTGTGGCACAAGTTTGAACTTAAAAAAGACATATCGATTATGCATAATAATTATGTACTTATTATTGATAGAAATGTATTCCTTGTTGTGCTCTCATTCAATAATTTTTATTTTATTTTTATTTTTGAGCTTATTATTGCTGTGTGAGTAAACTGTCAAAAGGATTGAATATTTTTATTCCTGTTTTGAAATTGTGTTGAAAAGTAATTTGATTTAAGGATATATTAAAACAAGAAGTAAGAATTAAATGTAAGTTATGACTTTTTCTTTTGTTTTAAAATTATTTTAAATCGTAATTTTTTACAGGATTTTTAGTTTATATAATTTTGAAACCATCTAATTAATTTTTTTTCTTAGGGTCAACGATTTGTGGGAGATTTATTACCAGATGGTAAAATACGATCAGTTGAGACATTAAATGAATTTGCATCTCCTAGTGCATGGGCCTATAATTGTAAAAGTATAATTAACAAAATAAAAAAAGCTGGCTGTGGTTGGTCATCAGTAAGTACAATCTATAATAAATACATTAAATAGGTACATTCCTTAAAATCTAATAAAATTCTTTCTTACCCAAGTAGTTAAAATTAATAATACTATATTGTTCACTAAGTTTTTAGTATTTTTGTTTTTATTTTGATACTTATTAAGAAATTATTGCTTTACCTAATTTATATTTATTTAATAGAAAGAATACAGTTCATCTCAAGTAAGATGTTCTTATTATATAGATATACAACAATTTATAGTCCAAATTATTTCAACTTTGATAAAAAAGTTATTTATTAATCAATCATTCAATTAAGTTTTTTATACACAGTTAATAATTATTAATTTCTCTGTGTTTAAATCTTTAAAAAGTTTTTTTAGATTAGACATCAGTTTAATTTACTTTGAATTCATGGTTTATGAAAATAAATTAAATGTAGATACATTAGGTATTACTAACCTTTTTAATATCTTAGATTTAATCCAACCATAAGCAATATGAATTCATCGTATTATTTCAGCTTTCATTTTAATAATTTATATAGGTAGTATACCTATAATGGTTTAGAGAATAAGTGGTCTACACTGAATTCCCATTACTAGAATAGAATTTATTTTAGTTATTTAGGCAACAAATACTGAAATACGAGTATCTATAAGATTAATATTGTGTAGAATTTAGCTTGTTGGGATAATGCCATTTATAGATATTAATTTCAAAGTATGGGACAAAACACTATGTCTATACTCTATATTCTATAGTCAATAGGGGAGTGGGAGGGTTGAGTGGATGAGACCATAATGTCATACTTTCCATTGCAATAAATATATTCAACCAAGTATCTGGTGTCTAATACTATAAAAATCAATGGTTCTAAATTATAGTAACTTGATACTTTTTTGTTGTTTATCATGTTATCCATTTAGTTACACATGCTTCATTGTTAATAACAATGAAGCATGTTCTCTAAAGTATAACAATTTGTTATACAATACAGTTTTAATTGTCAGTATGAAATAGCCGAACCAAATAAATAAATATATTGCCAGTTGCTTTTGGTTCTCTAATGTGTTTACTTTAGTGAGAAACAGTTTTAGATGTATAGGTGTCCTCCCTAAATAAATTACATTATTTTCTAAGAATACTATCTAATAAACTGCTGTAATGCTATGGTTGAAAAAAAACTAGTTTAGCATTATAAAATCAAATATTTTACTAAGGCTGGGATTTTGATCTAGCAACATGATGCTCGTTTTATAACATACACGTTTCATGTACAGTAGAACCTCGATTATGCAAACTAATTGGGACCGCACATATTTCAGATACGCAAAAGTTAGAATACTGGAAATTGTTTAAAACAACATTATAATAACAAGTATTATAAAGTAATACTTTTTTTATTATTCCATAACAATTTAATTAAAACACATGTTAATATACATAATTTCATTTGTCTTATCCTTATTAATTGTTAGTAAAATATAATATTGTAGCTACAAGCCTGCAACAATCATTAGATGTATTGAAAAAACTCGTTCAGGCGCGTAGCCAGAATTATTTAATAGGGGGGGGGGTTGTTTCAATTTAATATTTCAATAGAACTTGTGCCCTCCCCTGGTTGTATTAAAATATTTTTGGATTATATGTCCGATGTGGTGGTGGTGGGGGGGGGGGGTGTTTTAATGCCCAAAATATCCTCCCTAGATATACCCCTGAATCGTGTGTTAATTTTTCGTCATGATTAATGAACTAAAATAAATTACTACTATAACACCAAGTATATGCTTTACTATACCTTATTCAAAATATGAGAGCACCAGTTTGAGAATGCATAAATGATGCTAGAATGGTAAAGGCAGCTGTGTAAACTCAAATTTATCCCCAAAAATCTATTGCAATCCACATGGTTTATTTATTTTATTTATATTTTAAAAGGTTAAAATATAGCTCTAAAAACAACATTTGTTTACTATTATTATAACTTATAACTTTATTAATTTATAAATTATAATTTAAAATTTAATAAAATATAGGTTCTTATACTTTGTTCCAAAATAGTCAATAGATGACACTAGATTTACGTAACAAAACCGGTTTTGGTTGTGGCCACCTGGTGTCTTCTCTTTTGGAACAAAGTATAGTATTAAACAGACATTTTCAAATTTGAATTAGTTATTTTTAATTTATAGATTCGATATAAAGGAAAGAAATTGGATGCATACAAGCATGCATATTTTAGAAAAAGAGAATCATCTAATGTAGAGCACAATATAGTTCCAGGTAAGAATTTAAATATTTAATATTTTAGTAGGACTTAAATTGACATTTACATATTTATTTTTATAAACAAAATTTGATTTTGTTTTATTGTTAAAATTAAATTAATATTTTCCTTATATTGATAAATATAATAAAGGTTCAGTGGTGTCAAAGTTTTTAAAATGTTGTTGGCAATTTCAAAACTGCTGCCCATATCTTTTTAGAAAATTAAAATATAGTAAAAAACAATAGTACAAACACAAGTATTGTTTTTCTTTAAGTTCTCCTAATAAGTTAATTTACTTTAAAATGTAAAGTTATGAACATAGAATTGGTGTCTGAACTCAAATTTGCTATGTGGTATGTATTTACAAGGAAGACAACACTGAACACATGCGGATGTTCTATCACCGTCAGGATAATATTCTTCATATATTTACTTCTTTTATTTAAAACAAGGTGCTATAAAAAATGTTAATAAAGAACTGCTTTTAGTTGAAGATGCAGAATCTGATGTCTCATATGCAATTCAAAATGAAGTTTTACCATTGACTCCATCAACTGAGTCACATGTTGCAAAAGAACCTATCAAATTTAGTGAAATTTGTTCGAGATCTAGTAATCAGTAAGTTTATTTAACTTAATTTAGTTTGTTTTCTTAATGCATAATAATTAAAATGTTTTGCAAAGTTTTTATTTGCATCTTTGAGAATTATTGCTGTGCAAATTTAGGATAATTTTGTATCATCCTAAAATAATTAAAAAGAAGACAAAATAATTTACTCACCAGTTGTATCATTTTAAAATGTAGTTAAAAAAAAAAACATATCATATGCATTTCTTAGTAACTATTCTTTTATCTTGTATAATAATAATAATTAATAAACTAATATATTGGATGATGACAATATTTTTGCAGAAATCTCAATACATTAGTGGAATGTACAGATTGGTCCTATATTAATAAAGTCCAACCATTTCATGTGAATATATCATCAAACGCAAAATTATTACTAGATTTTCACTGCCATCTGATGAGTTCAGAAGTCGTTGGGTATCTTGCTGGAAATTGGGATTTTTCTACACAAAGTTTGTGTTTATTAATTTATTTTATATGGATATTTTTTTTCAATGTTTACATTTCATAGCACTGACTGTGAAAAACGCATACCCATTCAGAAGTCGTCTACATGATGCTGAACTCACGTCATTGATCGAAGAAGAAATACGAAACACTTTTACAGCTAAAAACATGGTGCTAGTTGGATGGTATCATTCGCATCCTGAAACGATCGCTACACCCACATTAAGAGATATCGAAGCCCAACTCGATTATGAAGTACAAATAAAAGGACCAACCGTCGAATCGTACATTCCATGTGTCGGAATCATTTGTTGTAAGACATTTTTTACTGTTCAGTTATTATTTTGAAAAATGATTGATTTAATTCTATAAAAATTGATTTAGCTCCTTACGACAAAGGCAAATCGACCCTTGATTCAACTATCACTTGTTATTGGGTACTACCATCGTTTGAAAATGAAATACACGATTATGGACGTCCAATGAACATGCATTTTACTACTAAACCAGAAAAATCATTAACACTAGATATTGTTATGGCATTAGTAAGTTGTATCCAAACAACCCTAAATTTAAATATATTGCTTTAAATGCTGTAGGCTGTCATTATAATCATATACCACTATTTATAGAAATACTCGTTCGTTTCTTTTTTTCAGAAAAAATGTGTTGATTTCAATAAATATGAACCGGATGTAATTAATTTTAAAGACAAATACAAAAACGATGTGACTTATTTGGAAAAACTTAAGGTACACATTTTATTAAATTGTTAAAAAATTATAAATAATATTATTCAATGTGTTTTTCTTTAGATTTCGTTGATGGATAAATTTCCAAAAGATGATACAATACATAGATTTTTATGGAATTTCTTAAGTGAAATAGTTTGTATTGGTAGTTCAGGCGATACTGCCAAAAATAATTTGCAAAATTTGATTGCTGTAATCTCATCACGTCAACTCTTACTGTCAACTTCAAGTTTTCAAACACCTAATGCTTTGGTTGAACATTTAGAGTCTTATTTGAAATCATGTAATGCTAACAGTTTGACGTTAGAAGATGTTCCTACAACTAGTGATGGGTCAAACATAACCTCAGCGAGTATCGCCAGTTCTCTATTTAACGATTTAGACTTTTCTAAAGCAATGTCTTTGATAGGACTATCTCCGTCACGGTATCAAACCGATCCTTTGAAATAGGTTTACAACTTTTAAATTATTAAATTTAATTTTTGTAGTCATTGATACATATATTAGAAATATATATGTATATTATATTATTATGTAATAATAAATATACTTTTAAACTAACTAAATATCAATAGATACATAAATATTTAAATAAGAACTATTTTTTATTATGTCAACAAATATTGAATTGTATAATATAAAAATCAGTTTTTGAACATTAAACGATTACATTTAAATATAATTTAACTATTGCATTGTTTTTCTTGGAACTTTAAAGTTTTAAAAATTCACAATGTTGAAATACAGTGAAAATTGGTTTTAAAAAAAAAGTTAAGAAATTTAAACTTATTGGTTATTAATTATTAGATTTTTTGTTTTAAAATTATGATTAAAAGAGATCTAAATATTTCAGTTGTTTTTTTTTTTTTTTGTTATAACCAGGATTCTATGATTAAATAATTTTGTTATAAATGACCCTTACAATGTCATACAATCCAATTTTACTAAAACTTATAAACATTTGTAATAATTGACTATTTTATTATTATTTTTTAATGTTTATTGTTTTGTAATAACTAAATGTGCCGAATAATAGTATGTGTTTTTAAATGTTTGATACAAATAAACATATTTTTTTTTTATTTAATTTTTCATACATTTAGTAATATTTTGCTACAATTTAAGTAAAATTTCACAACTCATAAGCTAGTTGAGATTTTTCATTGGGTGTGTGGGGTCTTGTAAATTAATTAAGATTTTCTTTTTATAATAATAGCCAGTTAGCCCCCCTCCCCTGAATACCCCACTGATCTACATAATCTTGTCAATATTTACTATGTAGGTATAATACATAAAAGCTATGGCTGTACACTTTCACTGGGGATACTGTTTCAGTTTGTATAAAGGGGTTCAAATATTTTATGATGAGAATTCTTCCCCCTCAACAGTCCAATTATTGTTAAAAATAATTTCACATATTTTTATTACATTTTTTTTCTTGAAATTAAACATAATAATATTAATAGGTCTATGAATAAAACATTCTTTGAGACTTGATACTTACCAGTGTTGTGTAGTAACGTAACAAAAGTAACACGTTACTTTGCATGTAACGCGTTACTTAATTTCCAAGTAACGGAATTGTAATGGAAATTACTTTTGAAAAGTAATATAAATAGAATAACGCGTTACAGTAACGAATTATTAAGTACCTACCTACCTATTACGAATTGGCAAAAAAATACATGTATAAAGCGGGTATTATTATGTTTACCAATCTAATATGTATATATATTTAATTTTAACTCTCCACAATTCAGTTTTTAATAATTTTGACATTTGAAATGTCTAATTGCACCGTAAATCACAAGAACAGTTAATTAAATTTACTATTGAATTTGATTCCTTTAAATAGGTTTCCTATGAATAGCTTGTGTGGAAGACTAAGTTTTATACAAAACTATACAGGTTTTATATAGAAATTGGTTGTTGAATGTGCTTGCAGAAGATAATTGACAAGAAATTAATTTCTTTTTTTTTGTAAAGAGAAAGTAATGAGGTACTTTTCTATTTGAAAAGTAAAGTAATTTCATAACAGTTTTATTTGAGTAACAATTAAAGTAACTTAATGACATGTATCTCTTAATAACGAGTAATGTAACTTAATTACTTTTTAAAAGTAACTTACCCAACACTGATACTTACCTAAAACGAGAATAAAAAAGGTGGGCAAGTGGATGTCGCTCTGCTGTACAGTTGTAGGTTACAAGTGGGTCACTGTATAATGGATGCTTTTAAATTTGAATTCAATGATATAATATCATTGTATAAGAAAAACGATTCTGAGCGAAGACGGTATGTCAGTCTAGGTTTAAGACAAATTCTATACATATCGATGGTATTAAAAAAAAATTGACCTATAATAAATTCCAAATTATCATAATATCCATTAGGTACTTATAACACGTTATACATCAACATCAATAACAAACCCTGATACTATCATAGATATATAATAGTACACTTTAGAAGTTTCAAGTAGGTACCCACGAATAATATTATATAATCACAACAAAATAACTATGTTTTTTAATATGTAATTTCGTCCAAATTTGAACATAAAATGACTATAAAAATAAACTGTGATTTTATATTTTTTAGATTTTTTGGTAAGAGAATTAACTACTTACGTGGAATCTTGTTTTAAATTTTCAATCCTTAGCTACAAAAACTGAACATTTTATAATTTATTAATTACGATGATTAATAATTTTCGAGATTTTGAAAAATGCTGTCAAAATTCGATGTTTAAATGCTTATAAAAAAAAATTGTGCCTATTAATTTCACTATATTACAATATATCAGGAGCCTTGTATTAAATTTTTACACTTTTTGGCCCAACAGATAAAACTTTATTGATATTCATAGAAAAAAAAACTAAAAAAATTGAAAAATGAAAATATCCGTAACAGCTCAAAAAGAGTCAAAATATTTTCAAAATTGTATGGTGTATAGGGAATGCTAATGTTAACATTCAGTGAAATTGTCATGTAGGTATCTATAGTTATTCGTTTATGAATAACAACAAAATAAGGAAATCGCTACATGAGAAATCAAGTGAACATTCAATGTTGTAAAAATTTGAATTTCAAACGCTCATAAAAATTTAATTTGACTGTCCGGTAGAGATTTTTTTAATGATAAAGGTAGACATACTTATGAGTAATCTTGTATTACATTTTCAAATCTTAGATTTAAAAAGAAAAATTTTTACGAATTCTTAACTCAAAATAATTTGCTAATTTTCGTGATTTTTCCATATTTTGTCAATTTTTGAACTTTAAATGCTTATAAAAAAAAACTGTGATGAACGATTTTTAATATTTTTCATCTGCCTTTGAAACAATATACTAGGAGTCTTCTATTAAATTTTCAAGTTTTTTTAACCAACAAATAACATTTTATTGATATTTCTAGAAAAAAAACTAAAAACATAGGAAAAATGAAAATGTCCCTAAACAGTTCAAAATAAATCAAAATATTTTGAAAATGTTATCGTGTATAGAAAATGCAAATATAAACAACCAGTGAAAATTTCATGTATCTACGTTCATTTTTTTTTAAAGTTACACCAAATCCAAATTCAATTTTCTGAAAAATCGATTTTGCGTAAAAATTCTCGTTTATCCTTAATTTTTCTTTTGTTTTTCTTGGCGCTTTTGAAAAGTACTGGGAATTTTAAATTTTGACCTCCCCAATGCACCAACGATATTCACTTTCCAATCGAACAAGATACTGAAGTCGAAAATCGAAGCATAATTTCAACTACTTATCGTGTACACAGACACAAAAAAAAAAAAAATAAAAAAAACACACACTATTGTAAAAATCAATACATTCATCGTTCCACTCAGAATCTAAAACACACACCATTGTAAAATCAATACATTCATCGTTTCACTCAGAATCTAAAAGTAATTATTTATGATTAGCAATTTAACATATATAAACAACAATAAACCATAATAGTTATTACTATTATTTTATTCGTAATATCAAAATTGAACCAAATGTAGGAAAAAAAATTTAATAGATATTCTATCTTGAACGCCAAGACCAAAGTATTGACCAACAAAATCATCAGTCAACACCTAATTTAGGATAAAAATTGCAAAAAATTGCACACATATATTACCTGGTTGAATACCTATCAACTTTTTGATTATTATTAGTTAATTTCTATTGTTAGTTCATAGTTGTTACAAAAATTGTTTAACACAATGAATGATAAAAAAAAATATACACGAGTGTAGGTTTCTGCATAAAGAAAAGAAAAATTAATGGACTACTGCGTTCCCAGAGATAACTGTCTATTTTACCAAGTATAATATTACATTCATGTACATTTTCAATTTTTCACTATGTAGGTGTGTGACGCTGGTACCCGCAAGTTTGAAATTCAACTCAAAAACCACACCAGTACCTAATTGTTATACATTTTGTACACCAATTGCCTTGATTGAATATAACGAATATTAAAAGGAATAAAAAATCTATATAGAATAAAATATTGATATTGAGTAAGCAATCTATATTTAATAAAAAATTGTGTATTCAATAAATAAAACTTTGATTGAATAAAACAAATCTTAATAGAAGAAAAAATTTGATAAGAAATCTAAATTTGATAAAAATGTATGGTTAACGGAAAAAAAGTCTGGCGGAAAAAAGTCCTGGAAAAAAAGTCTCAAGAAAAATTTTCTTTAATGTTTTTTAATAAATTAAGTTTTTTTTTATCGAATATAGTTATCTATTATATTTACCTATTTTATTATGTACAGATATTTTATTTAATTTTGTTTTTTATAAAGATTTTTTTTATTTCTATTTTGATTTGTTCTATTCAATCAAGGTTTTTTTTTATTGAATATAACTTTTAGATTCTGAGTGAAACGATGAATGTATTGATTTTACAATGATGTGTGTTTTTTTTTTTTTTTTTTTATTTTTTTATTTTTGTGTCTGTGTACACGATAAGTAGTCGAAATAATGCTTCGATTTTCGACTTCAGTATCTTGTTCGATTGGAAAGTGAATATCGTTGGTGCATTGGGGAGGTCAAAATTTAAAATAGTTTTCACAAGCGCCGGGAAAAACAACATAAAAATTAAGGAAAAACGGGAATTTTTACGCAAAATCAGTTTTTGACAAAATCGAATTTGGTTTTTGGTGTAACTTTAAAACAAATGACCGTAGATACATGAAATTTTCACTGGTTGTTTATATTTGCATTTTCTATACACGATAACATTTTCAAAATATTTTGATTTGTTTTGAACTGTTTAGGGACATTTTCATTTTCCATTTTTTTTTAGTTTTTTTTCTTTGTTGGTTGCGAAAGCTTGAAAATTTAATAGAAGGCTCCTAATATGTTGTTTCAAAGGCAGATGAAAAATATTAAAAATCCTTAGTCACAATTTTTTTTTATAAGCATTTAAAGTTCAAAAATTGACAAAATATGGAAAAATCACGAAAATTAGCAAATTATTTTGAGTTAAGAATTCGTAAAAATTTTTCTTTTTAAATCTAAGATTTGAAAATGAAACACAAGATTCCTTATAAGATTATCTACCTTTATCAATAAAAAAATCTCTACCGGACAGTCAAATTAAATTTTTATGAGCGTTTGAAATTCAAATTTTTACAACATTGGATTTTCACTCGATTACTCATGTAGCGATTTCCTTATTTTGTTGCAATTCAAAAACGAACAATTGTAGATACATGAAAATTTCACTGAATGTTTAAATTAGCATTTTCTATACACCATACAATTTTGAAAATATTTTGACTCTTTTTGAGCTGTTTATGGACATTTACAGCTTTCAATTTTTTTTAGTTTTTTTTTCTACAAATATCAATAAAGTTTTATCTGTTGGGCCAAAAAGTGTAAAAATTTTATACAAGGCTCCTGATATATTGTTACAATAGCAGTTGAAAAATATTAAAAATACATAGGCACAGTTTTTTTTTATAAGCATTTAAAGATCGAATTTTGACAGAATTTTTCAAAATCTCGAAAATTATTAATCATCGTAATTAATAAATTCTAAAATGTTCAGTTTTTATAGCTAAGGATTGAAAATTTAAAACAAGATTCTACGTAAGTAGTTAATTCTCTTACCGAAAAATCTAAAAAATATACAATCACAGTTTATTTTTATAGTAATTTTATGTTCAAATTTGGACGAAATTACATGTTAAAAACCTAGTTATTTTGTTGTGATTATAATATTATTCGTGGGTACCTACTTGAAACTTCTAAAGTGTACTATTATATATCAATGATAGTATCAAGGTTTGTTATTGATCTTGATGTATAACGTGTTATAAGTACCTAATGGATATTGTGATAATGTGATATGATTAATTTGGAATTTATTATAGGTCAATTTTTTTTTAATACCATAGATATGTATATAATTTGTCTTAACCCTAGACTGACATACCGTCTTCGCTCAGAATCGTTTTTCTTATACAATGATATTGTATCATTGAATTCAAATTTAATACCATCCATTATACAGTGACCCACTTGTAACCTACAGTACAGCAGAGCGACATCCACTTACCCACCTTTTTTTTTATTATAAATATAGATTTTTTTTTGAATATAGATTTATTATTAAGTTTATTTTTTATTTCATTTTAGATTAGTTATATTCAATCAAGGTTTTTATCAAATAAACAATTTTTTCTTCACTATAGATAAGAAATTCACTATAAGAAACAATTAGTTACTAAAAGGTTATTAAATTTGGGATGATTCCAGATTCGATAGGAAAAAGTCGTGAGGCTTTGTGAAGTTAGCATGTTTAAAATTAATTTTGAGAATTTGGGGAGGTGTACAAATGTTTATATAAAGATTAAAAATGTGTACAAATGGAATAAAAATCGTTGTTACCATTTTGGAGTCCAAAAGTCGACTATACAAATAGTGGGGTGTGACGCTGGCACCCGGAAATCGATTTTGGGAAATTTTGGAGTTGTGGTTACAAATTTGTACAAATTGTATAACAATTACTGATGTGGTTTTTGAGTTGAATTTTAAACTTGTGTACTTTGCACCTTCACTATGTGTATTTGTTTTTTTATTTTTAAATGTCTTTCGTCTGTAGGTAATCTGTAACATATTAGATAAAAAAATATTTTAGGAGGCATATTTATGACATGTCATATTATTATGTTTGGTGGGTCACATTATTCTATAAATCTGGGCCTGTTAAATAGGTACCAACCGACTCGTCCTACTCCCTATAAGTTGTGTCATAAAAGACAATCTAACGTAGCTAATAACATTATCCGGACCAGAAATTCATTGTATTATTATACAGGCTATAGGCTAAATTATTGTTACCGGGAAATATATGAAAAGGGCCCAAAGGAAAAAAAGTTACTACCGACTAGTTCGGTTACATAAGACCAACTCATGCGAGATTTCACTCTGCACTTCTGCAGTCTGCAACCGCCTCCCTTTTATCAAGTACAAAATGTATTTATTTTTTGATAGTGCCTCGTGTACGTTTGAATGATTTGAATAGCGAACACTGTAATAGTATGTAAATAATAATAATAAAAAAATCGGGTAAGTGGGTGTCAATCTGCTGTACAGTAGGTAGGTTTCAAACTTGTGACCGTAATGGATGGTGTTAAAATTGAATTCAATATGATATAATATCGTATTGTAACTAAAAACGATTTTGAACGGAGACGGTTATTGTCAGCCTTTAATCTATATATATAAAAATGAATTGCTGTTTGTCAGTCTCGCTAAAATCATACACTTAAGTACAAACATCACTCGGTGAATCGCCTACCTGGTACCTATATACTGCTATGAATCAGAATTTTTATTCCGGGCAACGGAATAGTTAAGATATATTTTGAACACCATACACCGAATAATAAATAACGAATTGAACACAATTTGAGTCATATACAGTTGGTACATTTAACGGGTAACGAAGTGCACGAGATCAGCTTCCTAATATATTATACATATTTTATATTGTAATTATCAATACGGTAGTCGGTTAAGTTGAATTATTATTATTTGTTTATTATCATATTAGTATATAATAATATACTTCAGAAGTTTCAAGTACCCATGAATAATATTTTTAAATATAACACAAAACTAAAATCGTTCTTCTACGTTTAGATATCTAATATCGTCCATATTTGAACATAAAATACCTATAAAAAAAAAACAGTATTTTTATATTTTGTTGTTACAGAATAATAACCTACTTACACGGAACCTTGTTTTCAATTTTCAATTCTTAGCAATAAAAGTTGAATATTTTAAATATGTTTAACTTCATTTTCAAATCATTTTTAAACTTTAAATTTGATAAATTTTGTCAAAATTCGAATTTAAAATTCTTATAAATTAAAATTGTGCCTAACTATTTATAATCTTTTAAAACTGCTTTTGTAACGATATATCAGGAGTCTTTTATTAAACGTTCACGCTTTTTGAGCCAACAAATAAAATTGTATTGACATTTATAGAAATAAAACTAAAAAAATTTAAAAATTTAAAATGTCTGTTACAGCTTAAAACGAGTTAAAATAATTTGAACATTTTATCAAGCATAGTAATTGATAAAATAAACATAATACTGTGTAAATTATTTATCTGCAGTTATTCGTTTTTGAATTACAATAAATAAAAAAATCGCTACATGATAGATTGAGTGATTATCCAATGTTGTAAAGATTTCTGAACTTAAAAGTTCGTAAAAATGTAATTTGATTTTCTGGTGGACCTTTTTTTTTGATAAAGGTAGACAAACTTATGAGAAGTCCTGTCCATAAACAGCTCAAAACAAATTTTGTGTAGTATAGAAAATTCTAATAACAAAAACAAAACAAAAAAAAAAACAAAACACACCATTGTAAAATCAATAAATTTATCGCAATACAGAATCTAAAAGGTCTACAGATATGAGGGCCTACAGGGATTTGTCTGGTATCTCGGTGGGCCGATACCCTGTTATAATATGAAAAAAATATATACTTGACCTGCAGACTGCAGTGACCAACAAGATGACGAAAAAATAATAAAATCTATGGCTATATATATTTAACGCGATAGCATTAAAAAAAAATCAAAAAAACTTCTTAGTAACGACTCGGCGCCGTGGAAACCAAACGGCACTCAAAACGTACAACTATCATCCCAGGCATAATATTATATTATTATTTCGTCAACTTGGAAAATTCGGTGAACTCGACGACAAACAGAAGGTACCTCTATTTACCCATATATAAGTGACATAAGGTTGTGTCCCCTGGAAAAACCGGCCTGACAATGACCGCGAATGTGTTTTTCGGCTCTTCACCGTCCCTGGAAATTGAGCCCAAGTTTGTGTTCGGTCTGAACAGCAACGTGCCGGGAAACTGTCTGTACTGGAAAAACGATGTGATCGTGTACCCGGCCATGTCAGTCATTGTCATCTACAACCTGAAGAACAACACGCAGAGGTTCATCAACCTGACCGAAGGACCGCGGAATGCCATCACGGCCATGGCCTTGAACACCAACTAGTATGTATGATCAGACACGTAGGTTATAGACAACTTTTATAAATTTTTATAAATTTGCTATGTATCAGAAATCAACCTCAAAGTTGGAAATCAAAGTGTTTTATCTACAATAAAAAAAGAAACATCATTGTAAAATTAACACATTTATCGCTCCTCTCAGAATAAAAAAATTGAATAGCAATCGTCTGGACAATAACACAGGTTATTGGTGATTTTTTTCCCCCGATTGTTAAGAATAGTACTGATGGGTGGTTTTAGATTCTAAGCGGATCGATGAATGTATTGGTTTTACAATGATGTGTGTTTTATTTATTTATTTTTTTTTTTGTGCACCTTTTGGGGCAGTAAAAATGCATTGATTTTCAAATTTAGTTATGCATTAATGTATATTGTTCGATGGGAAAGTGAATCTAGTTGGTGCATTTGGGAAGACAAAATTTAAAATTCCCAGTAGTTTTCAAAAGCACCGGGAAAAAGAAAAAAAAAATAAGGAGAAATTAGTATTTTTTCTCAAAATCAGTGTTTGTCAAAATATATTTTGGTTTTTGGTGTAACTCTAAAACAAATTAAGTGCCATGAACATTTCACTGAATGTTTATATTAGCATTTTCTATGTACCGCCAAAATCACGAAAGTATGCAAATTATTTTGAGTTAGAAATTCATAAAAATGTTTTTTTTTTTATATAAGAATTAAAAATTTAATACAAGATTTCTCATAAGATTGTCTACCTTTATCAAAAAAAAAATGTCGAATGGAAAGTTAAATTAAACTTTTGTGAACTTTGAAGTTGTAAAATATTTTATATACATTGCTACAATTTTTATTTATAAGCATTTAAAGTTAAAATGTTGACAAAAATTATCAAATTTAAAATTTAAAAAGGTGGGCAAGTGAATGTCGCTCTGATGTACAGTAGGTTAAAAGTGGGCCACTGTATAATAATGGATGCTATTACATTTGAATTCAATGATATGATATCATTGTATAACAAAAACGATTCTGAGCGGAGATGGTATGTCAGTCTAGGTATAAGACATATATATATATATATACCTATCTATGGATTTAAAAAAAAATAGAAAAAGACATATTATATACTTATATATGGTATAAAAAAAAAAAATTGTACCTATATCTAATAATTTCCAAATTAATCATATCACAATATCCATTAGATATCTACTTATAACGTGTTACACATCAACAAAAATCCATGATACTATCATAGATATATTATAATAGTATACTTTAGAAGTTTCAATTAGTACCCAAGAATAATATTATACAATCACAACAAAATAACTAAAATAGTTATTCTAGGTTTTTAATATGTAATTTCGTCCAAATTTGAACTTAAAATTACTATAAAAATAAACTGTGTTTATGTATTTTTAGATTTTTTGGTAACAGAATTGACTACTTACGCGGAATCTTGTTTTAAATTGTCAATCCTTAGATGTGAAAGTTGAACGTTTTAAACATTTTTAACTACAAAATATTATTCAATTTTAAATTTGATACATTTTGTAAAAATTTGATATTCATATGGTTTTGACCTCCAATGCACCAACAATATTCACTTTCCCATCGAATAAGATTCTAAAGTTGACTACTATATTTATTTATTATTTACTTATTTCGACTACTATTATCGTCAGGGCCGGCGTCGTATGATTTTGACGGGCGGGGGGAGCAAGTATTTGCCGACTGAAATATAATTTATGCCGACTGTAGAAATGTCGACCAGTAATGTCTTAAAAGAAACTATGTGAAGTACCTATAAAAATTCCTGTTTTTTTTTGTATAATAGGTAAGGTGCGTTAAAATAATTAAAATTTGATAAATATTATACTACCTAAAAAACATGAAAAAAAAAATTAAAAAAATTGAGCTAAACAATTTTGAATAGTTCTATGCATATAGACATATAGTCATATAGTTATACCAGGGGCGGACTGGCTTCTTTAGAGCGGCCCGGGAATTTTGTTTAAAGTGGCCCAAAAACTGTAGTCTAACCTAATTATAACATTTACGTTTAATATACGACACATTTTTTCCATTGCATATTCAAAATATAAATAATAACATCAGATATATCATACGTTTTAGGTAATATATTTAATTTACTGGCTTAAGGAATTAATAATTTATGAAAATAATGCTTTGCTTTTTTAGGCTAAACGGTCTATAACTGTTTGGTGCTGTATGTAATTTAAAATATTTTTTTCTGTAGCCATTAAGACAAAAGCTTCTAGATTATTCCGTGTCATGCTGTTCCTATAAACGGTTTTCACCCGAAAAGACAATTTCATTCATTTTTATAGTATAAAAAACAATTAAAAATTCAATAAATTAATTCATGTTTATTTTATTATTTAAATATGTTGTTGTTGCATACATATTAATATATTATTAATTATAATTTAGTAAAATAGTTCACGACTCACATTGTATTGCCATTTGTCGCGCAAACCAAATTTTACAAAACTGTCTAAAATAGTTTTATCTACTATATTTATCTTACCTTTTAAAAGGCGATATCGGGATCGTAAATATTCAAAAGGTACGTGCTTCTTTCCAGTAGTCAATGCAAAATATAAATTAACTATTATTAGTTATTACTTATTACAATATTACAGACGACAGACTCGTGAACGAAATACGAAAACAGAATATTATATTATTTTTAAATAATATTATATTGAATTATCGTATACAAACAAATAGTGATACAAACCCAAATGGTTGCCGGATGCGTTATTGGCTATTATACCTATTTATATAAACCAAAATTATTTTTATAACTGTGTCTTAGAACAACAAAATATAATTTTTGGTATGATTATTATCGTATTATTTATGCTATATTTTATAGATTTTAAATACACCAAACACTGAATACTATATTATTATAATTTAAAAATTATAATAAGTTAGTTATTTGTACAATCAAACTGCCCCGCCCGAGACGGCCTATAATCTCATTATTCGACCGGCCCATCGGGAAATTTCCCGATCTCCCGATCTGCCAGTCCGCCCCTGAGTTATACTACTAATTGTTAGGTACTTGTATATCATACAGCTTCTAGCCGTACAGGTACAGGATTGTCTGGATTATTTAAACTTTAAAAGCTGTATATTATTAAATCAATATAATATAATAAGGGTTATAGGAACCAAAATCTAAAATAAAACTTCGTCATTTGCATGTTACACTTATGGAAGAACCTAGGTAAACCATTGCCGTGTAAAAATTGATCAGGAACATAATATATTAAAATGTGCTTGCCAGTGGTTGTTTAAGTTACCCATTTGGGCTGATTGAAACTTTTACACCCTCTCTATTAAAAACTGAAATGACACCACTGACTGTAATAATAACAATATGGACCTACCACGCACAGCCCACAGATATGTGCTTGAGTTAGCGATTAGACATAGCATACCGATGGACGACGGTATTAAAAAAGTTATTATAGGCATTATATACGTATAGCAATCGGCAGTATTTTGAATTCTAAATCAGTAAACTCTTAAATTGTCAAGTGCGTATAGTCGAAAAACAAGCTAGGAATTCTACTTTCCCTTATTTGTATACTAAAACTATTGTAGAGTCAATAGTCATTGATTAAATAATAAATATCCACTTATATTTAACATTTTTATAAGATAGTAAACTATTAATAGTGTCATCCTCTGTAATTACTGATTTCGAAATGAAAATACTGCTGACTGCCGAGGACCCGTTCTCGTTTTTATTGTTAAAATTATAATCTAAGAAAATCTAGGAAAACAGTTTTTAACAAGTCGTATAATTTCTGACAGCTCTCTGTTATTAAGAAAATGCCGACTGATAGTTACGAAAAATTCAAAAGGGGGAGGGGTGTGTGATGACCTACCATACCCTCATTGACGCCGGCCCTGCTTATCGTGTACACAGACACACAAAAAAAACACACATCTTTGTAAAATCAATACATTCATCGTTCCACTCAGAATCTAAAATGATTTTGTAGTTAAAAATGTATGAAATGTTCAACTTGTATTGCTAAGAATGAAAAATTTCACTCAAGTATGTTATTCTGTAATCAAAAAATATAAAAACACAGTTTTTTTCTAATTATTTTATGTTCAAATTTGTACAAAATTAGATATTTAAGCTAAGAAAAACTATTTTAGTTTTGTGTTATATTTAAAAAATATTATTCGTGGGTACCTACTTGAAACTTCTAAAGTATATTATTGTATACGAATATGATAATAAACAAATAGGTAATAATAATTAACCTTACCGGCTACCGTATAATACCCTAATAATAACAATATAAAATATCCTACTCATAAATCATCTTCGTTCAGAATCGTTTTTATTAGGTATACAATAATATTGTATCATTCAATAAATTGTGATTACTGATGATAGGACATACGAAAAAAAAATAATCTAAAAATAAGGAAAAACAAGAATTTTTATCAAATGTTTATAATATTAGTATTTTCTATATATCTATAATTTTTTTAATATTTAGATTTTTATTGAATTACCTATGTGTAGTCACTTTAAGTTGTTATTACATATTACTGGAATTTCGAAAAAAAAAAATAGTAAACAAACAATAATTTTTTGAGAGTTTGAAGTTAGAAATTTAGAATTTTATCTCATTTTCATATACATTTTTATTGTTTTTGTATTCTTGAGGATAATAATTTTTTCTTCTTATCTTTATTTATGAGTTTATAATATAAATTACTGACTTTGGCCGTAAATCATCAACATTAACACTGAAATATTGTAAATAGTAGATTGTTACAATTATAAATTATTATAAAATTCAGTCATTCAGATAATGAACTTATTTTCATTTTATTTTAAAACTTTAAATAAAATGCCTTCAAGGCCACTTTTTATATTAATAAAATTTATTTAAAAATGAACACCATCGATATTATTGAATTTTTTAATTATTTTTTTTAATTTACCTAGGTATCTATCTAGTTAGTTAGTTAGACTAGGTATGTAATTGAAATTTTAATCATCGAGTATCTATAATATCAAGCCATCAAGGCGAATACTCCATATACAATTATCCATAGTTGGTACTTGATACAATGTGTTGTATCATGCATAATATATAAAAATAATGGTATAAGTCTAGTTTACCGGGCACCTTTTTTTTTTTTTTTTGAAAAGGGTTGTTTTGACGAGTTAAGAACGATGGTGCAAAAATAAAATTGCGGAAATGATTATTTTGGAAGTTATAGCTTCCCAAAGTTAACGATTTTACGTTTATACGCGTGCGCGCAACACTACTATAATGCCGCGCGGAGGACCTCGAGTTTGGCGACCGGAGGACTTTTTTAATTGTTTTTATCTTTTATGATAACTGATACAACAATTAGTAATTACTAATTACCCTGTGAACTACTTGAGGTGTTGTTGCATAGCAAGTCGATGGATATTTTCGATTTGCGGAGCGGAGCGACGGCGCCGAGGAGCGTAGCGACGAGTGTCGAAAACTGTGTAATCACTGCCCTGGCGCCCTGCTTACTGTAGGTAATTAACTATAGGTAATTTGGTTATCTATAAAAGATATAGGTAATTAATAATATAATTATAATAGGAATAGTAATATAGTTATTTAATTGGGTATGCCATCACAATAAAACAATTAAAAAAGTCCTCCGGTCGCCAAACTCGAGGTCCTCCGCCCGGTATTATAGTAGTGTTGCGCGCACGCGTATAAACGTAAAATCATTAACTTTGGGAAGCTATAACTTCCAAAATAATCATTTCCGCAATTTTATTTTTGCACCATCGTTCTTAACTCGTCAAAACAACCCTTTTCAAAAAAAAAATTTCAAAAAAAAATGTGCCCGGTAAACTAGACTTGTTCCAAAATAATATAATTAAAACTATTAACTAGGTTAAGTAAACATTCATATGTAACAGGTAAAATACCATAACAAAACCAATCAAATCATACTCAATAAACTAAGTAACAACATAGAAACAATTATGCATTCGACCAAATTAGGATAAGATAACAATTATTATGTAATACAATGTCAATTAGTATAATTTTAAGCATAGTCAGTAAGTATAATGTAACTAGGTTAAATTTAATATAGGTAGATACTACCAATAGTGCTTCGATTGTAATATTGATATAAAAGTAATATGGGAAGACAGAAAGAGGGCCAGTGAGTGGTGATCGTGTGACTCGATTACCACCGACCTCCAGTGTTAAATCCAGGTGGTGATCGTGTGACTCGATCGCCATTGGACGTCAACGTTTAATAAAAGTGCTTATTATAAATATAAAGTTATATGTGTAAGTCTGTGAACGCTGTACCTATACGACAGAGTGGGGCTCGAACCCACGACCCCGAGATTAGAAGTCTTAATATATTGGCGTGCTGTAATGTATCGCGATACGCATCACTATATCTAAGTGCCCAACCGACTGAATGACTTTCAGCCATATGTTGGCCGTGGCGACGGTGGACGAGGAAGACGCAGTGGATGGGTCAGCGGGCGGTGGCGGCGAGAGGCCGGTGGTCAGCATTTACGATCTGCGCACGTTGGACTTGAAGCACGTGTTCCAGGAACCAGACTACAGCGACGGCGAAAACAATGAAGACGAATCGCAAAAGACCTATCGGCGGCGGTTCTCTAAGATTCAGTTCTTGTGGGACAACATCTTCATTGCGGCCCTCGTCATCGGCGGCCACGACGGGTCGGACTGCACGCTGTACTATTATAGCTGGAGAAACTCGACGGTCGAAACGTACGTGCGGATCGATGGCCCCGTGTCCGACGTAAGTTATGACTTAGGAGATGCGAGGAATGCGTGTGTGTGTGTGTGTGTGTAATGGCATAATGGCTTGGTGAAAAATAAAAACAGTGAATATAAATCTATGAATTTACTAAATATTGTGGGGTACCTCAAATGCCCCGAATTCATATAACAAATAATTGTACCATATTTTGTAATATGTTTTATTTAATGGTGTTTAACCGTACAATAATTAGGCACATGTATCACATGTATCAAATGCATTATAGCAGGGGTCTCCAAACTTTTTTATTCAAGGGCCACAAAAAAATCAAATGCTCTTAGCGGGCCAAAAGTTTATTAACACATATAATTTTTAACTTTATGATAATATAGATACCTATATGTCCTATATAAATAATATGTTTACTTTATATTTTTGTATAAAATATTGTTTACTTTACAATATACTTAAATAAAAATAAATAGGTATAAATATAATATACATAATATAAATACATTTTTGAAATAATTTTTTTATCTATATTTACCTATGCGGGCCACGGGCCGGTTAAAATTTGTTGGCGGGCCGTAGTTTGGAGACCCTTGCATTATAGGTACCAATATGGAAATTAACATATATTTTGTCACTAGATATCTTAATGTTAGATGAATAATAATATATATTATTTACAATTTTACTATAGCCCATACTAATAATATACATAATATTATAGGTATACCTTATAACCAGACGTATAATTTTCTTTTCAATTATAATAGTTTTTCATTAATATTTTAAATTTAATAATTATTGCTTATTTGTGTTTATATTAAATTAATTTACGTTAAAGTCATTTACTTTTTTAAGCCAATACATTAATACTATAGTAAAGTTATGTTTTAGATTCTGAGTGCAGCGATATATGTATAATTTATTGCAGTTGATTATTGGCGATTGGAAGTGATACGCTGTAACGGGGAAGCTGTGTACCTATCATTAATTATAATATGTTATTTTTCCAGTGTCCCGTTAAAGATCCCCCCGCCGACCCGAAAATGTATGAGCTTTCAATCGCCAATAGTTCTGAAGAAAACATTAAATATTATTATCTTAAAAGTTATGAGTACAAAAATGTACATCCTGTTAATTTGTTTTGTATAAAAAATTGTTCACCTATATGGTTCACCTTATCGGGCCCTGATCGATTGCAACTTGCAGTACCTATCTATACATAACGCATTACTACCTATCGTTATTGAACTAGCTAACATATTATAATTATTGTTGTTTGGGATTTTCGCAGATGGCGTTGAACCCGATTGACACTGCCATATGCTGCTTCGTAGGCAAAGAGTTGTTTCGGTTGATGACCAAAGCCGAGGCGGACTGGCAGCAATATGGTTTCCGCGAAGCTGAAGGTATACACTTTACATGCATATGTTGGTTGTGCGGAGACAGGTAAATACTATACGTCTAATGTCTATAATGTAGGTATTAGGTAACACTGTAGGTATACTCTGTTCTATTTCTCTATATACATAATATATTTTAGTATAATATAATGACTAATGAGTAATAACAGATGTGATATGTATATTGATCAATGATCAACGTTTCTCAATTATTTCATCCAATGTATCCCTTAGCGATAGAAAAAGCGCTTGCGGAAACCATAACAAAATTAAATGACAATAATAGCAATAATTTTCTTATTTTATTTTTTAACTAAATGCCTAAATATAAATAGGAATGATGTTACCATTGATAATCATCATAAACATAAACCGTGATAAATTTGTATGAAGTTACTATAAGACTATATCTATAACTCCCTATAAGCCTATAATATAAAACAATGCATTTAACTATAGGTATAGGTACTATAATACCATTATAGTAAGTAGTAACCATTTTTGAGATTGCCCTCTTTTTTTATCTATTGGTTTTTAAGAGCTTTTTAAACGATTTTTCGAAAATTGTTTGGGCTTTAATTCCAGAACCCTGATAATGACATTAATGAAACAACAAAAAAGTTTTAATATGTGGAGTAAAAATAAAAAGTTAAAAAAAGTCCTTAACTATCCGTGTAGTGTAGACGTGTAATAAAAAATAAATAAAAAACAATTTAATTTCTGACATTATGAAAGTCACTCTGGTAAACTCGATGTTACCCCACTACCCGGGCGTTTACTTGCACGTGTAACGAACCATTATATGATTTTGATTGTATTTATTCTTTGGGTGTACAGATGTTTGGCGGGCACCGCAGACGGCAACGTCATTCTGTTCAAGAACGGTGAACTGCAAGCTTTGTACCGCGTTGACGCGATCAGTGAAATAGACGTGACAACGATAATGACAGAGGTCTATCAGTCTTTGACCACGAAACCCGCTAATTTATCGAGAAACGACATCATCCGGAGCTGTTTTACATATGAATCTGGTTTGGTACTACTGGTTGGTGACTCTACCATCTATCATTTCGGGAAAACGGATGAAGGACGGAGGTAGATATTCACACACACATACAAGTTAGTTATGGACTTAAAATGTGGTGATTAAGCTGATTTTAATTTTCGCAGATACGAGAGAATCGACACGTTCATTAAGGAAGAGTATCGGTACTTGCAACAGGGAGATTTAAAGGGCGAGTTATCGATGCATTACATAGAGAGCGCGTGTGTTAGCCCCAACGGCAAGATATTGACGTTCATCACGAAACGGCCTCAACTGTACCAGGTCCTTCTGTCTCAGCTGGATGAAAACGATGACGTACCGGCAATGCCTGTATGACAATATAATTAAATATACATTATTAATGCTGTCTACGTTATCGGGGAGATACTTATAATAAGGTCTAGCGTAGGAACTAGGAACGACTATAGTGACGAAATCTTGATGCTTCTAAAATTAGAACTTACACGGTACTTTTCAGTTTGTAAGAAAACCATTCAAACTCTTTGATTCAGGTGTGTAATTTTCCACATTTTCTTCTTTTGTTTATCATATGCACTCGAATAAAATTCAAAATCTAGAAGTACGAATTTTTTTTATTACTCCGATTACTACTACAGCGTTTAATATTTTTTATGAATTGATTTGACAATACATTAAAATAATTTTTCTCGAATTCCAAAATCAATGATCCATACAGATATTTAATATATTAAGTATGTGTTTTGTTGATGAGGTAAAATGTACGTATTGAATCTATTAGAGGCAATTCGAATACAGAAAGGGTCTATAAAGGGAACTCCTATCACTCCTCAATGTAAAAGTCTATTAAGTAACCTAAAAAAGAAAAATCATGAACTATAAGTAAAAATGTAAAATATAATAAACCTGTGTCATATTTCTATCAACAAATGGGAAATTATTAAAAATTACTTTTACTACAAAATAAAAATTAGTTTTTTAGATTTGTATAGTATACTTCACTGAAACGCATTTTTAGTTAGGGAAGCATCTTTAGGGAATCAAGACTTTCAAAAATAAATTCATCAATATATGTCCTATTAATTATAGTTAATGATGCTTATTATACGATATAAATATATAATATATTATACACATTACTTATACAACAGTGTAACTAGCATAAGGTCTTTAGATATAATATTATTATTGTTTTACCTACGTGGCTGCATGTACGTATTTCTCACCACGGGTTTGGTATTTTCTTGTTTATCTGTCAGAATTTGCCCACCATACCCGGACCACTCGGCGTGGATATGCATCATGGCGTCGTAGAGAGCTTATCGACAAGCTTGTGGAAACCGTTCCTGATGACATGCGGCAAATTGGATTTCACCATCAAGGTGTGGGACTATGTGCAGTGCACGTTGCTGCTGTCTAAACACTACCCAAAACAGGTGTGCGTCGTTTCAATGCACCCCACCGGACTGTATTCCGTAACAGCGTTTTCGGACCACATGGAGTTCCAGATGGTTCAGATGGACGATCTTGTGCCGTTAGAAAATTTCCCAATCAGGAACTGCACAGCGGTCACGTTCAGCGGATCCGGTCACAAGTTTGCAGTGGCTAAACCAGGCGCCATAGACGTCTACTGCTCGATATTGTTCGTAAAATGTTTTTCATGCCACGGACACTTGGGACCTGTAAGTATCACAAGAATTTATGCATTAATTATACATTGAGTAATGTAATATGTAGAGTATGAATTTTGAACCACATAAAAAATTATAAAAAACAATTTGAAATAAAGAAATAAAACCCTTTTAAAAGGCTTTAAGAAATCTATAACAACGTGTTCGATTTCAGTTTTATTGAAGAATTGAAAAATTAAAAGTACTATTCTCGTTTTTTTTTTAATTTATAAAATTTATCAACTCTCTAAAAAGTCATTACTTACAAATTTAAAAATAACAAAAGTATAAAATTCAAAATTGGCCCAAAAAATTCAAAATATAATTTTGTAAAATTATTTTGTGTAAAATTGTAATTCACATTTATTGATTTAAATCTGACCAAGCTTTATTTTGAACTGATACATAATAAAATCAAATACAATAAAATGTGCGGTGTTGTACCCATGGGGGGGGGGGTCTGGCCCCCCCCATTTCTGGACCATTTATTGACAGAAAAAAAAGTCTTAAGATGCAAACCACTGATTGTATACTTTTTACAGGTTAAAAAAAAGTGGACCCCCTTTGAAAAAGTCCTGGGTACGCCCCTGAAAACGCGTAATCAATAGCAGTAAGTTATTGTACATTAAAAAAAAAAATATAAAACTGAAATCGTAAAACTGTTTTCTATTTTCCTATATTACAGTGATGTCTTTAAATACAATATTATATTATAATATAATCAATAAAATGTTTAGTTATAAAAAGAGTTATGTAGGCCTTGTTTTAATTATTTTTTAAGCTTATTAACGACATTTTAATAGTTTTGTGCATAAGCTCATTATACTTAGTACCAATGACATAGGTACTAAAGTCCTTATTCTAGTTATAACAGAAAGTACCAAAGTCCAATGATAACTGTTCACCTATTACCTATATTGTACTAACCATTTATATGATGCCAATTTATCTTTGACCAGATTGAGAAGTTGGTCTGGTGCAACCACGACTTGAACATAGTCGCTTACGACATCGTTGGTGCCATATGCACATTCGACACAAAAACCGGAAATGTACTCATGCACATTGCGCCCTACTCGGGAGCGGCTTATACGGATTTGGCAGTTGCGCAAGACGTTAATCAATTATTCGTCATTGCCAGGGATGGCAGTTTGAAAGAAGTCTACGATCGAAAGGTTTTCAATTTTATTTACGTTTATTTACGTTTGTTTATGAAAATAACGCTCTAAAATAACCCATCCCCATAAGAATATTTGGTTTACGCACTGCATTAAACCAAAATACTTTCTTCTTTTACCCAATTTTGTAGTTCACTTTGTAAACGAAAACAACGTTACTGCCGTCTACTCAATTTTGGTATCATTTTGTATTATGTAAATTAGGTTCAATTTAAATAACATATTATTAAATACTATTATACAAAAAATAAGCTTCATATTAAAAATATATCCTTATAATTGACACAAATGAAGCTTAGACAGTGTTATCTTTTTAAGTTCTACAAAAAGGTAGAAATACTCAAAAATCAGTTGGCAATATGCCAATGAACCAAAAAAATTCAAATTCAAATAGCAAATCTTTCTACTATTTAAGTTTTTAAAGATTAATGGTCAATAATTACAACAAATTCTAGGGTGGCGTTATAGTAATATAAAATAGCCTATTTATGTCTAAATAGTAAATTGTGTTATTAATTATGCATAATATCGTTTTATTTAAGGTTAAACGTGAAGTGAACTTCTATGGAACACCGTTGAATGCAGTATCCATTTCTAAGTCAAATTTGATTTTATTCATAGCAGCCGAAAATGGCATTATATTGACAGTAATATTACCTATGGGTGTTCAAATCGAATACAAAGAATTCAAAATCCACAGTCATAGCATCAAGAAGGTATGTTAGGTATGAAAGTTGTCTTTGGATACTATTATTTCTAATGACAAATAGTTTAATATTAATATTTTTTTTAAATTAAGGGGCTCCAGTCTGTTGTGTTTTAAGGAAACTAATATAGGCAATTTAACATGATGTCATTGAAATAACTTGTAAGTGTGTGCAGAATAAACGAACTTGTGTGAGTTTAATCTGTGATCGTTCTCGGTCAATATTTTGTAGATATGTCTTAAATTATAACAGTAGGTCCACATAATATCACCCGGTAGGTTGGTCGTTATTTATAATCATCGTAAATTAACTTACGTACGCAAAGGTATTGGCAAGGATATTAAATTAGATAAAATTTTTTCAGTTTAAAAAAGTGGTATTTAGACCAAAAAGCCAGCAAAAACTAAAGGAATTTGGTTTGACAGATTTTAATTTTTAAAACTTTAATTGATAACCAAGTTTACTAGGATTCGGTCGAGGCGATTTTGAATATCTATTTTTTCAGCTGTGACCTCCATGAATAAAAATATGATATTTTTGTATTTATATTATTCATTATGGCACTAACAATAATTGGAATATTAAAAATCAACTCTGATAAAATATAGTAAACTTATTGATCAATCATAATCCGTTTTCAAAATTAAAATACTTCAAACCAAATTCCTCCAGTTTTGTCTGGCTTTTTGGTATAAAAGTTACTCTTTTTTCATCGTCTGGAGCCCCCTTAAAGGCAAATAGTCTAAAATAAAATTATCAAAATATAATATGTGAAAATTAAATAATGTGCGTGTTAAACTTTCATTGTTTATGAATTAATAAAATTGTTCTGTTCTGTTGTAATAATTATAAATAAATATGTATTATGATATTTGTATTTTTATTGAAATGTGATTAAAGAATTTTTTATTTGTCGACATGTACCTATTGGTTATTGGTAAAGATGTGTTTGGGGACAGACGGCTCAGTTTTGGTTTCTTGTTCAGAAGATTCGAATATATGTGTATGGGAAGTGAAAAACACAGCGAATAAGTCTAGGAAGATTGATAAACCGCTTGTATATACTGATGACATATTAGTCAACTTGTCAAAGTACGATAAATTGCATGAAAATATCAAGAAAATTGAAACAGCGGTGAATAAATTAGAGACAGAAAATACAATTAATGTAAATACAACTATAAAAGCAAATGAACAGGAAATTAAAGATATAAACAAAGCAAACACAACACAATATTTTGAAACCATTAAAAAAAATGAAGTAATAACCTTTGTATTGAAAATGAATAATAATACAATATTAATATATAAGTGATTTAAGGAGGAACAAGAAGAGCAAAAAAAAATTATAATTAAACTGAAATTTGAGTTAAATCAATTAATTGAAACAAATGAGAAGAATGTAGTCAATTTAGAATCATATTATAATAAAGAATTAGTACACAAATACAAAACATTTTCAATTCTTGAAAATAAAGGATTTATATTAACTTCTGGATTAAAAAAGTAATTTTTTTTATGATTTATTACACTATAATATTATAATTTATAATTTACTACGGTTGAATTAGAAATTTAGAAGCTCGGCAAGAAATTTTAGATCAAGAGTTACAGGAGGCAAAAAGTAACTACGATAAGCAACTTAGAGAAAAAATTGAAGACATATTACTTGTATAGTTGTATATTATGATATGATTTAATACTATAGTGTATATCGAGAAATTTGAAATAATGATTGCATTTGTTTTTAGGCGAAGGAAAAACTAATTAATGAAAAAAATATCACTAAAATGTTGGTGGGTGATACTGAGAACAGTGTAGATGAAAATGTTTTAGATATAAAAAAAAAATTCACCGAAAAGCTGGATAATATGAATGAATTATATTTAAAAACTATGAGTATCTTAGCAGAGGACAAAATTAAACATAACTTGTATGTAGTTTTAGCACGCGTTAATACATAACTGTATGTATATCAATTATAAACACTGTTTAGGTATACTATAAGTATCGAGGAACTAAGGCAGTCAGTGGCCCTTCTTGAAAATGATATGGAAGAATTAAAACTGGCGGCCACTAAAAAAAAGGATAGAATTTTTGATTTGACCAGATTACTGAAACAAGCCAAGGATATTATACCGAAAAAAGATTCCCAAATTGTAGATGTTAAGCAACAAATGTCACTATTTGTAAAAGATTTAAATATGCTTAAGGAAGATATAATTGAATTAGAACAAACCACCGAACCATTAGAGTTAAATATAAAAAATATGAAAAATGAAAATGATCAAGTAACTAACACATTAATTTACCTATATTTTAATTGTTGTCATTTTCAAGTAGTAGTCAACTGTTCAAAATACAATATAATTATTTTTATGTATGCAGATAGACAGTAAACTCGAAGTGGATATTAATGCATTGGAGCGTTTAGGTAAATTTTATACTGAATTAAAAACAAGAACAGATGACACCAAAACAGAACTAAATAATAAAAGACAAATCTTAGAAAAATTGACAAATAAAATCAAACAAATGGAAATTGACATACGTTTGGCTTCTCAGTTTTACTATAATCAATTTGAAAACAAAAGATTATTAACTGTAAGTTGAATGGTTATTTAGAGTTCAAAAAAAAAAAAATGCATGTACATATATTGTTTAGGTTTTTTTCAATAAATACGTAGGAAAAACTGAGATTCATGAGATCGAAGAAGAAGAAATGAAAGGGAGAGAAGAGTTTTTAAAGCAGGATGATTTTTTGAAACATCGTATTGGTAATCTGAAAGAAGCTTTAAACGCATTTGGCAAGAAAAACGAATTTTATTATTCAACAATGGAAGAAAACATGAATCTTATCAACGAAATTAATATTCTACGGAAGGAGGCTAATATCTATTTAAACAAGTACAGCAATTTCAAATATTTATCGAAGATTAAACGTGTGGACGAGTTAACAAGAAAAAGAAAGAAACAAATCGAATAAGTGTAAGTAAATTAAATTATGTTTTGAGTGTATTAAATTTTCTTAAATTTCAGAAATACTAATTTAAAAATAAATACTGATATTAAAAATAATAAATGAAATGTATTAAATGGGTTAGTGGATGAGTTATTATTTAAATACAATATTTATAAAATAAAAATAATTTTTAGTTGTATGAACAATTAACAAACAAGATATGTTTTTATAAGCATTAAATAGTTATTTTAATAGTACATGTCACATGATGTAATTATCGTAAAAAGCAGAGAATTCTTTAGTATTGACAAAATATTACTTTATTATAATGTAGTTTCTGAAAAATATCATGTTTAGGTAATTCAGAATCAGTGCTCGAATCGAGAAAAAATAAAAACTAGTGGGCACTACTGGGTAATACTTCGCTGATATAGGTAAGGTACACTGTACAGTGTTGGTAGTATCGGAAGTCCTAACGCAAATTGCAAATTAGTGTAACACAATTACTTTTTCAGTAACGCAGCAGTAATTTCATTACATTTTACTTGAAGTAACTCAGTTGTAACCAAATTACTTTTGAAAAGTAATTTCTTTGAAGTAACGCACAGTTATTTTCCACGTTATTAAAATAATAGTTTTAAATGTAGGGGGCAAAACAAGGGCAAAACAATAATAGGATATCCCAGAAAAATTAAAAATCAATTATATTTAATTTTGATTCCGATAATAGTTTACAATATTACTAAACATTCCAGGAATAAATGATATCATTTTATTAGCAGAAAGAAAAGAGTTCGGTTTAAAAATAAAGTTTAATTAAAATGAATTATGATTTGTGACTTATGACTATATATAGCCATATAGGTAAGATGATTGTACATTTGTACATAATACTATAATAGTTCTATTATCACTAGGTCTATGATTGTAAAATTTATACATAATATAATAATTAAATAATATGAATTGAATATGGTTAACAAAAAATGATAAAAAAAGTAACGTTATTTATAATGCATTACTTTATTAATGAAAAAGTAATGTAATGTGATAAAAATAATTTTAGGTAAACGCAAATGTAATTTAAATAAAAATATTTGAAGTAACGAGTAACGTAATTTCATTACTTTTTAAAAGTGATTGACCCAACACTTCAAGCCTGG
Source organism: Macrosiphum euphorbiae (assembly GCA_949089665.1). Taxonomy (NCBI): domain Eukaryota; kingdom Metazoa; phylum Arthropoda; class Insecta; order Hemiptera; family Aphididae; genus Macrosiphum; species Macrosiphum euphorbiae. The sequence goes on along the minus strand of CARXXK010000002.1, from coordinate 88,119,862 downwards.
ACAACCGAGCCTGAATAACCGAGTTAAGTTGAGTTAATGGAAAACATTTTAAAAAGTTTAAAGTTAACAGTTAACCTAATTTTTTTTTAACTTAGTTAAGTTAAAAGTTATATGAACATTTTCAATTAACTTATTAAGTTAAGTTAAGTTAAGTTATTTTTATTTTTTTATATATAATATCAATATAAATAATTAGTCATATGGTTTAAAATAATAAAAATCATAAATTTTATTGAACACATGAAATAGCCAATAGCTTTTCTATACATACCTACTGAATTAATAGAATTATGTAGTAGGTACAAAAGCATATACAAAATTGAAAATGCAGAAACAAGTACAATTTTTTGATTTATTAGTACAGATAAGTATTATATATATTACACAGACCAAGTCTCCAGTTAGTGTAGACTAAATGTATTGAGAGAATTAAAAATTAAAAAAGGTGCTCTGCTGTACAGTAGGTTACAAGTGGGTCACTGTATAATGGATGGTATTAAATTTGAATTCAATGATATAATATCATTGTATAAAAAAAACGATTCTGATATGACCGGTATGTCAGTCTAGGTAAAAGACATATTATATACCTATCTATGGATTTAAAAAAGTTGACCTATAATAGGTAAATATAATAAATTCTAAATTAATCATATTACAATATCCATTTGGTACTTATAACGCGTTATACATAAACAACAAACCCTGATACTATCATAGATATATAATAGTGTAATTTAGAAGTTTCAAGTTCCCAGTTCCCACTAATAATACAACCACAACAAAATAACTAAAATAATTATCCTAGGGTTTTTAATATGTAATTTCGTCCAAATTTTAACTTAAAATTACTATAAAAATAATCTGTGCTAATGTAGTTTTTAGATTTTTTGGTAACAGAATAAACTACATACGTGGAACCTTGTTTTAAATTTTCAATCCTTAGCTATAGAAGTTGAATATTTTATAAAATGTTCACTAAAAAATAATTATTAAATTTTAAATTTGATAAATGTTGTCAAAATTTGAACTTTAAATGCTTATAAAAAAAAACTGTGCCTATGTATTTTTGATATTTTTCAACTGATATTGTAACAATATATCAGGAGCCTTGTATTACATTTTTACAATTTTTAGCCCAACGGATATAACTTAATAGATATTTATAGAAAAAAAACTAAAACAATTGAAAACTGACAATGTCCGTAAACAGCCCAAAAAGAGTCAAAATATTTTCGAAATTGTATGGTGTATAGAAAATGAAAATATAAACATTTAGTAAAATTTGCATGTATCTACAGTTATTCGTTTTTGAATAACCATAAAATAACAAAACCACTACATGATAAATCGAGTGAATATCCAATATTGTAAAAATATGAATTTTAAACGCTCATAAAAATTTAATTTGATTTGCTTGTAGACATTTTTTTTTTTATAAAGGTAGACAAACTTACGAGAAGTCTTGTATTACATTTTCAAATCTTAGATTTAAAAAGAAAAATTTTTATGAATTCTCAACTCAAAATAATTTGCTAATTTTCGTGATTTTTCAGTACTTTGTTAAGATTTGAACTTTAAATAATTATAAATAAAAACTGTGACTAAGGTTTTTTAATATTTTGAAATATCATTGTAACTATAATATAGTAGGAGCCTTATTGTATTAAATTGTCAAGCTTATGTACGCTATATATAGAAAAAAATGACTAATAGAATTGGAAACAGAAAATGTTCCTAAACAGTTCCAAACAAATCAAAATATTTTTGAAATTTTATTGTGTATAGAAAATACAAATATAAACGACCAATGAAAATTTTATGCATATATGTTCATTTTTTTTTAGAGTTACAACAAAAACCAAAATCGATTTTGTGGCAAACCGATTTTGAGCAAAAATGCCTGTTTTTTCTTAATTTGTATGTGGTTTTTCCCTTCGCTTTTGAAAACTGTTGGGAATTTTAAAATTTTACCTCCCGAATGCAATATCAATATTCACTTTCCCATCGAACAAGATACTGAAGTTGAAAATCGAAGCATTATTTTGACTAATTATCGTATACACAGACAAAAAAAAAACAACACATCATTGTAAAATCAATACATTCATCGTTCCACTCAGAATCTTAAACCGTTTTATTCGTTTTAAACGTGTTTTTTTCAATATTGCTTTCGTGATTTACCTAGAATTTGAAGGGAAATAAAAAATAGATATGGGCTTATATTTATATATTATGATTGTTACTTAGATATTTACCAAACAAAACTGTTTATAAATTTATAACATGTTGTAACATTCAATTTGTGAACATTTTCTACATTTTAGTTTTGTATTATTTTATTAATTTATTATTATTTATAAGACATAATTTAGAGTTGTAAACTAATTGTTCATAGTTATTTCGTGATTATTAGAAGAGATAGAGCTTATTAGTAAATAGTTAGTATTACTTATTTAACAGTACCTATCAATTGGACTACTACAATTTATTATTCTATAATTATTTATTTATAGAATTATACAGTATATTTTTAAAGTTAAAATGTATTAGACCGAATTCTCAATTAATTTTTAAACAATACTATTTTGTTTCTCATTCATTAAAACAAAATTATATCTTTTTAATTATATCTTCTTATGGCTTAATAAAATAAGCAAACGAATAAATGATAATTTTATACAATTACTATAGGTCTGAAATCATTTAAATTCAATACCGACTATAGTGCCATTTCCCAAAATTATAATAACTGTATCATCGTTTCTTTTTTTAACAAAACATTATTAGCTATTAAAAGGTCGAGCGTTTAATTTCGCGTATAAATGTTTTTAACATATAATGTTACTCATATATATATATATATATATATATATATATGGTTACCTATATTGACCGAAAAATATTCAACACAATCACACACGAACGTTAAATTCTGTGTCATCAGTTTTTTGGAGCGCTCATTAAAGTTTGTACATATTGTACACAATCCAAAACTACCCGTGTTTCCGAAAAACATGAGTCTGCGGAAATCGTGGTTTCCTGCTATGCGTATGTTTATACGACTTGAAAAAATATTGTTTTGTGTGTCAATTAATGATTATGTATATTTCATAATATTATATGTGTTTATATATGGATGTGCATGTGTGTAAATGTATAAATTAAACCGATGTGTACAAAGTAAAATGTTTCATCTAAAATCGTTATTTTCTCGTAATTAATATTGCTTAGGTATACAGTAAGCTGTGTTTATGCGTATAAATGGAATGCAATAATAATAAATTTGAAAAATTAAAGCTGTTGCTTAATCTATATATATATATATATAAAATTATAAGTGGCGGTTTCTATTATATAATATTATATAATTAGGTAGTTTTAATTTTTAACTCTCATATGAAAAAAAAATGAAATAACATACATGCAGTGTTCGGATTAGATAAGTACTTTTTTATCTAGATAAAGATAAAGATAATGCAACTCAAATGTATCTAGATAGATATAAAAGATAACTTAACTTATATTTATCTAGATAAAGATAAAGATAAATAACTTTTTATCTAGATAACAAAAAAGATACTTTTTAAATGGTTTTAAATTTAGGTATATTTTAGTTGGGCACTAGGAACATAATAGGAATAATGATATAAATAAAAATAATTACACTATTTATAAACCATAAACTTTGTTTGAGGATCTGTATAAATATTTAAAAATTGTGTACAATTTCGAGGTTTTTTATTAATAAAAAAATATCTAGATGAATTTATTTAGATTAGTAAAAAAATTATCTAAGATGAACGTTTAGATACCTTGTAAATATTTATCTAGATAAGATAAAAGATGAACAAATAATTATCTAGATATTCATCTAGATAAGTCCAAACACTGCATCCATGTATACAATATTCTATACTTATGAGAAATATGTTGTAAATGTAGGTGGTAATATAATAGTGTTGATGTGTGGTTCCGATATAAATGTGTGTTAATTTGAATCGTTCGAAACCCTTGTATCTTCTATGTAACCTTGTAACTCGTATCCTTTGTATAATAAGTGATGGATTTTTGACGAATTTTGATTTTTTACATCAGTTTGAATGTAATAGTTATGCTAAACTAGACAAATTTATGAAAGCTGCAATAATGCAATAACTATAGCCACTAGGTATAGATTATAAATTAAACCAACGTTAAGAACAACATTTAAGTTATAATATATTGAGAATAATATATTTAACTTTAAAAGTTTACAAAAGTTAATATGGATAAAGGACATGATTTGAGTCGTTAAATACCAACGTAATTTTGAAATTTGAATTTTTTTTTTAAATAATAGATAACTAAATATTTTGTTATAATAACGGATCCTATACTAATACTAAATCTTTCCATACTAGCTGTATGATGTAGAAGATTAGAAAATTACACCTGTGCCGGGGTCAACTAAATTGTTAAATATTTAAACCAAACAATAAATTATTTTAATGTTTAGATTGTGTATTTAAAATTGCTGTGTGCACTCGTTGTTTTTATCGTCGCTTACATCACTCTCATTTTTTCTTTAGTAATGTATAATTTATTCAAATTATTATTTTTGGAAGTTGTTGGATTTTTTTTAATATTTAGGTACTCAAGAACCATACAATTTTAAAATACTTGGGTTTTGATGCCATTTAAGGATTTTTCAGTGGATTACATAGGCCCACATGGGGGGTGCTTGGGGGTGCTTAGCATTATTGGTTCGGAATTTTTCTTTTCATTACAAATATTGACAACTGTTTACGAATTCACGAATTCATTTTTTTTTTTTTTCTGTCATCATCTTTTAGGACAGTAAAAGTGTCAAAAACAAAAATTTCACAGTAGTTTTCAAAAGCGCCGTGAAAAACAAAAGAAAATTAAGGAAAAACGGGAATTTTTACGCAAAATCTGTTTTCGAGAAAATTGATTTTGGTTTTTAGTGTAACTTTAAAACAAATGACCGTAGATATATGAAATTTTCACTGGTTATTTATATTTCCATTTTCTATACATGATAAAATTTTCTAAATATTTTGAGTTATTTTGAGCTTTTTACGGACATTTTTAGTTTCCATTTTTTTTAGTTTTTTTTTCTATAAGTATCAATAAAATTTTATTTGTTGGGTATAAAAGCTTAAACATTTAATAGAAGGCTCCTAATAAATTGTTTCAAAGACAGATGAAAAATATTAAAAATCCTTAGTCACAGTTTTTTGTTATAAGCATTTAAATTCCAAATATTGACAAAATACGTAAAAATGACGAAAATTTGCAAAGTATTTCGTGTTAGAAATTCATAAAAATTTTTCTTTTTAAATCTAAGATATGAAAATGTAATGCAAGATTCCTCATAAGTTTCTCTACCTTTATCAAAAAAAAAAATGTCTACAAGAATCTCAAATTAAATTTTTATGAACGTTTGAAATTCATATTTTTACAACATTTGATATTCACTCGATTTCTCATGTAACGATTTTCTAATTTTATTGTAATTAAAAAACGAATGACTGTAGATACTTGAAAATTTTACTAAATTTTTATATTAGCATTTCCTATACACCATATAGTTTTCAAAATATTTTGATTCTTTTTGAGCTATTTACGGACATTTTCAGTTTTCAATTTTTTTAATTTTTTTTTCTATTCATATCAATAAAATTGTATTTGTATGGTAAAAAAGCTTGAAAATTTAATGCAAAGCTCCTGTTATATTGTTACAATAACACTTGAAAAATATTAAAAATACATAGGCACAATTTTTTTTTATAATTATTTAAAATTCAAATTTTGACAAAATTTATCACATTTAAAATTTAATAATAATTTTATAGTTAAAAATTTATAAAATGTTCAACTTTTATAGCTAATGATTGAAAATTTAAAACAAGATTCTACGTAAATAGGTTATATATAAATTGCTTTATTCACCTTAGTATCATCAAATATACTTAGTAATATCATAGGCTGACTAACCGTCTTCGCTCAGAATCGTTTTTCTTATACAATGATGTTAGTATATCATTGAATTCAAATTTAATACCATCGATTATACAGTGACCTACTTGTACCCTACTGTACAGCAGAGCACCTTTTTTGTTTATCAAACTTAAATAACTTTTATTTTCATTTTGATATCGGAAATATAAAAACAAAGTTACAGAGGAAATTTTCTCATTTTTATAGTGTGAACATTTAGTTTCTTAGCTTAGAGTAGAGACTGAATGTTATTTATACCCGTGTAAAACAGTTTTGCCTATGTTGTACCTACGTCTGTAATACGGAGACAATAACACATGTGGGTGTACCTAGCGTCTTCTTTACAATCATACAGACTATTTGATACATTGCACTTTAGAAATTATTGTATACACTATACAAATTAAATGTAATGCAATGCAGAAATATTAGGATTAGGGGGGTGTGGGGGGCAAAGCCCCCCACGGATTTGTGAACCATAAATTATCCCAGCACCCCCTAAATTCACACCCTATGTGCGCCTATGTACCTAATACAAACTCCTTTTTGAAATCGGAAACACTCTTTTTTACTGTAATTTGTCTAGTATATGATTTTTTGGTAATATTTCATGTAGCTATAGATGAAAAATCAAAAATAAATGAAATTTTTTTTCAGTAATTAAACTTTGTGTAGGTAATATTATAGATAATATTCCATAATAATAGGACGTCGCACCCGTTTTGGCGCAGGAATGAGCCGAGAAGGCTACAGTCATAACTAAGAAACACAATTTTCACAACATATAAAGATTGGGAATGGTTTACGGTTTTTTGTATGCATCCTTTAGTTTCTAATTTCTTATATGCAAGCCATTCGACTGAGTGTATTTCTGTACCAATTTTAATTTAATTTTGAATTATTCCGTGCAATTTCGGTCTGTCTCTTTTTTTTATAACAAAGTATAATGCCTCGATTACACCATTTTTGACACATTCTAAACACCCGTGGACCAGTAAGTTTTTTGCCATAATTTCGATTACCTACTAAAATCGGTTCCTCTTCGTCGCTCACCTCGTTTACATCTACATTTTCAGTAGCAATATCAGCCCCTAATAATCTTCTTTTGCTGTACTTTATTTTTCCATTTGAAAGATTCATCGAACTGAACAATGGTATTTGTACCTCCCATTTTCCTTCTTTTTTTCAAATGCATGCCGTGTTACCATTTTATTTAATAGTTTTAAGTATCCACTGAACACAAACATGTATACAAACTCACACACTCGTATCATACTCAGGTCATCAATATTTGCTCTGCAATCCCGTCCACTGCTGATCGAGTTAATTACACCACGAGTCACACATACACACAAATGCCGGTCGGGATATAAATATATATATAGTGTTATAGTTATGTTGTATACCTACGCTCACGAAGTATTGAGATAACCGGGCTTACTTCCTTATAAAGTTAGCAGAACAACTATATGACAGACCCATATGAAATACAACCAACAAACTTGTTGGACTTTATTTTAGTCGCTAGAGCTTTCGACACTGTTGTGCTGCCATCTATACTCCAACAGCACAACTTTACGTTAGAGAAATTTCACCCTCATAAAAAATGCCTAGCTTGATTTGTTAGACACTGTTGGACCACTCTGAAAGTTTGTTGGACATTATTTTTGCCGGTAGAGCTAGAAAATGTCATTGTATGTATAAAATATAGTAATATACTCTAAAAGTTTCACATACCCACACATAAAATTACTAAATATAACTAAAATCATTATTCTTGTTCTTTTTTGTTAAAAGTTTCAAAAGTTACAAAACCAAGTTGTCCTGTTGGAGTACAGATGGTAGCACAAAAGTGTCGAAAGCTCTAGCGACTAAAATAAAGTCCTACAAAGTCTGGAGGTAATCTAATAATGTCCAACAAGTTTGTTGGGTGTATTTCATGTTGTGTCTGTCATATTTGTGCTGCTAACTTTATAATGGTTTATTATTATCCGCTCCCGGCTATCGTACATAATTTGGTGACCTCGACGTGATAATTTATTTATAATATATTTTATATTTTGTATCAGTATTATCATTGATTCACGGAATGGTAAATTCGTTGGATTAATTATTTTTGTGGTTAGATTTTAATAATTATTTTTACTTTTATTATCTATATTTTCAATTTATTGAGTATCAATTTTAGAAGTTAGCTCTTATCAGTCTGAATAGTTATTGTTTGATAAAAACTGTTACTATTGCCGTCATTTATTCGTTTTGCATATATTTTAAACGCTTGGTTTTGAAGTATTATAGTACAATATGGTTCTGGATAAAAATGAGAGGAAGGTGATTTGTGAATAAAAAGGTTGGTGATTGAAGTATCTCTAACGCATTTTCGCACGTTTGTTCAGAACTTTAGACTGACGGATGCGATAACATTATTAGAATTTAGACAAGAACAATTACCTGAATTATCAACCGGAAATTTGATGACATTCAGTCTCAAATTGATTTATTGATATTGATAACGCTACGGAGATTGATAAGGAAAGAAAGGAGTTTGAGAATGATTACTTTGCAAAAAGATCGGAAATGCAAGAAATAATAAGTGGGTATACTTCACTATTATGTTTCAACATTCCCAATCCCCAGCTATAACAGCATAACATAATAGTATGAAATAATCTTATTAGCTTAGGTAGGTATTTATTGTTGTATAGAACAGTTACGTCGTTATTACTTACTTGTGTAACAATGATCATACCTAATAATATTTCAACAAAATAACTTAGAAACAGGATAACGATATTTCTCTTTGGCTAAAATATAATTTATAAAACAAGTGGGAGTGCGCAACATACTAACATAGCCAACAATATTTCAGTTAAATTGTGTTGTTCAAAAAACTGTTATGGTGTTATTTTATGAAAACTAAATATAGGTATCAATGTTTATTTAATTATTTATAAATTAATAATTATAATATTAAACTCATAATAAGACCTATAGAACATATTATATTATTAAAAAAAAAATAAAAAAAAATACAAGAAATTGACAATTTAGATTTTCCAGCTTTAAGCTGTTCTACTTCTGTCCAAACTAGGTAAAGTCAAAAAATCCTTAATAAAATCTGAAATAACTAAATAAAAATAATTGTAATGGCATAATTGATTTGGGCAATTAAGAGAGGAGGGATGGATCACGTTATCATAAAGTCTAAATTAGCAGTATTTTAAATAAATATAATTTACTGGAGAGAAAAATCATGTTAAAATGTGATAATTTTATTTCTTATCTGTTACTGTATCACTCATATTAAAATATAGTATATAAATATTAAATATACATTTGAAATTATTATTAGATAATATACATATATTAACAGGAATACTAGTTGAAATAAATTTTGTTCTATCAATATTTAAAATTTTTTATATATAAAAATTATAGCCTTTTGCGCTACACGTATAATATAAAAAAATATTTTTATTTTTTAATACTGAAAATAAAAATTAAAAATACCCAATTTGTAAATCTGATTATAAGAATAATTTTAATGATAAAAAACATTTATCTAAGTCAAGTAGTTAATATTTTAGAATATTTTATATGATCAATATTTTTTTGAGTAAATTACCTAATTTAGTCCATAATAACATTTTTCAAAATATTTTTCTCACAATTTTTGTAATACGTTTAAGTACCTAGCGTAACTTTTTTTTAGATCTTCCTGTTATAGTCTTTGTTTAGAGTGTGGGTCTGGAGGTATGGGAATTCTTTATAATTTGTGCACCCTCAAAAATATAGGTCTATAGTTGCGCCTATGGTTATTACCTATCGATATAGATACATTAAATACGTTTTTATCGTACTAATCAAACATAATAATAATTTTATGAAGGTACATTTTAATAATAATAATAAAATTAAAATTAAGTAATCGAATAGTCAAAATGTATTAACATCTGGTTTTTGTGTAAAGGAATGTTTAGGTAGGTATACACTGTGACTGTATACATGTTTGCCAAGATATGTATTGATGTATACATTACATGCATGCGTGTTTCATATACCGTATTGTATATTTGCATTAGTGTGAATATAGTTAGCTTTGTACTCCATAGTCTATATACGATACTGTATAATGTTACATATTTTGAGAGGGACGTAAGAACCTAACTCACCGTCTGGTATAGTACTATAGGCTATAGCTGTAAGGCGTACTATCTACTGACCCGAAAGTATAAGCTTATACTGTCTGGAAAAATGGAAATGAGCATTTATATAAAATAATACAGTGTGTGTTAAATTAGCGATGGACCTTTAATCGATATGAACGAAAATAATGAGTTTGATTTATTCTTAGTTTAGTATCTATATACGATGTAATATGTATACCTAATATATATTATAGCAGCACAATATAAATATGAATCTTATAAAAGAAACGGTGAAAAAAATTAATAAAATATAGTTATAAATGTATAATGTATATGTTATACTATTATAGTGTATATACCTACATTATTCCGATATTTTAATTTATCAACATCCCTCATAATAATTATTATGCATCGTTATATAAATGATTACAATGTTCTATCTTATAAAATAATTATAAATTGTGCTCCATTCCCAATTGATATTTTTTTGGGATGAGTCCACTGTATCCATACTTATACTGCAAGAGTTTATCTTAAATGGTATAACATTCAGTTTTCATACATACCTTCGCCGCTTAAAAAAAAACCTCATATAGTTACCAATTGGCTTGTTTAATTTTCCATACGTGATAAATACAATATTAAAATTCAGTTCGTGTTCAACGTCCGACCGCTCAACACGTGTGTTCTCCTATAGTATCGCATTTATAGCTATCGATAGCAGTAACACACCAGTCTGTTTTAAAACTCAGCGTTGCAGGTAATATGATTATAATTATTGCCTTAATTACACCAATTAAATAAATATTCCAAACCTATTACGATGGGCGATAAGCCCACTACCACAACCACCATATCTGACGATATGAACAACACAAACAGTGCTTCCCAACATATACGTAATACTGCATCATTTGCAGATATAGCCTCCAATGTTACATTACCGAAAATGAACCAAGCAATCGTTTTTAACTCTATTAACAACATCAAACAAATCGAATACGTTATCGCAATCAGTAAAATTATACCCGCAGAAAATATTCAATTTGTATCACGCATTTCAAATAATCGATTCTGCATATTCTTTAACAGTCAAGCCGTCATGGAAAATCTACTCAAAACTCACTCTACAATCCATGTCAATGAAACAGAAATCCCCATCCGTAGACTTATAAATGCGTCCAAAAGAATCATTCTATCCAATGTTTACCCTACTATCCCAAATCACCTTATACTAAACGCTCTCCATGAAATAGGAATTAAAACCACTTCCCAAATCTCTCATATGAAAGCTGGTTTTGCAACAGAACAATTCGCGCATATACTAAGTTTCAGAAGACAAGTATACATTAATCAAGACAGTGTATCCAAACTACCTAGTTCAATCACAGTAACATTAGAAAACACTACCTTTAGAATATTTATTACCGATGACACCGTAACTTGTTTTCAATGTCATAAAACCGGTCATTTTTCAAGCCAATGTAAAAATATACCAGAACAATTCAATATCATCGATATGACCGAAACCTATATGGAAGAAACCAACGACCTATCACCAACCCTAAATGTAGGAAAAAATGTATCTCTCTCGCCACCTGCTAGTGTTAATGCTCAAAATATCTATTCTACTCAAAATAACGTTCCTTCAACACCAAACCAAGCAAATGATAATGGTGATCTAATCACTATCGATCAACCCAAAAAACCCTCTCTAGCCGAAAAACTCAAATCATCATCCAACAAAATTGTCAACGTAACTTCTCCAAACCCAGTTAAACGTCCTGCCCCGTCAACCACGTCTCAACCACCATCTCCAACATCTTCGCACTCATCCAACCCGCCTTTAATAATGAAGCCTCCCAACGCACCTGAAGGAAAAACCCAACCATCAAAAAACCCTAATGGAAAAGTACACAAAAAACCGAAAGTTAGAACCAGCACCAGTTCAAATGATAGCTTCTATTCAAATATCGATGTAGGGTTAAATCCAAGCAAAGATCTGTTCAACTCCAACCCTCAAATGTCCTTATCACTCAATCAATTCAAAGATTTCTTCGAAAACTCGCAAGGTTGCACTGATCTCGAGAGTTTATGTATGGAGCACAATAGCAGTCCAGAAAATATAATCCAAATCATTACAAACATCTACCCTGTCATAACAATCAAAAGTATTAAAAACCGTCTAACCAGATTATCAAAAGCACTCGAAAAAGTTCGAAACATAAATTCTAGTCAGACTTCCTATGCTGACAGCAATGATGACGAAACCTACTAGATTGTTCGATATCCATTCACCTACTACGTACCAAATAAACTAAATATCAAACCTATCATGACAATTAATAACAGTCTTAAAATACTTCAATGGAATCCAAATGGATTCTACTCCAAATTAGACGAAATCAATTTACTATTAAACAAATACTGTCCAATCTCAATATGTCTACAAGAAACTAATTTTATCAACGACAAGGTCTGCTCCCTAAAAAACTACACAACATACTACAAAAATAGAACCAATGCTGGCAGAGCCAGTGGTGGCGTGGCAATCTATGTAAATTCAAATTATCACTCCGAAGAAATTATCATTAATACCAATCTAGAAGTGGTTGCAGTAAATGTTTTAATCAAAAATTCAATAACAATCTGCAATTTATATCTACCAAACTCTCAAAATTTTGAGCAATCCGATATTCAAAACATTATTAATCAACTCCCCTCCCCTTATATTCTCTTAGGAGACTTTAACAGCCACAGTCCTTTGTGGGGCTGCTCCACTCTTGACTCACGAGGATCAAAAATCGAGCAAACACTATACAGCAACAATGACCTCAATATACTTAACAGTGGCCAAGCTACAAGAGTTAGCGCAAGCACGGGACACTTTTCAGCCATCGACCTTTCATTCTCATCAGCTACAATCACTCCCTACATAGATTGGGATGTCATACCAGAATTATCAAGCAGTGACCACTTTCCTATCATTATGACGCTAAATCACACAAACTCCCATAATCAGTATACTAGAAAAAAAAAATGGAAATTAAAAAATGTCGACTGGAATATATATCAAACGGAAATTGATAAAAATATTGACTCAACTCCTTGGACTCATACTAATAATGTAGAAGATAAGATAAAACTCTTCACCGACCTCATTATAAATACAGCCTCTGACGTTTTCGAATTAACTAGTTACTCTGGAAAGAGACCTCCAGTCCCTTGGTGGAATAAAACAATTAAACAAGCTATACGGAAAAAAAAGACTGCCTTTAACAGATACAAACGAACCTTAGACCTACAAGATTTTATACAATTTAAAAAAAACAAAGCGCTAGTCAGATACCTTATTAAAAGTGAAAAAAAAAAGTCATGGATAAATTTTACATCTAGTTTAAACAGTCATATTTCCCCAACCTTAATGTGGAATAAAATTAAAACATTAAAAGGAGTCCCTTTTACACAAATAAAAACACTGTTGGTAGGGCAAACCGTTTTTACAGATCCTAAAGAGATAACCAACCAAATAGGACAGTTTTTTTACTCTAACAGTAGTAACTCTAGTTTGAATCCAGACTTTTTGAAATTTAAAGAAACGCAAGAATTGATTACCTTACCGAGCCCCACAACAGCAACAAGTCAAGGTTCAATTCTCAACGATCCTATCACAATGTCAGAACTTAACTCTAGTCTTGAAGGGAAAAAAAGTAACAGTTGTGGACCAGACAACATACCTTTCTTATTTCTCCAGAACATCTCCATTAAAGGTAAAATCCTACTCCTCGAGTTGTATAACAATGTTTGGTCGTCCGGCATTATACCATCGTTATGGAAAAATGCTAGCATTACCCCTATTCCTAAGAAAGAGCAAGACAAACATAAACCTTCAGGATATCGCCCTATTTCTGTCTTATGTAACCTGAGCAAAACACTTGAAAAAATAATTTTTAACAGGCTTAATTGGTATGTACAAAGATTCAATCTGTTATCTCCAAACCAACACGGATTTAGGAAATCTCACTCCACTTCTGATTGCCATGTTAAAATTGAAACAGAAATACTAGAATCTTATGCCAACAAACAAACCATGATTCTCATTAGTTTAGACCTTCAGAAAGCTTATGACACAGTCTGGCGACATAGAGTTTTAAATATACTGAGGAAATGGCACATTAATGGGCAAATGTTACAATTCATAACAAGTTTTCTTAAAGAACGTTCTTTCCAAGTAAGAATTAATGAACACATGTCAGATAAATTTGATCTCGAGAACGGAGTCCCACAAGGATCCCCCCTGAGCATTCTACTTTTTCAAGCTGCAATCAACAACCTACCTGATGAAATTTCACATCCCGTCAAATCAATTATGTTTGCCGATGACACACATATTTATCTCAAAGGGAAAAACATTAAATCAATGACACGTCAACTCCAAGATTGCCTAAATGATCTGTCCAAGTGGTGCTTCCACTCAGGTTTTATTTTCTCACCAGAAAAAACCAAATGTATAATGTTTACCAAAAAGAAACAAAGTTTAAAACCAAAGTTATTTTTGGGAAACACACCCTTACCTTTTGTAAACAACATAAAAATTCTAGGTTTGATTTTTGATAGCAAGCTTACTTGGAAACCTCATATAAGTAAGACCAAAACAACCACGACCAAAAGTATCAATATCTTAAAAACGTTGAGCCACGCTGAATGGGGAGCTGAAAGTAATATATTAATCAACTTATATAGATCTCTCGTTAGGTCCAAATTAGACTATGGATCCATCTGCTATACCAATACAAACCCTAATATTCTTAAAACAATTGATATAATTCACAACAGCGGTCTAAGAGTTGCAACTGGAGCATTTAGAAGCAGCCCCATTCCAAGTATATTATCTATCTCTGGAGAACCTCCCCTTCACATTCGTAGAATCAAATTAGCTCTAAATTATATTGCTCGCATCCTATCTTCCCCAGAAAACTCAACATTACCATTTTTAACACAAAATCGTTTTGAAAATACATTTTGCTCCAATCCGAATCTAAAAAAACCACTGGGTTTAAGGATGTTATATGAAATGTCACACACCAATATTGATCCTAATTTAATTATCAAACGAGAATGCAGTGTGGTGCCTCCTTGGAGGGTTCCAAAATTTCTTGTGGACACTAGTCTAGCGGATCATAGTAAAAAAGAAACGTTAAATGTTATGTATAAAAATTTATTCAATGAAATCATGGACTCTTTTCCATCTGAACCACAAATCTATACAGATGCATCCAAAACAAACTCAGGTGTTGCGATCGCTATCATAAACGGAGAGCAATCCATATCGTACAAATTATCAGACCATAACAGTATATATACGGCGGAATACTTTGCACTCCTGGAAGGAGTCCACCTAGCATTTCAACTACCCGATTCCACCATTAACATTTGTACAGATTCGCTCAGCGCTCTAAACAATCTGAAATATAATTTACACTCAAGCATCCTAGCAATCAAAATAAGCAACATCATTGAAAAAGCCAACAAGAACATACGGTTTATATGGACACCTGGCCATTGTGGAATTGATGGCAATGAGAAAGCTGACAAAGTAGCTCGTGAAGCAGTAAATAACCCTCTGACCGAAATACGCACGTACTCCTCACTCATCGACATCCATAGGAATGTCAACACCTTTTGTACCAGTTTATGGGAATCTGAATGGCGTCGTACAACCAATAACAAACTTAGAGAAATAAAAAATACTACCGAATACTGGCCTAAGCCCCATACATCAAATCGCAAAGATGAAGTAGTTATCAATAGATTACGTATAGGTCACTCTAAGATGTCCCATGGACATCTTATGCGCAGAGAAGAACCAGCAATGTGCCTAACCTGCGGAGAACCTCTCACAGTCAAGCATCTCCTTATCCACTGCCGTATCCATATAGATACCAGAAAAATTCTAAAATTGCCCGACAACCTCTTTGAAGCCCTCAGCCCTATCCATGACAACACCAACAAAATAATCTTATTTTTAAAACAAATCGATATGTATAACTTAATTTAAGAATTTATTGTATAACTATACTCTATTATGTACTAATACCAATTTTTGTTGCAAGCTAATAACCTTAGCAGTTGATGCTGTACCATTAATAAAAAAAAAAAAAAAATATTAAAATTGAAAATATTCGTAATTTCAAAATAGTGGTATGTGTATTGTGTTTTATACATTAATATTTATAAATGAATACCCATAAATTAATAATTGACATCTGCTTAATTTATATTATTTTTATGACTCATACTATGATTCTCTAAATCAAGTCTCTATTTTGTTTTAAAATGGAAATTTGCTTCCTCTCCAAGTTGGTTGGTATTTTTCGTTTCAAGTTCCGATTATAATAGTCAGCCATGGAGCGGGCGTATCTAAAAGTTTTGCTCATTATCCTGAAATGAAGCTCGAGCTGTAATGTCAACGTTCGTCGGATGGTTGATAGTGAATGAAACGTCACTCATCACATTAAATACCTATTTGTAGCCTGTAGAGTATATCAAAACGATAGTTTAAGTTTATTCATCAATTATAAAATATACAAAAATCAGAGTTTTTGAAACTAAATTATCAAGTAAATGTTTAATATATTTGTACCTATATAATATACATTACATTATATTATATACCCATTACCCAAATAGGTATTAATAATAACCGTTTACTTCCCTGGACCCTCATAATATGTAAAAGTGCCACAGTTCAAAAAAATAATAAAATAACGGAAACTGATGATATGTTACTAATTGTATACATATTTTCTGTAAAACATTTCCATGTTTTACCTAAATACTAAAGAGTTAGGTAATGATTAGAATTTCAACTTTTTCTCAAGTAATGATATTGCTTATCAATCTTTTCCACATTGTTTTCTTCTTAACTAATAATAATTAGACAGTTAATTATTTTGTTACCTACCTGAAATACGTCAATAACCAAAATATCCGGAATGACAACTCCTCAATTATATACCCAGACACCGAGGCACACAGTACCCACTATAATAACCTATTTTGTGACACTTCTGTAAACAACGAAACAACAAATTTAATATTTAAGAGCTTTATACTTTTTTAAATTTAAATTTATATGTAGGTATTGTGATAAAAATTCAAACTAAGTAGATATAAGTAATATTTGTCAAGTGTTGTATCAAATGCTGAAAATGTTTGGAAAAAAATTTAAGTAATTAGGTATATTTTATATTTTTTATTCATTATTAACCCTAATACCTTATTATTAAGTGAGAAAGTTTTTTTCAACCATACTAATATGCTCGTGTGCAGTTGCAAGTTATTCAGTTACTTTGTTCATCTCAACTTTTCTCATGCAATATCCAAAAATGTATATCTCTCTGGGACTCGTAACATTGTTAAGCAATAAAATAAAAGGAGCGTTATGTATAAATCTAGATTATATTATATACCTACATAGTGTATAGAGGTCTGGAAAAAAATATTGATTGCCAACGATATACTAGGTAGGTATATTGCCTCTAGGCCAATACTTTTACATTCTGTATAACAAATAACAACTACCTACTACAGTACTATACGCATTGATCTGGTGGTAATATGGAACTCACTAACACTTTGTTATCCAGAAAACTATAATAGGTATAATTTCAGATACCTATTCACATTTCATCGAGGAATATATTTCTTTTGAATTATGTTATATTATTCTCATTTTACCTACGACTAAAATCTGAAATATCGTTGGTGTAAATACTGCATTATATATTAAATTATTTAATCTTAAGCTGTATTTAATCGTAAACACAATAATAATACAAGAAAATACACTTAAAAATGTAGTATCATCTGAACATTTGGTATTGTATACAGTTAGACGTTGCGGTAGCTAAGTGATAGACGACCAACTCTAAAGACATGTGTAGGTACCTTATATACGAAAAATAGAGAGTTTAACACCATTATCGTATTCATTATGGTTTTGGATATTTAGACCTTCACCGATTGATAAAAGCCTTTACACGAAAATTAAAACACTTTCATTTTTGTTGCGATGGTCCATATCTAAATCATTTATTTAATAACCATTAATCAAGACCAACATTATTTTCATATATCTTTTATATCTATATCACCATCATGTTAATGAAGTTTCTTTATAAGTATTTTTTCTTTAATGTTAATATTTAAAGAGGGTTGAATGCCTTGTCAAACGTTTAACGTGGGTACAGGGCACGTTGGGTTGATGTTCGTTAGGAAGGACCGACCCACCCGTATAAACGTGTTATTATTGAATCGCTGGATCATATAACAGTGTAACACTAATAATATCTGACTTATATATTATCCTTATCATACAACTTACACCATTCTGGTTATTTTTTTTTTTATCAGAAACTTGTAGATAGATTTATATTTTAATGTAGATTACATAGATAACATTTATAGCCGAAAACCCATACGACTTATACCTATATTGCAATAGAATATTATAGTAGATATTATGTCACATGTATCACCTAATCACCTATTGGATAAATAACAACTAATTAAGTCTGATAACACCTTATATTATCATAAAATGCATCTGCACTCTGTGTCTATATTTAAAATAATTAATACAAAAATGTGTTTTTGTAATAAAACGTGGGTTAACCGAAATTTATGATTAACTATTATATAAACGAGTAGCCCTATGTTTAAATTTTAAGTCCAAATTACTAAAAAAATATAACATTATGAAATAAAAAAAAAATATAAAAATATAAAAATATAAAAATATAAAAAAAAACACACATCATTGTAAAACCAATACATTCATCGCTCCGCTCAGAATCTAAAATGTATGTTAACGCTTATGATTACTTTTATAACATTGATTATCATAACCTTATTTTATGATAAATCCTAACCGAATCATATCGAAAATACTTACATACAAAATTTGAACATTTAGTTAAAATACCTACTATATATATTTACCTGAATGAATGAGGTTTAAATGTGTATTACATGTTTTGAACTTGGAAATTAAAAATTATCAAGTGTTTATTCACATCATATCATTGCTCTTGGTAAATACAGACAAACTATATAATATGTACATAAGATAAATATTATATTATAATTTTCTAATATAATATTTTATACCTAATATAACATACCTATACCAACTGAATACAATAATTTTATTTTTGCACATATTTTTTAATTAAAATAAAACACAGTTGTTAATACTTAACTAAGAAATGTAATATGTTATTTTTATTAGTCAATGAATTTTCATATAAAACTACAGTTGAGTAAATAAATACCTTTGTAGTAAAATAACCCTAGACTTGGATTAGTATACGGCTTCGATGAGTAGGCTTTAGGTTTCAATTATATTAGACGATACAGGACGTTTAAAACCAGTGAATGTTTTTGACGTAAAAATAACATCTAATTTTTAATAAAATAAATTTAATAAGTATTGCAATATATATTTTTATTTGTGGATTCTAAATTTCAGGTAGTGCAAATAGTTTACAAATTATTTTTAAGAATTTTTTAATAACATAAAATAGGTATCCAAAACCTTTTAAAATTATTACTCAAGTTATATACAAGACGTTAAATAGGTAGTAATATTATTTGAAGGGGAATATTTTATATTGATTATAACTTATGGTTTTAACTAATTATATATTTTAATAATTCTAAATAGAATATAATTTAAGTTGTTGATAGGTACTTGATTTGAAATTTAAAATGTGTATGATATTGTAAAAATGTCCAGAAAAAATAGAAAACAATTATTATCGTAATTAAAAGTATTTTTTTATACGAATAAAATACTTTTAAAAATTAATATTCTAAATAGTTATGCAGAATACTGTTGGAAAAAGTATTTTAAAAGTATTCTGAATACTGTATTTGGAATACTTTATTCAGAATACTACCCAAGACTGCAAAACATATAGCATTGAAAAGTACCTATCTAATTTAACCATTTGCGTTTGTATAAGTTGAGTATTATTTTTTATTTTTTATAATGTATATGTACATTGAATACCATTCGAGTAAATGATAAGCTATAATGGCGCATACAATATACATAATCAGAGACACAGTCATCGTCTCATTAATTTATTTTGTACACGTATAGCCGCTTTAGGTCTAAAGCTACCTACTATTCATATTGGTTTTATTATATTATGTTGGCAAAATTTCCCGAAGAAAAGTGTCACTGGTTTAATATTTAAAACAAAAATTAAAAAATAGGTATTTTAAAAGTATTTGGAATACTTTTGAAGTATTTAAAATACCTACTTTATTCGGAATACTATTGTTATGAAGAATTTTAATACATATTCTGAATAATATTTTTCATATGTATTCGAGTATTTATTCCAAATATTTTTTAAAAGTGTTTTACCCAAGTCTGATACTCCGATGTTTTGCGGGCATTTAAATTTTGTACATGGGTAATATTGAGTGTAACATAGCGCATACATAAATAAAAACCATAAATACTATAAAGCGGAAATATAATATAATATTACTATAACAAAAATTGATGCGATGAGTATTAGTTTGTGTAGGTTAGGAACAACGGAAAACTACGTGGATTGATATAAGCCTAGATTGACTGCCCATAGTTATTAGTCATGTCAAAATAAATAAATATAAAAAGATGTTACAAAATTAACACTACATGACAGATATTATCATTCGTCGAAGTATACGAACGTCATCAATATATAATAAATATATATGAAATATAAAAAAGAGGTGAAAAAATCGTATCATTTGACAGAACCGATAGTGAAGCACCCTCATCTTCATTCATTAATACGTCCCCCGGAAACCCGCTGAATATTTATATGTTGACATTTGACGCCAGCGGAGGCGGCGGCCGTTATATAATGCGCGAGTCTCCCGCAGGCAGTGGTATAACATTATAACCTCTTCAACGTCAAAAAGATGATGGAATATCGAGGGGCACACGCCATTGACTCCTTTCACGTAGTTTTACCCTATCTGTTTTCTCCGCCGAGAAAAAGAAAGGTAGACCAGCCAGTGAGACGGAGAGCGGACTCGGGCGATGACTTAAACTTATTAATGACTATGATGTATACACGCCATGCTAAAAAGTATGCTCTATAATATTATAAACGCTTCGTCGTTTAACCCGAAACCCATCATCGTTTGCAGATGAGTGCGCGTATAATAAGGTACAACACGCGTACAAGAGATAACACACCCACTAAAAGTATAAATATTGTCGTTTCATAATTATAAATTATCTCAGATTCTAAATTAGAAGATTGCAGGTTATAACTATATAGCCTATTAGTCTTACAATATTTATTCAGGGTTTTTTTTTGGGGAAATCGAAAGTGGTATTACATTTTCGCGTATAGTATTAGTACCAGAATTAGTAGTAGGTACCTACTTACATAATATAATCTTAATAAGACGCCATTATCACAATACCTACCAATATTTTTACCATCTAATTTTGGAAATTTTAATGTATGAAACATCTTTATGTTATAAAAAAAAATAAATATAATTGGTTCATTAAATTATTACATGTTCTTAGATATATCAATATAAAATGCGTTCACAAATAGAACCTTTAGATAAAAAATCAAAATTAACACTATAGTATCTACCCACATATATATAATTTTAATATAATACTGCATTACAAGCAGCCAGTAAGTACTTACTAAATTATAGTACTGGACCACGAGTAGGTTTAAATAATGGTGTTTTTTGTTGATCAGCTTGATCCGATACACCCAACTAAATAACTGAAATTCATTCAGTGATATTCAACTTTAAATACCTGTAATATTTAACATAAAAATATAAAACGACTGTCAACTGATTGAAAAAAATTATCTACCCGGTGTGCAATGGATACTATATAGGTTTTTCGTACGATATCTATTATCTACTCTTAATAGTATAACGAGTGACCCTAAAATAACGTAACTCGTTTTGGCATCGATATTTCTTTTACTCCCACCCGGTTAGTTCGTCGCTCGTCGTATATGACGTTTTATAGGTTCGTATATGATATTTATTTCGCAGAGCAAAAACTATCAAGTCCGACTACCGATGACAACGGCCGTGCACGACTCGCATTGCCCGGACGGTGCGTTATTATTGCATTAACGCTATATACATAATGTTACAAGGATACAATATTATATACATATATATTATTATGAAACGGTCGTATAGTGTATACCTATTATTATACGTGTTGGATATCTGTCAGGACGTGTCAGCCGGGCGTGCTTTTGCTGACATCCGCGAGACGCGACGCTAACAAAGGGCCTACGCCCCAATCGCAAAAGAGACCCGTTAGTGCAAATAAGGCCAATAAACGCGTGTACACTCGACATATATAATAAGCGGCAGTATATTATGTATAATATAAAAATATATACGTTCGGAAGCATAGGTGGTACATTGTGTTTTTGCTGCCATCGTATAGTATAATAGAATATCAGTTACAGTAGTAGTAGTAGTATTAGTAGTAGTAATAGTATAGTGGTATAGTAATATAGTAGTGGTACATAGTACCCATAGTTAGTGGCAATAAATAATGGATAATATAATCAAAGGCGTGCGCCGAATTTGGTTTCATGGCCAGCTGTATAATACGAGATCTACAATCCGGCATATTTCCAACGATTTATTTAAAAGTCAAGACTTCTGATACGAAAATTCAATTTAGTTGCTTTATAGTTATTGTCACTGGCGATGGCGCACAAAAAAATGCAAAAATTTGTTTTTTTTTATCATTTGAGAGGAGGGTGGCTATGCTAATAGGGGTAAGGGGAATACATAAGAATTAAACATTTTATGAGGGTAATGAAACACTGTAGAAACTTTCCCACGTTATTTTTCAATTAAATTTGGTGGTCTACATTTAGTAGATTATTAAGACAATACTTATATGAAACTGTATAAGTTCAATGCAAATATTAATTGAAAAAATCTATGCGCAGAATCAGCAGTTATAACAAATAGGTATTATTACATTAGATAATATAAAATATTATTTGTTTGAAGACACCTTCGTTTTTCGCGCCGACTTTGACTCAGTGAATTTACACACTATCCGACTTCATCAATGTCGGCTACACAATGAAATAGGTACCAACAGATAAAGATGAACAATACAACATTATAATATATAAAATATATGATTTATATTTATTATATGCTAAAATAATCGTCATACGTGACAATTCTACCAAGGTCAAAAGTCTTACCAGGATTTTGCAATCCTATACCTATACCTTTATAGTACCTATACCTATTCCTATATGGCTGTATAATAATAATAATAATAACGGTCATAGATGCGCAGACGTGTTGAAAAACTGTCTCTATATTTCTACAAGTAATCTGGGAATAATATTAGCAACAGGTGACTGACGACTGACTTATGATTTCCAAGGCGAAATGTCACTGAGTCCGGTCTCCGTGACGTCCAAAACACCGCCACATTCTGTATCCAATATCATTGTGGTTTCCGTGCAGGAGGGTTTATGTTCTATGAAGTTAAATTTGATATATTTTATTATGAGTGTTATTTTAAAATTTATTTAATATAATATTACCAGCTATATTTAACTTATAAGTCAATACCGGTGTACCGAAAAACGGTATGAATATAGGTGTATGGTACGATATTATTATAGAAAAATAAAATAGTAATATTGACCCGAATACCAATAATTGAAAACTAATCGATGAGTACTTTATAAAACTGCGCCTGCATGAACAGTCGATAGGTAACCCAGTGTTCTTATAACATGTGGGACGGCGGGTATGCAACATAATGTGCTCGATGAGGACTATGAAAAGCACAAGGGATGAATATATAACTTATGAATGGGAATGAGGAGTTCAATTTAGTAATGGAGGTGAGGACCCTAGCCATTCCATGGGGTATGGTTAACTTCTACAAAATTAGGTAATATCCTATATAAACCTAGTGTTAAGTCCCAAACGAGATAGTTTTAAGTTTTAACACCTGTACAAACTTTTATTAATAAGTTTAAAGAAATTAAAGTAATTTCTTTGAGACAGTATAATTATTATTTTTATAAGAATATTAGTTTTGTAATTGTAATACATTATTATTACACATTAAAAACCAACTCTGTTAGTTATACAAACAAAAAAAATGTAAAAATGTTAAAATTAAATTATTGAAAAAAATTGTGATAATACTCGTATATTATTATTGATATTTTTAAGCTGCAGCAGCAGACTAAGAAAAAAACATTTCAATATAAAGCGTGCGTTTTTGTGATTTTGACAATTTTGTCAACATTTGAACTTCGAATACTTATAAAAATAAAACTGCGCCTATCTGTTTACTTTTAATATCCTTTTTTTAAGAACAACTTATGTAATAAAAATTGTATTACAATTGCAATGTTTTTGACTGATCCTAAACATTTTAATCAACACTTTTAAAAATAATAATATGATAACAAGGATTCAAACAATTCAAAAATTTCCAATTCCTTTAAGTAGCTTAAAAATAGTCTTATGTTGATTGGGTACAGTGATTTTCTGTCTTTGTTTAACACATGCGCGACATACGATTTTCTACTAATTTTACTTCAATCAGTCCAATCGCTGTATTAAAGTGATAACAATTCTGACAATTAATTTAAATTCAGCGTGAAATCTACTTTTTCAGTTTTATTTAATAATATTTTTTTAACATTACTACAAGATTTAATATTTTTAAAAAACCTTCAGTCAAATTTGTGAAATTTTGAGGCCAAAATTCAAAAATGTAATCTGACAGATCTCAAGTAGTCTTCACTCTGAATTCAAATACATTTTCAGAATTTTTATTGCATCAATACAACGATTGGACTGATTTAAGTAAAATTAGTAGAAAATCGTATGTCACTCATGTGTTAGACAAAGGTAGAAAATCACGGTATCCAATCGTCTTAATATTCAATTTCACTTTGTACAGATAATAACAATTCAAGTAATAGTGGAATGTTTTAATTTTTTTCTTGACTCGCATTTTTTGAATAGTAACAAAAAACAAACATTGTAGTTTTACGCTTAAACGTGGTTTTGACCCAGCCATAACATTTTTATTAACCCTTATTGGAAACAAATTACAACAATATACTTAAAAATTTATTACAGGAAAAAGGACGATTTTTATTTTAAAAATGATGTTGGTATCGCCACTGGACACTCCTTAAATGGTACCTATGCAAAATCTAAAGATTTGAAAATAAAATCATTATAGACATATAAAAACATTTCAAAAATTATAATTCAAATAAGTTTGTTATTAATTAAAATAATTTGCATGTTTATTCACTCAGTATAATATAGTTACCGGTCAACTACGGCTGTTAATTTTTTTTTTTACTATAATTACCATCATAATCGTATACACAAAAAGTATAAAATTAAAAACAGTTATTAGATATTATGTAAACAATTTTTATCCAGCTATATTCAAAGTTTTGAACACTATCGGTGTGAAATCGTGCTACCTACTAATTTGTTGAGTAATCGTGCTATAATTTTTCCGGCCGAAAAAAGAAAAACGCGCAATCGCGCATACGTATGTGTATGAAGATACAAAGAGTCAAACACAACACTTATATGCTCTATTTTAATGAATTGACCAATGACCAATATTGTAATATAGCATGATATATTTTATTATAATGTCTACATTTAAAATGTTACCTACATCTAAGTATTAGGCGTATAATTTATCATAAAATAGAGGTAGTCAAGTAAAGACATTTTTTTAAGTATTTCTTTAAAAAAAGTGTTTCTTCTACCGATAAATTGTCACGGTAATAAAGAGCATTAATGTAATAATATAATGGAGACGTAGAATTATATGTGTGTGTATGGATGTGTGTGGTGTAGTTGTGTGAGTGTGTGTGATCAGTGAGGTCGATTCTTTAAAAAAAAAAAAAAAAAGCAGTACAGTGGCCAAAGGTGAGGGGAAACTATAAAAGGAAGGGATTGCAGATTGGAAAGCTATAAAATTGAGACGGTCCGGAAGATAAGATACGAGGAGGTATGTACGTATCCGACAATAAACCCACCCTATATAAGTCCCCTAACCA
The DNA here is from genome assembly GCA_949089665.1 of Macrosiphum euphorbiae. Taxonomy (NCBI): domain Eukaryota; kingdom Metazoa; phylum Arthropoda; class Insecta; order Hemiptera; family Aphididae; genus Macrosiphum; species Macrosiphum euphorbiae. Next base: position 88,093,545 of record CARXXK010000002.1, on the reverse strand, counting down.
TCGTTGTAAACGCTTTATGTACTTTACAAAGTACCGACGGCCCTTCCACTCTGTACCGTGTGGTATAGCATATTTATTATTAGTTTTTTCCCCTTTTATTCCAGAATCACCAGTTATACTTGCTTTATTTTTTACGTCAACAGCTAATGTTTTGAGTTGGATATGATTTTTACAACACTTGATATAAACAAATTTCACGTTCCTAGTGTTAAATGTTATTTTTTTTTTTTTTTTTTGAAAACCTTTTTGTTCGCATTTTTGTGAAGTGTGAAACGCATAGTCAGTTTGAACATACCTATAGGTAAGAATTTCTTCATCTCGTACTTAAGCTTTTAAAAATAATAATTTTGTAAATATGTAATGAATTAGACTTACATTTCATTGTATTTCAAACCATGATTATAAACTTAATCAATATGATAAAATTGAAACTATTCTTTAAATTTGAAATGTTCAAGTTTTTATTTAAACACATCAACGTGTTACGCCAATATGTTACAAAATATGTATAATTCAAAAGACGATCTCACAAAATTAATTGTAATATATTCAGATAGGTACTCTTCTTTTGATCATAGTTGAAAATGTCGGAGAGCTTAACATATTTTATTTTCATATTTATATTATTATTGATGATTATATTATTTTTTATGAATACTACCAGATTATTTTTAATTTTTAATTTTATATTATGCCTAATTCTTTATATAGGTATCCACTATTCCAACAATATTAAAAAATGTATAAATGTTTATTTTTAATTATTTAATACAATAAACTGGCAAGCAATTTATTACTTATTGTAAATGTTTATAAGGATTATGATTTATTTTTTATACGAGGTTTGTGATGTTAAGAACTTACAACAAGTATTAGGATAAAAAAAAGTGCTCAAAGAATTTCTTTCAAATTTTTTTCTTTTAAAATGTATAATCGTTTTCTTTTAAACTTAGTAATTAGTATAACAACTGTTTACGATATAAGATGAAATATTTATTTTTCGTTCTTGTGTCAAAGATATAATATTTGTAATCACATTTCAGCTCAAATACAAATTTACCATAATTTTGTATTTTTGTCACATTATAATAATAGTATTAAAAACATACTATCCTGAGTAATATAACAAAAGCCAATTACTGGTTAAACATTGCAAGTTAATAAACCTTAACCAGTAAGCATACCGCATTGAAAACCATTTCTATGGACTGCTACTATATTATAACCCTATTACAAAATCATCCTTTTAAATGATTAAACCGCGTTTATTACAAGGGGTCCTAAATATCCCTTTCCTACATTAAAGAGGGACTTCATTGATGTGTTTTTAACAGACCCGGAAAATCACATAGGTACTTTTCATTCATGACATTATGAATGAATCGTATTAAATTCATGATTTATCATCAACGGTTATAATAGACCATGTAAATAAAATCAAACAAATGGTTTTTAATTATGAATAACGTGTACAATTATTACTTATTTTAAACTTATATCACATTGTAGATACCCTGGATTTCAAATTGTCAAAATTATACCAGGATAACATATGGGTAATAATGTAATATACGAAAGGGTAACACAATATTATATAACTACACATATTTTTAATTAAGACTTCAAATGAGTTCAAAATATATTCTTAAATTAAATTATAGTTATCATAAAAATTAAAAAGGTATTATGTATATACTATACCTATTGTACAAGTGTAATATTAATTATTACGTTATATTTTATCATCAACATTTTCACTTGTATTTAAAAATTAAATACCTACTTTTATAAGACAATTAAATTAATACATTGTTTCATAAACATATAGTAATGTACATAAATATCTAAATATTTAATTTAAAACTGGACATTTTTTATTTTCTCCTATTTATAGATTTTAAGCAGTATATAATATACAAATGTAATGATAATGGCCTTAGTTGTAGTAAAAGCAGAAATTATTATAATTTTTAGACCAATAAAAAAAAAATATACATACTTCACATCTACTATAATAATATTACATATTATTTTATTATAACTATATTATATATTCTAAAAAATATCAATGTTAGGTAATGTGATAAATTAATCTTATTCAGCGTTATGTTTTACACTTTTACATAGGTACGTTAAGTTATAGAACCCGAAACATCCCCTTCAAGGCTGAAAAGATTTTATCATTATTGTTATTGGTATTGGGGTGTATGCAGTCAATGTGCGCTTTAGGTAAATCCATGTGCACCGTTTACATAGGACTATATAGTGGACCAAAATAGGTTTTATAAATTCCATAAATTTGTGTAACTCTAGTGACACTTATGTTCTCGTTAATGCTGATGATTTTGTAAATTGTTTTTTGAGTTGGTCCTTCAGTCAGTTTATTATTTAATAATAGTTGTAGTTTATATGAAGAAGACATGAATACTTAAACAATTTTTTTTTTATTTAGAATATTTAATTAATAACATATTATGCCATACATAATATATATATATATATATTGTAATTTAATGTTTTATATTATTTTAAATCGTTTTAAATTATTGTCTTAATAAAATTGCAGACAGATATTATTTTGTAGCCATTCAAATATGCTCATGTCTTGTCTGTGATAAAAATCAAGCTATTATAATTTGTAAGATATATTCGAAATATATCGGAGTTTCTCGTGAAGTTTACTTGAGATCGAATTTCCCACTGTCTTGAGTTTTTATCTACCCCAAATTGTATTCTAAGATGTAAAAATTTTAAAAATGTATTGAATGGAAGAATTAAAATTGTAAACTAAAACTTATGACAGATATTGTGACGAACAAAACGGCTTTACCCTCAACCCTCTAACCGGCAATGATGGCGTTAGCAAGAAAAAAGCGCATTTAAATCGGTTATCTCTAATTAACGAGTAATTCCGAGTGCTCGTATTTAAATAACTATTCAAATAGACCGATTTGTAAAATAAAACGAAGTGGTCGGGTTATATTATAATGCTTGTTAAACACGTACGGCGGTTGCTGAGAATATTACATAAAATTGCAATTGGCGGCGAGAGAGTGTACGGCATCGCGAACGGTTCCTGAGCGGCGGCGGCGGGTGCGGTGGGCGAAAGTTTATCAGTTGAACATACACAACAATGACTTCCGACTAATGAACTAATCCATTAAAGGGCTCATTTTGTTGTTTTAACGAGTCGTCGGGACGCGCGGGTAAACATTTTCTCTCTCTTTCTACATTTCTCCTGGGAGAATATTATTATAATAATAATAATTTGTAAGCTAAACCGGCGAAAGGGTTAAAGGGCCACCGCCTCCGTTTGTTCGTCTGTGTGTGCGCGAGCCCGTTAATGTACAATATATATATATAGATATTTGGACGTGTGTATAAGTGAGGAATTTATGTGTGTATATGGTGTGTGTGTGTGTGTGTGTGTTTGTACGTGCGCTCGACCTCGCGTATTCTTGAAAACTGGCTGCGGCGATGGTGGCTTGCTCGGATAGACATGGTTATGGGACCTGTGCCAGTGGCGGTGATCACATCAGCAGACCAGCACCCTCTTGCCACTGCCCTTTACCCATAGCCCTCTGCGAAATTGGCCCTTTTCATTTTGTTTATCAGTTCGTGTCACACGCCGGTAAACGGTCACTAAACGGGCTTATATTATATGTATATATATATATATTATATGTGTGTGTATTATATTATGTATACATGTTTATACGTGCTGTGTGCGTACACCGAGGGATGTGGTCAGTTCTTCTTTCGCCATTTAATTTTACACTGGACACCGATAAAATTAACACGTTTTTTCCCGACCCTTTGCCGCTGCCACCACCGCGAAAAACCCATTCGTACAACCTTAACACGGCGACCCGCCATCTCCGCCGTTGAAATGTTTCGTAATATCTGTGTTTAATATTTTAATAGATTTAAAAAAAATGCACGGACCTATAATAAGTGTATTGTATTTTAGTGTATATTGTGTATATATAATGTATATTATATCGACGGACGTTTTTCCCAACAATAGGAGACCTTGTGTAAGTGGAAAATAAATCATTTGATTTGTAATTACATACAAAGTAAGTAGGTAACCTATACTAACCTATATCGTATTATCAATATAGTTTCTGTAGGATATATTTTTTGGTTGAAATAAATACGATTTTTTGTCATTTATAGTATATATTTTGAGTTTCGCATTTCAAGACGACAAGAACCAATGGAAAAATTATTGAAGCTTATAAATATTGAAATATTGCATGCTAGGTAACGACTGGAATGTGTACTGGTGTTCATTTTTCAATTTATTAAAATAGTTAGGTACCTACAGTTACAGGCACTTATTTGTATCTGGTGTAGAGTATAATTAATAAAATACAAATATATATATATATATATGTACATTAGATTATCTGAATAATGTTAGCTATGTAACTGCCAAGACGTAGGTATATAGGTAGGTACACGTATAAATGTATTTAATTTAAAAATGTCTAGTTCGGATCAAACCAACATACTATCATATTATTATCAATTGAAGCTTATATATTAATATTAATATGATTTTGCTGTGATTCATAATTTTGTTAAGTATAATTGTTATTATTTGTTAATATATATATTTTTATTTATTTAAATTATAAACGTCCATGGGAAGATGTAGGTTGGATTGCAGATGTTTAAATCAAGTAAAAAATGTGTAGATACAAAAATGCAAATTGATATAAAGTAATACGAAAAAGTAATACAAACGATGTACAAAATATGAAATACAAATATTAAAATGTTTATTGTAGTTTTAGATTTACGGGGAAAATTACTATGTATTTAGGATTTTCTGCCAGTATCTATTCATTTTTCCACAATAAACAACTGAGGTCACCCTTGAATCATGCATTAGCGTATATTTTAAGGTACCTATATTTGAAAAGTTTGTTTTTGGGTATAATTTCTTACACATCAATCAGTTATTATATTTTTGATTATTTGGCAATAACAATTATTGTGCTTTGCTTTAGTTTCCCAAAAGTCTTTATTTTCTGGTTTGTTAAACCTACATACAATTTATACCTTGTTTTACGGCTATTAAACTGTGTTTATCCTTCATTAAATACAGTAACAATAAACAAATAATATAAATATTTCAATAAAATCTGTTTTTTATTCAAATATGATTCCGTTTTTAGTTAACAACATAATTTTTTTTAATTAGAGCTATCTATATAATTACATAATATAAAAATGATAACGGAACTTGAATACGAAATTAGCATACATTGTAATGTCTTAATAGAAATATTAGTTATTTTAATTAAAATATTATTTTCCTAAACACCCTTAACATCTTTTAATTTTTAATTTTCAATACTTAATTATTTCTTTTAAAAATTGTCATAAATTTGACGATTATTAATTACCTAAGTACATATATTTTTGCAGAAAAAAATTTGTTATTTATTGTCTACATTTCAATCTTCAATTAATTTAGTAACGATGGATCTACATATACCTACTCTTGATAAACACTTATACTTTATTTGTGTACTTAAATATAATATTATGATGCTTATTAGTTATTATGTATGATGATGTATATAATATATATACACTTATACAAATCATTAATGTATTGGTAATACCATAATACTATTGATTAAAATATTAAATAAACATATTTTAATGATTTAAGATTTAACTTAATAAACTGGTTGATGTAATTTAAACAAATTTTTTTGAAAACAGAAATATGTTCAAGTTTAGGGTTAGAAAGTTTTCTTGTAAAAAAATATTACTGCTGTAAATGAAATTGTATTCTTTTCTTCAAATCACCTGATATTTTATTTAATTGTTTTAGTTATTTTTTAATTTTAAGTATTATACAATTACTTAAAAGATATCTGTATTTTAAGTCATCATTCGATTTGATCACTGATTTGCTTGAATTTCATTGTACTAAGGTGTTTCAAATTAGTGTTAGCAACTCGTTTGAAATATAATTTTTGGCGGTGTTCATTACATATTATATGATCCCTTAGAGACTCATTATTTTAGTTAATAGTGGGCGTTGTACCCCTGAGATTCTGTGTACTTACTCCGTGGACATTCGATTTTAGTATAGCTGCAATTATTCAAGAATGAGTAATGTACGAAGTGAAGAAGTCGTTTTTAATTTTAATTGACACAATATATTGTGGTAACTGGTAACAGAGATGGAATAGGGAGCGGATATTTATGCTAAAAAAAATTTAAAAATATGCATGCAATTATGCTCTAAAAAGTATAAAAATATGCTTAGAATTTATTAAAAATATGCATCAATACAATTTGTATTTAGAACTTATTTTGTTATTAAAAATAAAAAATATATAGCCATATAGGTAGGTATAAAATAATTATTCTAAAAATTAAAACTTTAAAAAGAACTGTTGGAGAATCGTTTGTTAATCTGAAAATAATATACATGGGTAGATATTAGAAACCAAGCACTAATTAAGCATTAAATGATTTGAAAGTATACCTAGTAATTGTGTATTGCACTGGATAATCAATGTTTTCTTTTAATTATCAAAAGTAAATTTTTTTCTGTTATCCAATAGCAACATTTTGAATTTTGAAAAATTGCTTTCTACGTCTGTAGATGAGAAAGGAGCATATATATTTGAAGTATAGTAGGTCTGATTACATAGTTAGTTCTTCTTGTTTAGAAATTTCTAGAAGAACCCCACACTTCCCTCCACCAGGGATTAAAACAGGCTATTCCCGCCGCCGACCCGTCGGGACATTTCGAACTATTGTGCCGAGTCCGTTAATATATTAGAATATTACGAAAAATGTTTTCATATGCAAGCTATGTCTGGTACTCATCATTTTATTATTCTTATGATAATTTAATAAAATAATGACAATAAGAGAGAACTTTTTATTATTGAAAATAATTACATATAAACAAAGCTGGGCAAGTTAGTCACTTTTTTGAACTAGTTTAGTTTAGCTTAACTAATTTAAGTTACTTTAATATAAAAAGCAACTAAGTTAGAATATAAGTTAGTTTCTGAAATTTACCAAATTAATAACTTAGGTAGATACTTAGATAGAAGTTAGTTTGGTGTAAATAGTAACTTAAGTTAGAGTAGAAGTTAGAAGTTAGTTTTTTTTTTTAGATCAATTTATAAATTTAAAAACCCATTTTTTCAAATGTAATGTATTACATAAATTAATTATGAAGTATGTAGGTATTACCTATAGGTAACTAACTTAGGTAACTAACTTTAATTATTGGTAATGAATGAAAAATTAAATTGAAGGACTGTCAAATGATAATTTGATCAAATATATCAAATAGGTAGGTAATTAATAATCTTAATTTCTTGGAATATGAGTCATAGAAAGTTTAACAAAATAAGAAATTGAAAAATTTAATAAACTAAAAAAAAACTACAAAAAAACGATTTACTTATTATTTTTAACGAGTTGGATTAGATTATTTTACACATTAAATTCAACGAGCTAAGTTACAAAGTTAACATGAATTAAAACTAACTAGTTCAGTTAGAAAGTTACTAAAAAAGTAACTTTCTAACTTAATTTTAACTTTCTAACTAGTTAGTGCCCAGCTTTGCATATAAATACACATAATATAACAATTACCATAGTTGATAAATTATTTTAAGTTTCTCATATTACTAGAATATTGTAATAATATGGTAAACTTGTCTAAAACGGTAACTAAGATATTTATTAGCTTTTTTAACGATTTATTCCATTTTCAGAAATTGTATTGAAAACTTAAAAAAAAAAAATCTAATATTGTAATGTACCCCTTCACTTACTTATTAACAGTCTGTAATTATATCTGTACGGCTTGCTAGTTGTTCCAATTCACTGTAAAATATGTAATATGATTAAACTACAGTTTTTGTAGTTTTATATATAACAATGACGTACCTATACGAGTATCTACGCTTATACGAAGAATGTCGATTTTCTATATATTATTTAAATTTGCATAAAGCAATCGATAAAATCAACATTTTTACATAAATAAAGATATAAAAAATTATGAACAGTTTTTAAAACAAGATTATGTATAACATATTAATATTCAGATTCGAGAACTCATTCTTATTCATTTCCACTTAAATAATAAAAAAAACTGCATGACAATGCACGGAAAGTACTTCTGGGGAAAGTTCCATTTTTGCAAGGTTTTAACCATGCATTGCGGAACCCGCCATTAAATTAAAAAAAATAATTTAAGTTTGAATAAAAGTAGGTACTCAAAAATATTATATGCATCTATATTATATATCAACATATTATATTATACTACAATAAAATAAACGGAAAATGATGTCAAGAAACCCTATATATATTTCCTATCTCAATCTCTCGATCGTTCGGGTTTCTTTCCTGATAATACAGCTGGATGATTCAAACTTATTTAACATTTTCAAGAATATAGCTACTTTCTTTTATTGTTTGGTAAGATTTAATTTCTCTCATATTATTTTCAGACAACCGTTTGATTTATCTGTATACATTTTAAATTTTATATAGTTACATTAATTGTTTGCCACTTAAAATAGGCACTTGTAGTTCAAAACTATGTAATATTTATACGCAATGTTTTTTGTTTTAATATAACTATATTTTTGTGCTGGTTAAAAGTGCTTATTTTTCCAACCGATTTTCGTATCGTTTTTTTATTGCCACAGAAATGCAAATTAACAATATAAACAATACAAATGGAATTTAATTCCCAAGTAAATGGCGGTGCTAGATATATTTTATGTTAGATATTTTTTGCACTGCACTATACCCAAAAATATATTTGTGATCCCTTAGTTTAGAAAGATATCTAGTAACACGCTACTTATATTATATTATAACAAATTTTTTTTCTATTCAAATGCTTGTTTAATAAAATGTCTGATTGAATTAGTTTTCCAGTTTATAATTTTAGTATGAATTTATCATTTTCTATAAAATCAAGATATTTTCATTTTCAAAATTACAGATACTTTGACAATATTTTTTCAAATTCAAATTATTATGTTCTTATAATTTGTATTTATTTAAAAATGATGTACCCATTTCCATGTGGGAAAAGGCCAAAGGGTATACCTATTTTATGGAAAACTCTTTTTACACGATAGTTTAGTAATTGTCTTATGTGTAGCACACCATTTGTTATTAATAAATATTATTTTATTAAACTTAGTATATTTTACTTAATATTAGGCCGTTTTAATTCAATCCAGCGGTAGAAAATAAACTAAAGAAATAAGAAAACTACTTTTAATATATTATGCATATTATAAAAACATAAAATAATTGTACATAGGTAGTTCCTTTGACCTTTTGTTATAGTATAAAAAATACAATGTTCATTGACATGTTAAATTGGTAATATTTATTGTAATGGCTATATTTGTTGTGTACATCAACCTTATCTATACCTGTAATATTAAAGATTTAAAATTACTGAGCATCGAAATTCTTTACAAAAGAATCATAAGCGGACATTTGATTGCATTTTTAGATGGCTACATTGAATTACATCTAAAGTAAAATTGCTCGCACCCTGATTACTGTTTACATATAGTATATGGATGTTCATATGATTCCATTTTGTGGTGGGGGGGGGATGGCTTAGCCTCCCTGATGACCACCAGAAGCGTATTTAGGTACTATTATAAGGCCTAGATCTTGAGTGCAGAAAATTTTAATGTAAAAATGAATTACATGCAAATCATACATTATATATTATTTATATAATTTATAATTCCAAGTAAAACCGTAAACAATCGCGTCCGTTTGCTCAAAATTAAACAGCTCTACTTACTTATTATACACATAATATGTAATACGGTACAAACCAGTGCGGACATGGGTAACAAAATATATTAGGAATGATGGAGAGGGAAAGGCGGCGTATTGGAAAGTACCTATATAGGCGGAAAACCCTGAATACGCCACTGATGACCACCCGCGATGGTGAAAATGCAATTAAATTTATACCTACACAAATTCAAGGTGGTAGGTGTTTAAGGCACTTTACTATACAATATTATACCTATCCAGCGTGTACGGTATAATCTGTCGCAAATAAATTTTCGTAAGGTATAATTATATTTATGTGGCTTAAAATGACCACGGAGTAGACATTCGAGTGCGTGTCCACTTCCCGTCCCAAATCGAAGCTTTTCCGCGAAGGGTCTGAACTCAATAGTAATATACGCGGAACATTTTTCCTGCACGTATAATTCACGAGTGTCGTTTTCCTCAACCCTGCGCGGCGGCGTCATCGTCTGGAAAAACGGATTCAGTTACACTTATTGAATGCCATATAAAATACGTATATATAATGTACCTATGGGGGAGCGGTGGGCAACGGTCGTCCCGGACATTTCTAACGGAAATTACGAAATCAAATTATTATATTTACGGGGTATTGGCAAACACAATTCCCCTCCGGTTTGTGTGTTTTACCGTACAAGATATACGCCACACGTTTACATTTCGGGATGGTACGTGTGTGGCGTATGCGACAAATTATCTGCAGTTAGGTGTGTGAGAAAAAAATTCTTTTTCTCTATCCTCAATATACCTAGTGTCTACTTTTTAGGAACACTGATTGTTGTTTTCCTTGATGTTTAACTCGAATACATATTTTCTATTCTTGTACGAGGTGCGCTGAACTTGACATGTTTCGACGGTTTTACTTTAGATTTTATAAATAATATAAATTAATAATATTTTTAAATTAATCTTGCATAGTTTAATTCACTTTTGTTTAATAATACGATAATTATGTACTATTATGCATAGATTTTCAAACTTTTTTTTTGATTTTCATAACACCTACTACCCCGAACACAATATTTATGTAAGTATATACTTTTAAATATTTAATACATAAATGGTCTTAAAATAAAAACCTGTTATTGCTTTAATTTATTATAAATTACCTATTAATTGTGTCTGTTGTATTTTTGATTACAAGGAGAGATCAAAACATTTGTATTTAAATTAATTACTATAATAATGGAACACTGATATATTTTAGAGAAGTAATTTTTGTAATCTTTTTGAAAATCGGCAACTGGCAAGGTATAGATATTAATTATTAACTAAACAAAAATTAGGTAGGCATGACTAAACATTGAATAATTATATGAATGTGATATTTTATTATTTCTATAGAAATTAAATTATTTTCATGACGATTATAGAATTTGGATATTTGTTGTTTTCTATTAGCGTTTTATAAGATCGGCAATTTTAACTGCGAAATTTTAACGAATTAAGATTTAATACAAACTCATATATTATTTTATCATACAAATTTGTTTTATAATAGAAAGTTGACTATAAACTTTAACTTAAGTTTAAACATGTGTTCTGATATCGACTATTATTGAAATTCTCCATTAGGATTTTTAAATTGGTTTCTATATATGGTGAGTAAATGTGCAATGTGTATTATACAACTATGAATTAAAAAATAAATATTATTATTGATTTATAAAATTAAAATAGTTATAACTTATAAATTATTATATTATTATACATTTAAATATAATTATTAATTATACTATACATTTAGACACCGATTTATGAAATATTTAAACTGGATTTAAAAGATAACCATAAACTAAATACCAATATAATTAAAAAAAGTTAATTTAAGTAAATTAAATATATACTGAGAAAATATTAGTTTACGTCATCTAAAAATACAAATAGGCAATGTTTCGTTAAGGGTTTCCTAGAAGTAATCCATGTCCAAGAATTATCGTAAAAATAATAACAAATTAAAAAATTAGAAAATGTGTATCGTTTATTTATAATATATATTTCGTGTGATACACATATATTTTTTATTTTTTACAATTGAATATATTGTTTTGAAAATTTTCAATAATGTGTATAATAAATATATTTTGGTATGTATTATACATTTAACATAATATGTTAAACATAATATTAACGTAATATTTTTAAGGTAAAGAGTGATGTGTGCGATAATCAAGTTTTCAATTACACCTCGCGATCACTATAAATTTCAAAATTAATATTATATTTAAATAAACTTTATGACTGATTAAATAGTTTTAATATTGTTTAATAATTAGGTACAGTAATAAGAATAAGGAAATAACAACGATATACATACATAATATAATAGTGATTATGACGTATGAACATTATTTTGAATTACAAAAATGCTAAATAATATAATTATTCGTAATTCATTAGGATAATCTATGGATTGTGATTAAATTATAATAAGTAACTGAAGTGTGAACATTAGTCAGAAGAAAACTAATAATATTATACTGTTATACCTATGGGCTTTTAAAATAAACATTTAATTTTTTATTTTTAATAGAATGTTTATTGTGCTTTAAATCGATGGTTTAATTTTGTAAATAATTTTCATAAAATATTTTTGTGTGACCACGTTAAGTTTATGGTATAGCCGCTTCTAAACTCGATCAGGGTATACGTATCCCTTCGGAATATTTTAAGGTTTAACGTGGGGAAGCGGACACCTCTATTTTATTGCATTTGGCCACTGAAATTGACATTTATGGAGTGAAAGACATTTCTCTTTCAGATATCGTATTTTCAAGGATGACCCCTAATTCAGTAGGTTTTGAAAGATTCCATAACTTACCGAAAGTAGTTTTTTTTTATTATTAATGCATGGTAAAAAATAGAATGTGTTTGACAAATTAGTTAGATGCCATCATTTACCATATTTATTTACAATGTACACTATTATTATATATATATAATACCTATCGTGTTATCGTGATTTCTTTTAAATTATCGGAATAATACAAAATAACGGTGGTGCAGCTCTTATCCCACTGAACATATTACAGATAAATTTATTAATTAGGAATTCTCTACACTAGCCAGTGCTTGAAATTTGACTACAATTTTAAAATATTAACTGAAACATCTCAACAGTTTGTAGAAAAAAAATATATTATGGGGCCTGGCGTGTGGCTTGGTGTGGCTTGATGGTTGGGCCTCAGTCACTAAAGTGTTCGATTTCACAATATGTTAAACAATAAATCATACATTATTGATAAAACTACTATCACGTGCATAAACAATAATATACCTTATATTGTATATTTGTATAACACTATTATATCAATGTTTATAATAATATGCACATATACTGATCCGTCATGTGAATAGCTTATGTTTTTTAACACTTTTCTTAAGTTTGGTTTCACGTCTGTCTGTGATCAAATCTTGCGCGCTCGATTTGAGGCACTTTTTGAAGATGAAAAATTCTGAAAATTGGTATAGACCTTGGTCTTGGATGACAATACAATAATCCGTAAAAAAAATTTTTTAACTAAAAAGTAGAAAATAAAAAATTAAAAAATTTTTTTAAAAAAACACTTTTCTAAAAAAACAAAAAATAATGAAAAATTTAAAAGTGTGTGGCGCTCTTACACTTGACATATTATACCACACACTTTTAAATTTTTCATTATTTTTTTGTTTTTTTAGAAAAGTGTTTTTTATTAAACTTACAAAAAAGTCATTTAAATTTTTATTTTTTATTATTATTTTAGGAGTATCTAAACTAAATTTTATTTTCAAGTTAGAATCAACTCCTATTTTTATTCATATTTTTAAGCAGATGGTTTTTATTTTTTTAAATCTGAATGTATCTTGATCGAAATTTGAACTAGTGGTTTTTGAGTTATTTAACGTTGTGATTTGTGTACTAAGGTGTAAGGATAATATGCTCATGATGAAAGGTTTGAAATATACAAGGCCTAACAATTTTAAAATTATAGTTATTACTAATTTATATTGATTTAGTATTTTATTAACATCTTATAGTTTGTCAAAATTGTCGATATTGATCAAATATAATAGATTAAGTTATATTGTATCTATTTTAAACTATTTTTTAAAAATAAGTATTATATATTAAATATTTTATAAATAACTCTGAGATTGCTCTTTTGAATTTCGATTTAGACACATCAAAATGTATAAAAAAAATCATCTGTTTTACAATTTACAGTATAAATACGGTTAGTAATCGTTTAAAAAAACAAAGTTTGTGTCGTTCCTTAATAAATGGTATAAAATATCTAATATCCGTATGAATTGCCAATTTACCTGACACGGCCAAGAGTATATGAAAATATATATTATAAGTGTATACCTACTTGAAAAAGGCAAAAATTACAATCCGAATGATTGTTAAATGGAAACATTGAGGTAAGCTCCGTGTTTGGCGAATCCACCCTGTATACAACATTCTACAGGGATAAAAAGTCTCGAAAATCATATGGGCCCGAAACATCGTATAAAGATGCCTATATATATTATATATATATATATATAAACACTACGGTGTGCGATCGTTAAAAGAAGGGTACGCTACCGGAGACGGTGTATAGGTATAGTATATATATAGACACATTATATGTACGCCACCTAAACTGCAGAGAGACGCCAAAAACGAGAAAGAGAGAGGAAAAAAAAATAATAGCAAATACAAAAACAACCGTATTCGCGCCGGCCACGGGATCTCTAAATGACTATCGGGTTGTCGCGCTCGCTGCTGGCAAATGCAACCCGAGTCCGATGGCCTTTTGGGGTTTGCGCCCGGCAACGCCCTCGGATAACGCAGCAGCACACGCGGACTCGAGTAATGGACCTTTGACCGAGTGAATAGGACCGTCTGGGGACCGTTCGGGGCTTCCTATGCGTCACATACACAAATCGTTTAGTGATTCGGTTATTCAACCAATTCCGGCCGATGCACGTTTATAGCCCGGCGTGCAATTGCGATGGGACGTCCCCATACGTACACTCATATGCGCATATACTGCCGCGACAATTGTCACTGCCCTGGTCGCAGTCTCTGGTCGTATATAGTGTGTGTATGTATATAGACAGTCCCAGCCTCTTCCGTTTTCGTTATACGTATTATGTTTTTTTTTTTATTTTTTTTTCTCGCACGTCTGTTTTCGCCTTCTTTTTTTCCCCGTCGCAGTTGTTTGTTTTGTTTTGTTTTACTCGTTCCACACGTTTCATTTTGCGGTACTATATATATATATATATATATACAGCAGATAACTATCATACTGTTATAGCTATATTATATTAGACGATCGAGCCCTCTACGGTGACATTGGCCACCGCGGCGGCACCCTTCTTCAACGGTGTACATTATTTTTTACCAGATATACACGCAGCTAATATATAATAGGGGCCATGATATTATTATATCGAGGATTAAATAACGGAGTAACATTGATTCCGTTTAATCAAAGCTCATAACAAAATAATATTTGCTTATGTTTACATTGCAGTACATATATATACAGTACACGAATTTAAATAATCCAATAGTGAGGTACTACATACGCATTACCGTTACGCACACAGTATTTGATATGTATGCAAAAACATAAAACAACTAATTTTATCTTGTATTTCCACTTAAATCTTGTGGAGTTTTGGGAGTTACTTCGACCTTGCTCTCAAACGTAAAAATATAATTATCATAGTAGTTATAAACGTGAAAACAAAAAAAAAAGAGGAGCGAGATAGGTAATTTCTCTGCTCTCAAAGTGTCTCAGCTCAGATAATTATAAAATACATAATAATATAATATTTTGTTAACGCTTAATATTATTTAGGAACTTGGCAAATTTACCTAAAATAAAAGAATACTGCAAGCTTAAGAAAATTGTATTTTTTGACGTACTTACTTATATGCCGTTCTGCAGTAACTAAAATAATATTATTCATTCTAGTTCATCAATTGGCTTTTGAACCCTCCTTTGGTCAGTAACATATTGATGTATGCACCGCAGTTGTAGACCATTCGATTTTTGAAACGTGGCAAATGGCCATGTCAATATTTCCGTTTTTCCTTTGGTGTCCAGTAACGTAATTATTTTGTCAGGCCTTAGGGTAAAAATATTTGATCAGAATACCAAATGCCAAATATAAGCTCATGTGCATTTTTGATGCTGTTAACCTCTGACAAAATATGGACTTGAATATGATATATCTATTAGGGTGCTTTAGGAAATGTTTTACAGTATGAAGATGGTGAGTACAGGTTGCTAATTTTACATAGTCTTAATAATTCAATAATTCAATAAAAAAAAAAAAAAATGCAGCATTATGACATTTTAAATTACACTTTCAATGCATACACTCCAAAAAAGTATATCATATAAATGTAGGTTGTAGGTACGTAAAATTTTGAATGTTCCGCATATTAGGGATTTCAAATTTAACAAGAATTTGTTAATGTAATAAAATTAAAATAATTTATAGTCTTAGCTATTATTATATTTTATTGAACAATTCAATTGATTAGGTAAATAAAATGTACATACAATTGGATCTATATATTATATAGTTTTCAAGTAAAACTTTGAGGCTGATACATACATTATACAAGTATGCATTTATTATATCAACAAATATGATTTCATATACCTATTTTAATAGAATAACTGAATAAAATAGAAATTATAAAAATGAAAGACCAAATCATATTTTATACGGTTTTATATAGAAATTTAATTATTCTTAATTTTAAATTGATTTATTAACCGTGCCTAATATAATATTACAATGGGATAATGGGATTATGTGTAAAATACAGTGTACATGTGAAAATGCGGTAGGTATATAAAAGTTTTAGGCAATAAATTTCATAGATATCGATGGGTTCTTGTTCTTTTATTTGTTAAATTATGGAAATGTCACTGGGTGCCTTCAAGTAGTACTAAAAACCAGCGACGTGCAATCATTTCATTTTTTACACTCAACTCCACTGGGGGTTCTTAATTTTTGTAGGGGATCTCTTTTTTTCCTTGCTTATTTATTTATTTTTTTTTTTTGACCGCGCTCTTGTTGTTTGATTATCCTTCAGTCCACTCCCTTTCTTTTGTGGAAATAACTGAGGGAAACCACACGTGACAATTGGTCTTGAAGAATAAAACCACCTTTTTGACTGTGAACGATCATCTAAATACGAACACGCGCGAGTACAATATAATATATTAAATATACCCGACCGACTGATATTTGCTGACTAGTCTTTAACGTGAATAATAATAATAATGCAATATTGTATTGCATCAAAGACAAAAGCGCACGACCTTATCTAATAAAATATGTACACGCACTGACCGTTGTAACACTTGCGTTTAACTGTTGTAGCCCCCCGTTCAAAAGGACGAAGGCTATCGACAGGAGAACGGAAAAGGAGATTTGGTTTTTTGTTTTGTGTTTTATTATACATTTTTGTCCTGGCTGGAGACTTATGGCGTTTCGTTGTCCGATTTTATTAATATTTTATTGCGCAAGCGGACCGTTTGATTTATGTCCAGCCGTCCCTGCAGTATAGTGTCAGTATGACTTGTTGTTTTAATATCACCTCCCCTTTTCCTGATTTTTTTTTCTACAATGTAGTCATGTTGAATATCGTTTTAAAATTATGATATTAGGTATACACTCGAATGCTATACTTAATGTACCGGATTATTTTTAATTTATCGTAAACACTCGTTACGCTGTGTTTATTATTCGCATCAGAATACACCATACTTTTTGCGTTAAGATATTTATTTACTAAAAACGTTAAAAATATATCAATAATATTTAATTTTAAATTTTGAATCCCCCACATACTATTTTTAATACTTTATTGCTCTATCGACAATGGTATTAATGTATCATATTATTATTTTATAAAAGTTGGGCAAAAACCTTTACCGTACCTACCTAAGTATTTACTATTATTTTTGACGATTTGAATATTCGCATATGCTTTAGTAAAATGCATTATATAATATTATGTATGTATACTATATAGTAGTTATAGCTCAATACCTTGATTATTCAAGAAAAAAATACTCACAAGTAGTTGTATTGTTGTAATACAGCTTCAAATCGTCGAGTACAGATTCATATCAATGAAGTTGTCAACCACTTTACCCCATAGGTTCATCTAAAATCTTTTTGTTTCACCCTATGCGAATTGAAATAATGAGTGAACTCATACGTGCCTGTACGGTGACAGTAATAGAGTTCTATATAATATTGTAGTATAGACTCCTCCACCCGTCACACACAGGACACCTCTGGTGCTTTTTGAACGGCAAAATGAATAAAATATATAATATACTTACTGACATGGTACGTACCATACAAAAATTAAGTCTTTACCGTTTCTTTACTTAACATATTAAACTTTGTGATGAAAACTGAAATGGTACGTTATGTCTGCTTTATTTGTATTTTGTATGACGTACATTATGTAAGCGGTTTGTCGGTATACCGCATTATAGGTATAATAAATGAATAATATTGTAAATTTGTAATTGATATCGTAAATGATCGTACATATAGAAAACTATTCTAATTTAAATTGTATGTCTAGAATATATATGTGTTTTAAAAATACACTTTAACCGTACAAACATGCTGGAAATTTAGATCAAGTTATAAAGATTGATTTTTTTTTTTTATAAAAAATCATAATGGTAATACTACTTGGACTTAAATTTTCGTTATTAATTCTGTAAATGCTAATATCAATTAGTCATTAATATAATATTATGACGAATTAAATTTAATATTTTAAATATTAAACAATCTAAGTGTACGTTTTTATGGGAGTCTTATTGATACATTTTATTGTATTCTCATACTTTTACAAATTACAACATATTTTTTTTTAGGAATTTCCCTTCATTTTTTAGGTCTTCAAAAACCAAGAACTGACTTGAAACTTTAAAGATATTATTTAATATCAGACTACATTACTAAAACTACACATATTATTTTCGCTATGGTTCACTATAGTTTTACGACAATAAAATAATAGTAAAACTTTTTACCTTTAACATTTGAATGTACTTTTCATTTTGTTATTATTTATTATTTATTGATAAACACTAGTATATTTTAAACTTTTTCTCTTATATCATTTTATGTCTTTAAGAAATAAAAATAGCTGTTAAACTTTATATTTTTTTTTATAGGGAAAATAAGATTGTTTACTGGACATTGGTTAACTTAAATAAAACATTCTTATACTTGAATGATATAAATAATTTTACTGGGAATAAATAATTTATCTATAGGTGATTATTTATGTGCAACAATAATAATGGAAGTAAAAAATTATCAATAAATGTTTGATTGTTCTTATGATTTTAATTGAATTCTAACCATATGAAAAAAAAAATCTAATTCTAATAGAGATTAGAGGTATTCGTAGTTATATTAGTTCAGTGCAGAACCTTTGATAATAAAAATATATTATTCCACTGCTAAGCTAAGTGTAAATAAATACAGATAAACAATAATTAAAAAAAAAATATACATATATATATTACATTTTCAACAATAACTGCACATATATATAATATTTGCAAACAATGTATTAAGATAATAATAATATAATAGGTATAATGTATATAGGAACGGAAAAAAATAATATATTATAATGATAACCTATGTATAGTAAACTACAGTAATTTACAAACATTTTTAGGTATTCCCCCTATGTTATAGAATAATAAATTACTAACTAGCTGATCTCCTGCACTTCGTTGCCCGTTAAATATATCAACTCTATATGACTCAAACTTTGTTCGATTATTAAATAAAAATTTGGTGTACGGTGTTCAAAATTTATCTTAACTTTTCCATTGCCCTGGATAAAAATTCTGAATCTCAGCGGTACATTATCATGTAGTCAATCCACCTGCTGTAGATCGTTGACCCCGTGCTGTTTGTACGTAAGTGTATGATTTAACTCTAAAGTAGCAAAGTTATATCAAGTTTGTCGTTTTTACTTAATTCCACCTACGGTTGATTAAAATAATCAATTTATTTAATCCCATTAAATATTATTTATATTTAAAAAGTAAAGCAAAAGTATTTTTTTATTATTATTATTATTACTATAATAGTTTAAAAAACCCATGGCAACCATTTATAAACAAAAATGTCCATCTGAAATCTCAAAATTCCCGTTTGAGCACCTCCCAGGGTTGGTCCTCTTCCTTTTTAAATTCGCCTATGTTGTAAGTTAGATCAAAATTCACACAGTGTAAAAATTTCTACAAGATCGGTCCAGTAGTTTTTAGGTGAAAGAGTAATAAAGTCACAAACTTTCGCATTTATAATATTAATAGGATATGCAGCTTTAACTACGACATCATATATAGGGTGTTACCACTGGGTATCCTCACTAAAACATCGATTCACGTTAACCTTATTTGTCACTTATTAAACCTACTTATTGTACAAAAAATTGATAGATTGTAGATTTATTTCAATAAAAATAAAAAACTATGACATCGAGTTTTCTGATATCGTCCTGTATTTTGCTCCCGCACTGATCGAAGCACCACCGCGATTATAACACACGTGTATACCTATATATGCACTTTATACTTTATACCTAGTTTATAGTGCCTCACGTCCACGTTTTCCACGAACTCAATATATAAGTTCCTCTTTCTGCTTGAGCTTCACAGCTCGAGTAGCTATTCAAAATTCAAATATAGATAGAGGATAACTATTTTAAAAATATTTAACGAAAAGCAGTGATTTAACCGTTCAGCTTATACTCGAAATATTAAC
The DNA here is from genome assembly GCA_949089665.1 of Macrosiphum euphorbiae. Taxonomy (NCBI): domain Eukaryota; kingdom Metazoa; phylum Arthropoda; class Insecta; order Hemiptera; family Aphididae; genus Macrosiphum; species Macrosiphum euphorbiae. The sequence continues at coordinate 88,072,869 of CARXXK010000002.1, read as the reverse complement.
ATTAATTGACGTCACAATAACAGTCAGTCTGTGCGCCCCGTCTGAGATTTTTCAAAAACGACAAAAACTATAATATCATGTTTTTATTTAATTTTTTTCATTTCGAGTTTGACAGCACGAACTGGAAAAACATCATCAGAATCGTATAATACATCGATAAGTGATAACATTGAGCTTGGCTCTCCTGCAATATAGGTTACAATACGCCAGGGGTTCTTAATCTTTTTTCCGTTGGACCTCCTTAAAATAGAAAGACGTATAGCCGCCCGGACCAACTCCCCCGAAAAAAAAAACATTTTTGATTTTAATTATCATTCAATACTTTAAAAAGTATTATTATACTTATATTACTTTGATCTTATGAGATAAAATACGCACAGACATCAATAAAAATTATTATAAAATCTTCTCGAGTACCTACTTACTATCGCGAGTACAATGTACTGTCCTCAGTACATATTATGTACTACATACGGACCCCCAATCCGTGGTCCGTGTACCATCGGTTATTAAGAACCCCCTGTATATAAATACGCGATGATTTTTCCGATATCAAAAAAAAAAAAAAAAATGTAATAATATTATCCACCATCGACCATCCGACCATCGTCGGGACAAACGAGGCGAGGCGACTGCAGCAGTATAATATACTTGCTCGGCGTCACGTCATGTTTATCTATACATATATATATATATATATGTATGGGCGACAGATGCACAACCGTATAAATAATAATAATATATAATATTATATTGTACGACGAAAATAATATTATATTATCGAATCATCCGCCGCGTTCGTTACCGCGGGCATCGGCGGCGGCGGCGGCGGCATACGGGTCGGCCGAGGTTTCGTGCGCAGCTACGCGCGACGGAACGCGATTAGTTGATTACTGGGCGTTCCTCCGGCCGACTTGCGCTCCCCAGATCCGTTTACGGTTTTTTTTTTGTCTTCCCTTCTTTTTGTTCTTTTTATTCACTTTTATCGTGCTTTGTGCGCGCCTTATTAAACACTGGCAACAGACGTCGTCCGACTACGACAAATTATAACCTATACCCATTATACGCGAATTGTCATACATTTGTGAGCATATAGTATTAAACGACATAATGTGTATAAGCAAGGCATATTTCGTGCAGTGCGACCTCGCGATTTTTAGCCTCAGCGATCCAAAACAATACGTCATATATTTGCAGATCACAGAATCGATCCGACACCCCGAATTACGACCGGCGGAGTCGCACACGGCTCTATATATTATAGTAGGAATAATATGTGTATTATAGGTATTATCACAAGAAAGCGATAGTGTAGGTCGCTTCACACTCAATTGCAACCAATAAGTCGCCCACGATATATAATACTGTGAAACCTCCCAATAGCGGAAGTTTTATTGGGAACCCACTACGAACGTTCTACGATTCGAACCCTCTGTATAGGTACCCTCTTTAATACTACAATGGGTACCTATATTATAATATTTTTATAGTTAAAAGTTGTTGGCATAGATTGTTTCGTATAGGTATATCATCCTCTCCGCCGCAGAGTGTACTATAAAGAGGAAAATGGGTACTGCAGTCGGATTATAAGTGAAAACTTTAATCGGCTGCAAAGTTCAAAACAATAATAAATAAAATACACAACGTAAATGTACTTGAGTATTATATTTAGCTATCCGATGACAGTCGGATTCAACAATAAACATTACAATTTAAAATTTTTAAGTTACACCATACCTAACATAATAATATATTATACAATGTGTTATACAAATATTTATACTAAATATGTCTATATAATAATAAGAGCAAGGGCGATTCGACGTTTATAATCTTAAAATTGTACGATGAAATATTTAAACACAAATTATACTTCGGATTAGAATTTTTTTTAAATTATTTACATTAATATATATAGCTGTATATTATGTATGACTTACTTAATTTATTGTTGCGAATATCCAAAAAAATAAATTAAAACTGTTGAATGTTGATATCTTATATTCTTATCATATATGTTCGTTTAACTATATATTACATAAATAATCCATTACCTGTAACATATATAAAATTAAATTAATTAAAATTTATAACCAATAACCATATATAATAATTATCGGCTAACATCGTTAAAATAAATCTTTGACAGAAATAGATTAGGTACTTTTATGCGTGTAATTAAGTAGTTATAAAACTGATAATTGATTAGTTATAATTTTTGAACAATTCTGAAATACTTAACACTGACAATTCAAATTTTAACGTAAAAATGTATGCAATACAAACATATATTGTGCCTCAAAAGCGTATAGGTAGTTATATTTATTTTTGTGAAGTATATATAACACAAAAATTTATAAAATATCTATGACCTTTGTATTTAAAATTAATAACTATTTTGCATTTAATTTTAAATTAAAGGGAGTTCTAATTTTATTTTAAATTCTTAAACAAAAAATCGTTTTACGGATTTTATCGATTTTGAATTGGTATCCAATATTGAAGAAATGGATTTTTAGCATTAAGTATTAATAATTAATCTAAAGAATAGACAAATAGTAAAACCAGATATAGTTTTATCTGCTTACACGTTTTAACCTCTTCACTCTGCATTTTTTAACTATCAATGATTATAGTCAGTAAATTATTTGTTATGCGTATATCATAAGGTATTCGTGTATAAAAAATATTTTATAATAGCATGGTAAAAACCAAGTAAGTACCAAGTACCTATATTAAACAATGATATTTTAATATTATATTTAAATACATTTTATGATATTATCATAGTACCTATATGAATGAGAAATCATGAAAACTAAATGAAACTAAAATACGTGTATGAATACCTGTTATTAATATAACTAATAAAATCCAACATTTTTATCGACTCATATTGTATGAAGCTATGTCGGCTACATGTTACATCATTACGTATATGAAATCTATACAAGTTATATAAGTTTAAAACTTTAAAATGTATAGTATAGAATATAGGTGAATATCGTGCATATCAATTGAAAATATATATGCTTCAGTAGCATGGTATTATATAGTTGTACGTCTTAGTTCCACCCTACCTTTGAGGTTGTCAGCCATAGGTATATCACTTACTGTTTCGTATGTAAAATAATTTAATGTCTTATATTATGTTTTTTGGTGGGCAGTGGTTTGATGAGCGTATTAGTGACACATATATCATAGTTTATATGCATTATATTTTTTAAAAGTATAGTTATTTGTTATAATTATAATTCTTTTATGTCTGTAAAATTAGTGCAACAAATATGCTTGTACAATTTTGCTGTTTTACTCGGTTAATATTTATACTATACACATCAAAGATATCCAAAATGAATGTGCTCATATTATCTTTGACGAAATCGATAAATTTTTTGTTTTTTGTATATTTATAGTATTTTAAATAGTATAAATATAATTTTAAAAATAGGTCACTCAAAGATGTCCCATGGACATCTTATGGACAGAGAAGAACCTGTTATGTGCCAAACCTGCGAAGAACAGTTATCTGTTTTTTTTATCTAGATAAAAAGGAGGTTATACATTTTGTATTAAATTATCTGTTATCTTATCTAGATAATTTTAAAGTAATCTGTGCACAACACTGTATACATTATAAATTATCCTTAGAAATAGATTATAGAGGCTCAGAAACGTTTTTTGTATCGGTATACAATGGTTTATCATTGAATTCAAATTTACACATATCCATTACATTCGTCCATACGCAATATTATGATGTAGGTACAAGGTGCACTATAAATCTATACTATACAGCAAAACGAACTCCGGTGGGTTTTATTATTTAAGGTGTTCTGGTGTTTTTTTTTTTTTTTAATGTTATTTCTTGTCCCTTAGTACTGCATAGTATTGCAGTATATCTTCTAGTAATCTACTAATTTCAATCATTAATTAATTGCAGAAATTCGGTTAGGTACCTACTCAATTATTCCGTTAACACCTAGACTTGATTTATATACTATATAATATAATATTATTATGTAATTATATGTATGAAATATAAATACATTGACCTTGAGTATTGTATATCCGTTAAATTACAACTTATTTTTAATCACCTAAAATGCAATAATAAACATAAGTTTTTAGTTTATTTATGTGACTCAGATTCATAAGGAGATTTAAGTGGTATAAAATAATTTAATGTAGGGCCATAGTTTATGAGCGAAAATATAATATATTGCAACGCGAGTTCCAAACTTGTTTGGTTCTTATACTCACGGAGGCTATTATTAAAACAAAATAAAACTGAAAAGAAAACGCTTTGGAATATTTTTTGTTTGAAAGATCGGGTAAATTATGGGTACGCGTGTAATGATGCGAGACTTATGACCGGCGTATAATGTCTCGCGTTTGTATACCCAAATGGGAACGAATAATAATAATAGATACCATTGGACTATAATATATGAGTGTGTCGGCCATAACTAATCCCTTACAATGTCCTTTTAGACAAAACACTGTCAATAAAGTGGTCAGCCGATGTTTTAAGCGTACATACTTTACGATTGAATTTGTGTGGCCGATAAAAAATGTATATATTGTATATAAAAAAACACAAATAATAATATGTATTAGGGTTTTTTTTATTATTATTACTATTTTTGTTTAGAATGGTGAAATGATTTCTGGACCATCTTGGTTTTTGGAAGTTGAATCAAACACAAAACAAAAGAACTGTTCGCCGTCGTGTTTAAGTTTATAAATCCCTAAAATATTGACGGCTCCATATAGTCAAAACATTGACCGTTTAATGTGATTTAGTGGAAACGTTGGTGCACAACTCGTCGTGTTTATAAAACGACTAAAAACGATAAAATCTGTATGATATTGTTGTATATACCTAATTATTTTATGTTAAGGCACATTTCATAATAGTGTGTATAATATTATACATTCATATTATATGCATGTGACGAATGAAAATATTCGTATTACGCGTTACAAAAAAAAATTTGTGGTGGTCACTCGGGATTTTTAAATTTTTTTTTAATTATTATGAGTCATATTTCATTTCTGATATAGTGTTGCGCATTAAAATCACTCTATACTTTAGGACAATTTGATATTGTATTACAATAATTATTACAATAATATTAATATGTATGCGTGTCTACACAATACATAACACTATGAGTTCGCCGTATCCATTCATTTGTTTAGTCTGTTTATTCCACGTCGAAAACCAAGTTGGGTACACCGTATACTTATGCACATTACCCAATCGATGTGTTTTTTAATACACGAAACTACAAAATTGATTATAGTTTTCAAGCCGAAAATTGCAATAATAACGATATTAGCTTTAGCCGATCGGTAACATACTAACATAGGTACTTATCATATATTATATATACCTACAAGATATTTACCAATAATAGTTTAATAATTTTGCCTATTTAACATGATATAATTATGTATATAAATCTACGTTGAGGAAACGAAGATTCTTTATTATGTACGAGTTATGGTTATATAGTTATGAATTCGATAGAATAAAATAAATAATAATAATTTATAACTTAAATATATCACTCAAGCACCAATTGTTTTGATTGATATTAATGTATTAGATACATGCATTAAATATGTACGATTTACCTACGGTATAAATATATAAATATACATATATATATTATATATGATTGCGTGATTGTGTACATTTTTCTTTACCCTGTCAGGTCATCGAACTTGCTTGATCTTACTTTTTTGCACTAATTTCACTAAACTCAAACTCTTTATAGAACTTTATTTTATTTTTTGAGCTGAAATAGGTGAATTATAGGAGTCATGTACAAGCTCCCAAGCTCCTGTTCAGTATTTACTGCGGATTATATAGCTTTTTTCAAAACTTTTGATTTTATTTAAAATAATAACCGATAATTTTCACATTCTCTTAGTGCAATCAATAATATTAAATATGTCTACAACCCTTCAGATATTATATTTAATATTTATATTGTCCCAAAAGTGATAACGTCAACATTGAAATGTTCTGGATTACTCACTATCATAAATGGAAATGATCAGGCCGCCAAAAATGCAGTTGTTCTATTCATATAGCCATCCCTTCGTCAAATTATCACACTCAGAGACAGAAGTGCCAATCTTAATAAAAGAATTATTGACCTCAGTAACATTGCACCGACAACGGTTGTCTCATGCTACTAAACTTCATGAAATCAAACGAAATAATAATCATATTGGTCCTTTCCCCTCGAGTTATCCAGAAAGTTTGAAGTACCTAGGTAATTATCAAAAGACTCCAAATTGGCCACACAAAACTATCAAACTACAGCTTCTTAATGGCAAAAGGCCCTCCCCAATAAACACTTCCTGTAGGGTTCACAATTTCACATCAGTACATAAGACATATTTTAAGACATATATAAGACATATTTTCAACGACTCCCAAACAAATACGTGCGATATAACAAGGAAAGAAAAAAATTATTAACTTTCGGATTGGCCTCCAATCTACTCAACCGAATTTAAAAACCCACTTAACTGTTTATATACTATTGTATTTGTTGTAAGTTCATCCATTTTTTTTTTTTTTTTTGTTATCTATATTCATACAAATAAAGATAATATTCATCTAATTCGCCACTGTGTAAATAGATACGTATAACCTTATCTACCTAGTTAGCTAGAATCTACAATAATTTTAAAACAATTTTTAATTTGAATATTTAATAGTTTTGTACAAAAAATTAAATGCTCTCATAAATTATTTTCATTAATAATTAGTTGAATTTACGTCAGAAACTATAAGCATAATATATTTTGTACAGGGATTGAAACCGTTTCAAATTTTAACGGTTATGGTTTCGGTTTTTGAGGACAGTTTTCTACATTTTATGGTTTTTATTTTGGTTACGGTTTCAAAAAAGGTTTTTCAAACTTATCTGTATCAAGAACGGTTTTTGCAAGTTTTCTGTTTTGGTTTTTGGAACTATTTTTGAAATTTTTTTTTTCCTTTACCTAATAACTGCAGACCCCATTTTTACTATCTATTTAATAATAAGATCTGAGCGGCGCCTAAAGCCCTAAAATATGCCCGATTTGTATAGCTAGTGTAGGTGAATACAATATTATATAGCAAATTTAAGTTCAGCAAAACTAATTCCGTGTTGTTAACTTTAATATGTTATACCTACTTTTGCATGCAACATATGGTTGAGATCATTATTCGATTATATTTATTAATATTTAATTGTAATTTACAATAAAATTACACTATATTACAGTATAATACTATAATATATCTCTTGTTATGTGATTAATGCTTATGATATTTGAATTTTTGTAAACTGTTTTTTAAGATTTTAGGTTTCAGTTACGGTTTATTAACCGGTATTTTAAAGCTTTTGGTTTCGGTACCGGTTTCGGGGTTGAAATATGAAAAACCGCGGTTTTAATTGGTTTTTCAAAAAACTTTTTCGATCCCAGAATTTTTGTACGATATTCACATACGATTTATAATATTTCCCATCTATATGTTGTAAAAGATATCGTCTAGCTAAAAGACCAGATATTACGAATACGGAATATGTAAATAAATACATTTAATTTATTAAAAAGAATAAATAAATAATAAATGTATTATACATACAGATATAATCTGTATTGATAAGATATAATGAATAATATGTTTTCATTAGATTAATTTGAATATTGTTTAGAGCAAACAACTCGAATAATATAAAAAGTACTTTTTAAATTCTTATCTCGAAATATCCGTTTATCTAAAAGACCGTATGCAGTACCCACTGCAGTACCTATTGTTAATTATTATGGTAAAGGTTCCAACCTAAATAAAAGATCACTGACTCACTATTTGATAAACATTTTATGTTATATGGCTGGGAAAGTGGGAACACAATATCATATACGTACAAATACATACTCAAAGCGAACGTCCGTACAAATAATAGTAAATACCTATATACTTCAACGAACATTTAAACCTAGGTGGCTATATATATATATATAGGCAATAATCGCCAATTAGTATAAATACCATCAATGAACTGCAATAATCTATTTCTGAACGAATGAATAATGTTAATAAAAAAAAAAGCCACCTAATAATGAGAAGGTGATGGGGAATAATGTTTTGAATAGGTACATAAAGTGTAGAAATGGAATAATAGGTATACGAATATCAAAATATTAACTACCTACCTATTATACATGCATTAGCGTTCATTCATAACTGCACAAAGAAAGTGGTTAAGTATAATACAGCTATTGTATTTGTTAATAGTTCATCCATTATTTTGTTTGAAATCTAAAATAAACATTTTATACAAATAAAGATAATATATTAATTCATCTCAATAGCCATTGTGTAAATAAATATATTTAACCTTACCTACGTAGTTAACTAGAAACTACAACCTAGATATTCTAATCAATTTTTAATTTGAATATTTAATAGTTTTTTACAAAAAAATAAATGCTCTCACAAATTATTTTCATTAACAATTAGTTGGATTTAGGTCGGAAACTTTAAGCATAATAAATTATTTTGCAGATATACAAATACGATTTATATTATTTCCCAGCTTTAAGTTGTAAAAGGTGTCGTCTAGCTGAAAGACTAGCTATTACGAATATGTTTTCAAATAATTGAAGTGTTTTTTTCAACCATACACTGCCGTTAATTTTGTCAGAAATAAATCAACTGATATGGTTTGATAAGCAAACATTTTGTTTACTGAATTATCACTGTTTAAATATAATTTATAGACTTTAAACACAAATAGTATTATTGATTATTTATAGGGTACCATATATTGTTTTAGGAGATTGCCAGTGCCCACTGAATGTTTAAACTTAGAGTATATATTATATCGGTGATTATTCAATAACACATCGTTCCACCACATGTATATATCACCCATTTTTGGTGTTTTGTTTTTACATAATACGTACTATACAATCGAAGATATCATACGATAAAAAACCAAAAACAAATCAGATTAATATACTCAATAAAATATTATGTTATTAAGCGATAGCTGTATACCAATGTATTTTATGATAGAAATAATTAATTTAGATTATTTCTAAAGACTATATAATACAAATGAACATAAAAGTTCATAATATTACATATATAAGACACATATTAATATATTATATTTGATACGTATAGTAAGTATAATATCTGGCATACAGAATAAATAAATTATATGTATATTATACATACAGATATAATCTGTATTTATATGATATAACGAATAATGTGTTTACATTAGATTCATTTGAAAATTTTGTAGAGCAAACAACTCAAATAATATAAAAAGTACTTTTTAAATTCTTATCTCGAAATAACCGTTTATTTAAAAGACTAAAACCGTATAGACTTTAGTACCTATTGTTAATTATTATGGTAGGTTCCAACCTAAGTAAAAGATCACTAACTCACTATTTGATAAAAATTTTATAATATATTTCTTGGAACATAATATCCTATACGTACAAATAACAGATATCTATATTAAATAGATAAGGTACTCTAGGATAAAATATTATTTTTATTTCTGAACATTAATTTGCATTCTTGCGGCAAATCCTTTAGAATAATTAACAAATCATATCCACCCCAATTATTTTCCCTTAATCAAATTCTAATTTTTGGAATTTTTATGTACCTATATACCCATTGACCATATTATTTTCTATGATTTTGAGTTTGTTTTGTGGTATGGGGTGGTTAAAATATTTTTTTTAAAAACTGAAACGAAATTTTTTTATGTTCACTAATTGTGAAACCAATGGTTTTTTTAGAAAATGTTAATGTACAACATTATTCATTACCTATGTATATTTAAATTCGAATAAGAAATTTCTAAGTTATTTTATTGTGTACCATTGGGGATAATATTCCTTGAAAATTTTTTTAAAAAATATGAAATATAATATTATGTCTAGTATTATTATACTAAATGTAGTACATTATTGTAATTATTTATTCATGGTATTTATTTCATTATTATCAACAATTTTTCGAATTTTTCGAAATTAATAATACCTAGTACGTATGTTGATATATTAAATATTAATTACTACAATTTTCATATCATCAAAGCCCCCATATCTTCCAAATCTATTATCTTTATCCTTTGTACAAAAATTGAAATACCTCAAAACTACTTGTTGGAATTTCGATCAACATTTTTATAAAAGTTATCTGCTTCACAATTTACATGTAAAAGAGGTAATTCTTATTTGAAAAATAAGTTGGTATCAGCACATTTCTAAAATAGCATAAATATCTGAGTGTTTAAAAATAATAAGGTTCTTATAATAGAATATAGGTACTTAAAAATTCCAAAACTCATGATTTGAATAAACTTATTATTTGACGAAGTAATGGGCCTGAGCGTGATTTGTGATAATCACCCATTCACCCTATATAATTATTATTGTTAGTTGTTACAACAAAGCAATGAGCATTCAACATAGTCTCGTATAGGTACCCATTACAAGTTGTTTTTCTTTGCAAGAAAACTATCGATCTGCATAGTAATATAGTAATTAACTATAACGCCGTTTCGATGGTAAAAATTTGGGTCGAAATTTTTTCTCGGACATTCACGCGGTAGTGATCGGACGACGTCAGGTTGACGCGGCGTGTATTGTGGCTGTGGCCGCAACATGTCGTCGTCTTATGGGAAAGTTGCGGTTACAGACCGATGACTACGTATTAAACTATTATAATATTCATCATCGTCTCCAGAAACACGACCGCGTTATTATTATTACTATTCTTACTATTACTATTATAGTATTATTATTACTATTATTATTATTATATAACAATACGGCGGCAAACTAATAAAATGTCACGGACTCGCGTGCGTCTGTATAGCCGCGGTGGAGGTACTGGAGGAGAACGCGACCGACCGTGGAGGGCCCTTCGGCGCAAACGTGATGTATCAGTGATGTAAAATCGGAAAAATTTCTGCTCGCCGTGACGTCACGACGCGTTTCACCGTGTACACGCTATATACGATTATATATACCCTCTTCGCAGGGGCGGCGGTCGTCGCACATATATATTGTGAAGGGTAGTGTCGGATTAGGGGGTGAGCGAGACGTGGGAGGGTTCGGAGGGGAGGGTGTACACGTGGGGCCGCGCCGCAACGCACTTGACAGACAGACACTGTAACCTAAAGATATTCACGCACAGATTGTCCCCGCGGCGGTGTAGTGTGTACCGCTGGTAATAGACAATAGTACATTATACTCGGCCGCAGTCGTTATCGTAATAATTATTGTAGTGCAGTCATCGGCATTGGCTCGGGACATCATTTTTGGAAAAAGCTCAGTCGGAGGTGTATAATATATTATACTTTATAGTTATACATTATACTTTATATTATTAGTGGCCCCGTACGATTTTTAAACTCTATACAGTGTATGATAATGATTGCCGTTTGTCGTTATTATGCCTTGTCTCGGATTTTTTGACTTTTGAATTTGCAATTGATTTTTTTTTTGTGGTCAAGTCTTTTGGTAGACATTTATGGCCGCGATGACTCGTGTGGACGTAGTTTTACTGATCGCGGTGACTAAGAATAAATCGTTTGCAACATAATTATTATAGCTGTGGTGTCAAAGATATACCCCGAGTGAGCCCACTCCTTCCCATCTGAAAGATATGTAGTAGCTTACGTGATATAGGTATAGCAGCAGCAGTAAGATTACAAGACGTGTTAAAGTCATTGTTAAAGTGACATATTCTAAGAATTGATAATATGACTTGCGAACGCAGTCTGCGCTAAATATATAAATACATTGAAAATTAATTTGTCACAATATGTATACTAATGAAAAATGTTGTATTTTTTTAATCAATATAAAGGACCCAGAAGTCGGACGCTAAACTGACATCGTTAATTGGTCGTAATGTTATCCAATTATATAGTAATAATAGAAGAATGTTAAAAATGCATAATATAATATTAAGACCGTATATTAAGTATTATAGAACACTCGTTGTAGTAAGTATCGAAGTAGTTTTCTCTATGTTTACAATTTCTAAGAAGTAAGAACTATATATATGCCTAATGTTAAATTAATACCTACCATCTACATAATAATATATATTATATTATAAACTATAAACATTATAATACAATTAATGCTATTTAGTAGTCCTGCTTTTTTTTAGTGATTGTTAAAGGCTTTAATAAAAAGTAAAAATTATACTGAAAATAATTTCTTAAAAACTATTATTTTTATCTATACAAATAAATCGGTAATCATAATTTTGATAGTTAAGACAAAATATATTATTGTATGCTAATGAATAAAATTGATTTTATTCATTATGATTTATGATCAAACAAAAATGTAAGTACTATGTAAAGTCAGTTCGTATTAGTTTTCGTAATTCGTTGTATATAATAATATATTAAGTTCCGTTGGCCATAATCCGTCCATAAATGCAATACAATGCATATGTCAAGTACACAAATTAATATTTTGACGCCACCGTTGCTGTTCCTGCGGAATCACTGAACGACGGTTAATCGTTTCAAGTTTTCGACAAATGCTACGAATTTTACCATCTCAAATATTTTATACAATACCTACTGCAATACGTTGTTATACAGAAACATAAAAACATTATATTTTACACTGTATAGGTGTCCAAAGCGCTACGAATATTTGGAAAACTAAATTTGTCTAAGTTTTTGAAATGATCGATTTAATATTTAAATATTTTATGCATCAATAGTAAAAGACATATTATTATCTATTCTGCTAAGCACTATAATTTCAGACTCAGTGGCTAATTTTAGGTTCAATTAGGAGTGGTCAGCAGTTGCCACACAAACATTTGTTTTCTCCGACTGTTTCCAACGCACGGTAATATAGCACCATATAGTGGTATTCCGTACATCCACGGTTACGACTCGTGAGGTTTGTTTTAGGACAAAATAGTGACTGATTTTGTGTTGCACAAAACGGTTATTACCTTTAGATGTGCAGGATAATTGTTTGATATTTTAATTTTTTATCAAGACAAACTTGTTTTAATTTATCTTAATTTATCTTATTTATAACCATTAATAATTTCTTGAAAAAATTATACCTATATTAAAAAACTATCCGGCCAATCCACAGGAAATATTCTACTTTATAAAACGTATTGTAGGTGTCCATTTGCATTAAACTAAACAAGGTGTATTATAGCCTTAAATCGTAATCGTGGAAGTACAGAATCAGATAAGTGTGTCTATGCAACTGGCGTATGGCGTTTACTCGAAAGCGAGTTGTTGACATAAATTGCCGTAGGACTAGCATATTGTTATAATTTACAAACATATTGACATATAAGAACTAGGGTTTCAAAATATCAACGAGTACCTAATTGAAAAAATGTACATGCATTATATTTGGAAAATATCGATTTAAACGGATGCTCGAGTTCCTGAGCACCGACAACGTACAATATATTATAGGCTCAAATGACTTGAGGGGTACATCTCATATTTTAAGGGAATGACATATTTATTAACGTCATACATACATTAGGTAACTACGATTTCGAGTTAATATTATTCAGACATCTAGCCATAAGATATGTCTGATATCATAATAATTATAAGCTACCATTAAAAAATGCAATTTTACCATATTGTAAAAAAAACCCATACATATGCTACTTGAATCTAGATTAAAGTATTTTGTACTAAAATATTCAAGTAAAAATATCGAACTTAAAATAATAATTTTATTTTCATTATAATAATGTATTATATCTGATTAGATAAATATCTATAATTTTTATATATATTGAAGGTAGTATAATATGTAAAGTAATTACCTAAAAAATATTTTTAATTTAAATTGTTATTGAAAATCAATATAAAAATGTTATTGCGTGACGTTATATACAAATTATATTCAGAAGATAAGTGTCTTTTATTTAGGCTGACAATGACGACGAATTAAACTATTCATATTTATTTCTAAAATTAATATTTTTTTAAATATTTCTCTAGTTATACATCTGAAGTATCATTCATCATTGATTATACATTTATAAATACTACCTGCAGTATTTATAATCAATGGTGTATACCTAGTATTCATATAATATGATATTATTATATGTATGGTTTCGGTTAAAATAGGTTACACTCTGATTATTAATGTATAATATTTTTCCAATGGTATCCAAAGGTACACCTATATAGCTATATTTGAAGTTATTTTTTTTTATCGATGTAATAGTATTTAATCATAAAATACTCACACATCATAATATCATCCACTATTGTCATATTTATTCACTTAAAAGATTGTGTAAAAAACTAAAAAAAAAACTTACAACTGTATACTTTTTTTAAAAATGTATTTTTCATAATACAGTTTACAACCTGTTACAATGTAGAACATTATAATTAAAAAAGATGGACAATTTAATGGTCTGGAGAAAGAACTGATTTAAGAAGCCTTCCATTGAGGGCACTTTTTTAGTTATATACATACATTTACAATAATATATTATAAATACAATATGGACATTAGCTAGGTTAACAGGTCCTGACACCACCGCCTTTTCGGTATCTTTCTGGTAATACAGGGTTATTAGAGAATGCTATTGTTTAAAGGATTTGTGTGGTTTTTAAAATTTAAGTTGAATCGTTTGTAAACAGTTCTAGTTACATCGTGGATGGGCGAGATGGCAATATCATTATGTAAGGACTGGTTGGAAACTTAAAAAGGTCGTTAAATTGTGTACTGGGGTCCACCTAAATTATATAGTTAATTTTTTTTTAATTTTGACCAAAAAAAATTCCGTACTTCTACATTGTTTGAAGATGGAGTTTATTTATTACTAGTTTGTTTGGTAATTTTATGTGGCTGGAGATTAGAAGAGAGCGGAGAAGAAGAAATCGATCATTCAAAGATAGAAGTGTGTTGTGAAGATGAGGAGACCAGGTAAGACGTTGTTCAATTATCATTCCTAGGTAGCGAGTGATCTGAGTGGTTAGCAAGGTTGGCTCGTCCAGGGTAATATGTGGGCATTTTCTCTGTGAGTGAAAGTGCAGTGTATAGATTTAGACTAATAATAGATATAACTTTGTTTGTTATTGATATTCGTTGTTTATTAGTTATTAGTTACTATAAGTAGTTATATTTATTGACATGTATTAACATATGTTCACCGTTATGAAATGTATTGTTAAAGATCATTCGCTGATATAATAAAATTCCATCGAGTTGTCTTTAAAAGAATAAAAATGTGTTTAACATTATGATATAATATTATTGTTTTTTTCTATACCGAATAGAATACCTACATAGTTTACAGTTGTATTTGGGATAATATTTTCCAAAACAATATTTTTTACATTCGACAAAATTAACTTAGTATAAAACAGGAATTTCAATCTGGATGATATTAATATACATAATACTATAGCCTGTCATAATACCTGTGATTATTTGAAAATGTTCAACAAAACTGCATAGCTAAATAATACCAGCTATACGTTTTTAATTTTTTAAACGTTTAATCATAGAATGTGCACTTGTAGTAATACCAAATTGTGTATACCTCATTTGTAGCCTCACATGAACGACAAACACATAATCTTTAAGGTCGTGTACGCGAAAATGCGAAATAGTTTCGGAGACAAACAAAATAATATCCATATTTAAAAAAAAAAAACTGTTTTTTTAATTACGAATAATTATTTCGTTAAAAATAAAAATACACTATATTATAATATAATAATATATGTAGTATAGGTACGTTAACTTAAAACAATAAGTCGTGTTGCGGAGAGTAAACAACTTGAGTCAATTATCGATAACGACACGGCGCAGCGATATAATATATGATATATATTGATATATGTATTTATTGTTTATATATATATATATATATATTGGTTAAATGCTATACGATCGGGTCCAAGGTTGACAGTAAGTCCAGTGAGCCTATCACACACATATTTATATACACGTTCACACATATACACACACACGATATTGTAAGTACCTAATATATATTATTACGACGGTTATGTAGGCACCGTGGCCACCACGTAGAATCGAGTGACCTATAATATATAGTAGGTATAAGTATGTATGTGTGTCATTCTGTATACTGTTCAGTATAGACCGAAGTTTGTTGGTTTGCGCCGTTCGAAATTTCACTGCCTATTTAAATAAAATAATCACAAAAAAATATAATTGATTTGAATAGATAGACACCCGTACGCAAGATTGTGGTTAGTGACAACTGACTGCATGGAATGAATTATTCGGTCAATTAACCGAAATCGATTGATCGATGAGATCTTTTTTCAAATTGTTTGAAATGTTTCCGATAAAATAATATTATAAATTATATCATAATGACAACAGAAAAATATTATTTTTATTGGTACTGTAGGGGTCGTGCAAATATTTTCACTCTCATTATTTAGTTTTATTGTCGCATTTTAGATAATAATTCTTTATTTATGTGATGTAATGAGTGATGACAATACGTCATAGTTTTAGTGTCTTACTCAACACAACCATATCAGTTAGGTTTTGGAAATAACGGATTACTCGGTTGTTGGTTGTAAGTTTGTAAAAGGTAAGTTAAGATGATGTCGTACCCGCTAGTTTTGTCTCCGTCTTACTAACCCATAACATACCTACCGGCATAGGCGTAAATAATGTTTGAAATTTGGGGGGGGGGGGCTGTAGATCAGGTCTATACTTGATACTATTATGATGCTTTTTAAATTATAGTAATAAAATCATTAGTGTAGGGGGGGCTAAGCACCCCCAGCCTCCCCTATTTGAGCTTATGCCTACCATTGTACCAAAATGTACATCCTTCAGTTCCAATTTTGTGTTGTTAGCTAAAATATTAGAGTGAATCGACCTATCTGTGTTGTTTCGTCGGATATTTACGATATTTTAATCTTTAAATGAGATATGAACATGTAAATTATTAATATTACAAAATGATCACTTAAAAATTAAAATATCGTAAAATGCCAACGAGAGAACACAAATAATAATATAGTATTCTTAAACTTTAAGTTTGAAAATAGCTCAGTTTACTCTATTAAGCTGACATTTTCATGATACTTTAATTTCTAAAAGAATTATAAGCATTTTTCAATATTATTAATATTTTACATACTTATAAGTCCAGGGCTCGTAATTTCATGCATTTACATATGAATCTTTCCAAGTTATATTTTGTTCTTTTTAAGTTATTTTATCCTAGATGACGTAGAAATCCATTTCAAGGTAGGTACCTATGTAAAGTTTTATTTTGCATGTTTTTGTATATTTATGCGTTTTTCTATTCTATTGGGTATATTATTCATAATTTTGATATTTATTATTTTGATATTAGATTTTATATTATATTAACGTGCATTATTTTATCGAAATCTTATGAAAAAAACTAAAATGTTGATGAAAAATTCAATAATTTATATTTTTTCATTGCAAATGTATGAGAATTGTCACAACGTAAAATTATTATAAATAAAACTTTTAAAATATCCTCTTTTTTTAAATCCCCATACTCTTATTGAAATAGTCTATAGTGCATAGTTTTAGATTTTTAGTGCATATAAATGCATATTTCTGAACTTTTCAAGATATATTTCAATGCGTATTTTACTAGTTTTTAATGCATATGGTTGCATGCGTATTTAGACATTTTTTAGGGCATAAACTTACGAGACCTACTCATAACTCATTTAAAAAATGTAAATATCGTAAAAATCCGACGAGAGAACACAGATAATGTTCTTATCTTGAAGTTTGGTATTATATCAGTTCACTATAATAACTAAGCTACCCACATGAAATCAGAGCTGCTGAACATACATCTTGGTACCCATGTTGTGCGTTAGTAAGATTGAGACAACACATATCGTACGAGTAGGTAGGTACTGACATCCTCTTATATAGTAGCAAAAACAAGAAAGCCAATAAAAAAAAAAAAAATAAAAAAACTGAGATAAACATTCAACTCAACTTTTTAACTACCCAACTACGTTAAAAATCTTATAAAATCATTAATTTTCAGCCGCAAATATGTATTACGAGCGTTTTAGTTAAATTCTGGCATGGTAATAAGTAGGTTAGGTAATAACTAATAATATATAATATAATATGACGTTTTAAATATTATACAAACAGAGATCGATACAGTTATGAATGTGAGCCATGTTATCGTACGGTGTACATATATTCACAAACATATATATTACTATATTACATATGTATTTATAATTTTTTAATTATAATATCAATATCGTCGAACAGGATTTTTTCGTGTGCGATTTTCGTTCGCATCTAATACCTACTATATATGCGGTGAAGTTCGATCGATATACGATCTGTAGTGCGTTTATCGACAACGAAATAAAATATAATGTCAATATACTATAAGTAATAATACATACAAATACGTACAATAATGTGTTAGACGTATTGGTATAATATAATATCACTGGCGTACAATATGCGAGCGGTACCTACCTCTATATACCGAGCTTGTTACCGCGCGATAACGGTTAACAAATAAGCACGTCCGATTTTTGAAAACACAATATAATATTTATACACTATACTATATACTATATAGGTATATCTCATATTTGTGATATTCCGACGACGTGATTGTATACAGGTTGTTATTGAGTTATGTTTTTTCATGTAGGTACAATATATAATATGGTTTCCTGCAACGTCTGCGGTTGCTTTGCCGCTACATGATAGGTGCCGTGTACTTTGATTATTGTGAGCCGAATTATATATATACTGTTACGCAGGAGGGATAATAGGCGACACAAAATGTATCAGGCACCTGCAAGGCCGTATCCAGAAATTTTTTTGGTTGGGGGGGGTCCAAAACATGTATATTGTAATTTTATTGAATTTAGGTTTTGATATTTGGTTAAAAATAAGACATATTGAAGAAATTTCGGGGGAGCAGTCCCCTGGACCCCCTCATATACGGCCTCGGGCGCCTAGGCACACTGTTTTATTGGATTACAACAACAAAATATTATACGCTTGTATGTAGGGAATCGTTTTCTGTATATATACAATACCCGTTCACGTCGTGTAGCCCATTTTTTCATACTTTATTAACATCAACTTATTAGCATAATTCACATATCAATTATTATTGCCATCAATTGCAGACGACAGCTCTACACAAGTATAGGTAGTACAATCGTGTAAAACAATATTTAACAACTATACAACGATTACATATAAACAAAAAAAAAAAATAAAAATAAAAATAAAACGAAATAAACAATTAATCTCATTAATAATAATAATAATAAAAAACATTAATTATTACCTAATTCTAGAAAAAAAAAAAAAGGCTGAAAGAAATTAAACACACAATTTCGTGTTACCACTTACGGAATTCAAAGCCTGTTGATGAAACACATTATAGAAATAGAAGACTAGTTAGAAACTCTTCGTTGATAATGGATATATATACGTATATATATAATATGTAGACACGGGACATGCGTTATACCTTTATACCTACTGGATGTTATGTGATTTTACAGATTCAAAAACTGTAAGCCGACAATAGTCGGAGACACGAGTAAGCCCCTTAACAATATCAAACACGGAAGTGAGTTCCGGTCTTCCGGATAATATAATATACTTCGTTGGACGACGATATCGAAATCTAACAAATAACGAAAACTTGTCCTATTCGATCGTTGCTTGATGTTATCCGGATAAGTTATTTATCGTAAATCTTCGATGGTAAAAAAAAAAAAAAAATGTTTTTAAATGTCTTTTTTTATATCAGCTAACATATTATTTTCTGTATAGAGATAATTGCATGAGCCAAATTGTCTGACTAATATCATTCACGCAAACTATCCACGCCATTGGAACATAGACAATTACTATAAGATTAATTATTATTATTTCACGCGCAGGTGAAGTTTAAACATAATTATAAGGGTGGTTCAGCGATAAAGTGTGTGAGATAGATGTAACACCAAATATCTTATATAATAAAACGCTAATAACGCGTATAAGATCCGCGGGGAGCGCTCACGGCACTCCGCGTTTCTTCCATGACGACCAATCACAATACTTCCCCCGCGTTCGCTATAAATTCCGCTCGCTTATCTCCCTTTTCCTTATCGATCCTAATATTTTCGAACATTATTATTATTATTAAAAAAAAACCCGTGTTTTTCAATTTTTTGACGTGATAATAACGTCTTATAAATCGATTACCCCGCGACCGTCGGGCGGAGTGGGGGGACCCATTAAACGAGTAATTATTTTTGACGAAGTATAACTTAGCCGGTATTCGACTTAGAGACCCCGTACCAATGGGCATCTCAATTTTTATGGCCCCAGATGAATTTTCAACATTAGGGAACCAAAGCCCCCACCCCCCCCACATTTTGAGTTGAGTATAACTCGGCCGGAATTCAAGTTAAAGACCTCGGACCAAGGGGGAACCCATTCTTTTTATGAATACTACCGTTTTCCGCTTTAGGGGACGGGGGCACCTCCTCCCCCCCTTTTTGGATTTTGCTTTTTTGATGGATTTTGGTCCGGGAGAGTACTAACACCCACCTCGCCAAGGGGAAACTCGGGGTTTTGAGTTTTTGATAGGATTTATTGGGATTTTCTTAAATATTGTTTTTATTGATAAGGAAAGTGATAAGAATTTTATTTTATCGCCGCGAGCACGGCGACGCGGCTTAAGAGTCATACATTTGCCTCGGAATTTCATCTGAGTAGGTGGCTAGGTTGGTTAGGCGTTAGGATAGGTGACTCGAGGGTCGTGGTTTCGAAACCGCCGCCAGGACAATAGATAATTTGCGGCCCCCGTGATAAATGGAATTTTTTTTTTCACGTTTTTTTTTGGTCACATTAATCATGTGTTCCGATTTTTTTCAAAATTCGCGTTATTATAATATTATATATATCGGTATTTATATATATTTATTTTGCAAAAAAATAATAATTAACATTTAATTAATACTTGATTTTACCGTGACCAACCTACAATATAATTGTAATGTAGTACCTACTTGATATATTGCAGTTTTTAGGTGATTCCGATTGGGTTAAATATTGCTACAGATTATAAATACTGTTTAATACGATATTAATAAACTATATTAAAAAATAGTACGACTATATGACTGCTCCATTTGCCGTTTTTTTCGAAAATTCGAGTTTCAGCCCCTTTCGGTCGTATCACCCTCCCCGTCGACGACTTATTCGAGTTCCCCGCTAAATTTATAGCCGGCGTGCGGCCCTACTTTTCCACAGACGAGTCCCGGGGAGGAGAGGCGTCGCGGAAACGAGAGCAGGTACCGTGTAGGTATCGCTATATACAGGCATAAATACATGCGTCGAGGCGTTTTTTGGGGAGCCGTCACTGCGTTATCTTTCCTCCTTATCACTTTTCACGGTTTTGACAATTTTTCACAATTTTTTTTCAACATTTTTGAGGTTTACCCCCCTCGGGTGCCTCGGGAGGGCCCGTTTGCACCTTATTCGCGTTCCTCGGTAAATTTATAGACGGCGCGCTGTCCTACTTAATTCCCGGCCGGCCCGCGGCGGCAAATATCGCGTGCGATACGAGCGCCGCCGTCGCGCGTGTTTTTTGCCGTATTTTTTAAAAAATTCGAGTTTTATCCCCTTTCGGTCGTATCGCCCTCCCCGTTTGGATCTTATTCGCGTTCCCCGCTAAATTTATAACCGGCGCGAGGCCCTACTTTTTCAAAAACGAGTCCCGGCAAGGAGCGGCGTCGCTTAAACGAGAGTAGGTACCGTGTATGGTATCGCTATATACAGGCATAAATACATGCGTCTCGAGGTTCGATTTTCTTCGCGAATCTCGCGACGGTCGTCCGCTCACCGACGCTGTCGGATCGCCCGCTCAAACTCCCTTTGAACCTCTTCTAAACGGCGTTCGCCTTTCGCGGGGACGGCAACGCGGCTTAAGAGTCATAGATTTGACTCAGGTTTTCATCTCAGTAGGTAGTTTGGTAGGTTAGGCGTTAGAACAGGTGACTTCAAACCCCCCGGCCCCCGGGAATATACGATAATTTGCGGCGGCCGTGATAAATTAATTTTTTTTTTCGTCGTTCGCTATCACTTCCGTCTTATCATTTTTAACGTAAATGTTCCGATTTTTTTCAAAATTCGAGTTTTAACGCCTCTACTGACTTCGGACCTCCCCGTTGAAGACTTACTCGCGTTCCCCGTCAAATGATTTAGCAGAGCGGACAGTGTCTTTATTACTATACATGGGCGTGAATATATTATGCGACGAAGAGTTCGATTTCTTTTTTTTTCAAAAATTTGAGTTTTAGCTCCTTTTGGTCGTATTACCCTCCCCGTTTGAATCTTATTCGCGTTCCCCGCTAAATTTATAGCCGGTGCGCGGCCCTACTTTTTCACAGACGAGTCCCGGGAAAGAGCGGCGTCGCGGAAAAGGGAGTAGGTACCGTGTAAGTATCGCTATATACAGCAATAAATACATGCGTCGCGTCATTTTTTGCTGTTTTTTTCTAAAATTCGTTTCTTGGCCCGTTTTAGTGGTATTGGCATTCCCCGCTAAATTTATAAGCCGCCGTCGTCAGTACTTCGCTCGAGTCGATAGTTCCGCTTAGGAGATCGGGGAGCGGACAGTGTTGTTATTACTTTATACGGAAATGAAAATATGCGACAAAAAGTTCGATTTTTTCATACACACTTTCATACACATAATACATAAGTCATAACACAATGATGCACCATTATAATTATGCAATTCTAATTACTAAATAATTTAAAACATCATATGACATTTAATAAATTGGTAGGTAGGTACATCATATATTATATACAGACATACAATCTAACAGCAAAATATTATGATAGTAGGTACTTACGAAGATAAGTGCCAAAAAATTGTATAGTGTATTCATTTATACATACCTACGTTTAATATGATAGTATTACATTTCAATAAAATTTGTTATTCACCAATATAATTATCTATTTGTTAATTTGATTTAATTCTCATAATTAAATAAATATACATGGTAGGTATATCAGATTTGAACGGCCGTTTCGAGCACTTTTCGCTGTAGGCGGATTGTCCGTTCGGGAATCGACTTTCACCCGAGATGACTGATAGGCGATAGCTAGACACTCAAACTCAGAACCCGAATTTCCGATTTCAACATACATACGAGAATCGGACATACACGCCCGGTGCATGGTCCGCGATCCGACGTAGTCGGATTGCCTACCTTACTAGCTACTTGCATACGAGCGACTTACACCCCCACTGCATCCGACACTCGGGAATCGACTTTCACCCGAGATGACTGATAGCTAGACACTCAAACTCAGAATCCGAATTTCCGATTTCAACACACACACACACTCCAGAACCGGACATACACGCCCGGTGCATGGTCTACGATCCGACGTAGTCGGATTGCCTACCTAAATAGCTACTTGCATACGAGCGACTTACACCCCCACTGCAACCGACACTCGGGAATCGACTTTTACCCGAGATGACTGATAGCTAGACACTCAAACTCAGAGAACCCGAATTTCCGATTTCAACACACATACGAGAACCGGACATACACGCCCGGGGCATGGTCTGCGATCCGACGTAGTCGGATTGCCTACCTTACTAGCTACTTGCATACGAGCGACTTACACCCCCACTGCATCCGACACTCGAGAATCGACTTTCACCCGAGATGACTGATAGCTAGACACTCAAACTCAGAGAACCCGAATTTTCGATTTCAACATTTCCGATTTCAACACACATACGAGAACCGGACATACACGCCCGGGGCATGGTCTGCGATCCGACGTAGTCGGATTGCCTACCTGGCTGGTTGTGTTGTACGATCGACTTGAATCGAGTGACTTACGACTAGACACTCTTCCGAGTTCAAAAATTACCGCTTAACCAGTGCTGCCAACACGACAAAACACAATACCCGACGACCCCCCCATTCCCGCCGCAGGCCGGATCAAAAAATCCAGCATCGCCGACAAAGATGCACCACCACCCACACAGTCTTTCCGCCGCAGGCGGGATGACAAACGCCAAAATCTAGTTATAAAATAATATATAAATAATATATATAATATCAACCATCTTAGATCTAAACGTATCCAAGATCAATATAATATATTATATATTTTTTTAAATTTCAAACTGGACGGTAAATATATTTTTGGAATCTTAATTATCAACGTTTCTAACTGTCTTCTATTTATATATGTAAAAAAAAAAATAATAATAATAACATAATAATAATAATAAAATAAACATTTTAGCACTATTTACTTAACAGATGTGTGTGCGTGTACATTACCGTGGCTTCGGCCAATAAATATATATGCGAAACAGCACTTTGTACGTTTCTGCGCCCAGTATAAGTCGCGTCTTACAATTACTTAGTTTTAACTTTTTATATTACTTTAATAACGGCGTATTAATAATAATTATAATAATAATAATAAACAAATTATATATTTATATTTATATTTATATATATATGTGGAAAAAAAAACATCTGTACACAAACGGGTGTTCGGTTTTTGATAATTAGTACTTCATTATCATCTAAACATATATACATACCTAGTGTACAACATATTATTTTATGCTTACATCAAGTATAAAAGTTACATATTATTATAGGCAAGATTTGGGTTGGTTTCGAAATAAAATCAAGAATAGTAATTTAGTGAGGAGCGTATTATATAGTTATTGTAAATTTTAACATTGTCGTTTTAAAAATGTTATTATTGTTTCGCGTACCAGAGGAGCACATATAATATTATAACACTCGTAATCTATACGGAAAAATCTCGAACCTTAAAGGTAACAGTGTACGGGCACTATAATGTAGCATTATACTGTGGTCGAAAAGTGACTACTCAAAGCGGTCAATAGGCCGTAAAAAATAAACGTTTGGAAAAGCGCCAACTGCTCTATGGTGTTTCGAGTGAAAAATATTTTTCACGTAGTTATCTCGTACACTCGTACCTCAAATAATAATAATTGTGTACGGTCGAGAAAAGAAGAAAAAAAAAGCGTTACGCTGTCGGTGTTCAAAATAATAATAATATGTACGCGAGCTGAGTGGGTGTGGTTTTTATGCAGTGACCGAGGAATGGCATTAGTTTTACAAAATTATGGTAATTATTAAATTGACGTCGTACTGAAAAAATAGCATATTTATTTCTATAATATGCTTTATATAGATGCTGTAACAATATTTCGATTTTCTGGGTAACTATAAAATTTTCAAAATATTACATTGGTTATGTACAAACAATATTACTATTCTCTCGAAATTTAAGCGCGTAGGTATTGGTTAATACCTACGTGTTATAAACCGTTCTATTATAATAGTGGCGAAAATAAAACAATTATAACCGTACGGAGCGAGCGAGAAAAGTCAACACGTCTTTCTCGATAGGTACCATTAAGTTATACTTACATTTTATAAATATTTAGTGTAATAACATAACATAATGTACCTATGTACGAGTTGGTATATTATTATAATTATTATTATTAAGCTTACGCCGATTATATAATATTATTGTATACGTTTGTATATTTATCGGGAAAAGTCTTTTGGCGTTGAGAAGAAAACAGAAATATTTTTACTGTACAATAACAAAAAAAAAAAAAAAAACATCGCATAGGCACTATTAAATATAAATATATAACTACTGAAAAAAAAAAACAAAACAAAACAAATTACTTTATTAGTCTTATCTTTTTGTTATCGAAATTAATCTGTGTATGATTTCAAGTTCGCGATGCTCGTGAACCGTAATTATTGTTGGCGGACGTTGGTAGACACCTGAGAAAAAAAATAAAAATAATTACTCAAATTGTATTTTATATTATATGATAGATTATATTAACTGTTATGGTAAAATTATGAAATTGAGCTATTTTTTAGTTTAACTCGTAGTACTATTATTTTAGTCAAAGTATTTACTTAAAAATTAAATTAATATACTACCAATATATTATATAGACATTAATTTATTGAATAACTATCTATCTATTTTATACAATCACTGTACAATTATTATTTTGTTTTTACAAAATATTGACTGCATTTTTCACATAAATTTAGGCCAAATGGAAATCTGCACAAATAAGAAAAAAAATAGAAAACTTCAGTAGGTATAAATACATGAAAATATAATTAATATAAAAAATACCTATATAATCATTTCAGAAATGTTTATACAATGTAACTTGTTTACAATGTTTTAAAAATTAAGTTGGTTTATTAACTCCAACCTATATTAGAAACGAGGAATACCTTCTGCTATGTATTATTTATTTTTTATCTACAAGATGATTACAAAATTAAAAAATCCATTGTCTTAACTAGGTTACTACACACAAAGTATACCTAGATATTTAATGAAATAACACCATTTCATTGTTTAGCGCTAATTTGTATATTATGTTTTTGACCGTTGTAAAATAATGTTCTATAATATTATATATTGAAAATCTCTTTCCCCAAAAAAAAAAAATAATTCCTCTCCGTTCCGACTCTCGCACATCGCAATTAACGCATAATAGCGCCTATACACGTCCGCGAGTCTTGAAGAACTATCGAGGAGGTCTGAATGGCGAGTCGTTACCGATGGCCAATTCTAGGGCGGTCAGTTAACCACCACACCAAACTACCCCGTCGAATATTGTGAGTGTGTGTGTGTGTGTGTGTGTGTGGTGTAAGTCCGATACACTTCACCGACATCAATCGAACGATATAACTGTTTCTAGAGCGTGGTCCGGGTACACACACTCACATATATAGATATACATACCATACTTGTACGGTAAGTTGTACCACCCCGTCATATGCAGTGTTAAACGCCGCAACGAGATAGAAATCGATGGTTTAACAGACGCACCGCGTGTTATAAACCGTACTGCTGTGTGTGTGTATATATAATATATATGTACAGAGTGATTCACCAAGCATTCTAACCCCCATTTTTTCCTCTAATAGTGAATATATTTAAATATTTTGATTTGTAAAGTTTTAAGGATACCTATTCTTAAGGACGACGTTTTAGAGTATTTAATTTTGAATACTGTTCGAAGAGTGTCCTGTGGCATTTTTTTTTCAAAAATGGTTATCCACTCTTTTTGGTATAAATTGTTAAGCAGAACATTTTAACGCATCCAAATCAAAATTTAAATGAGTATTCTTCGAGTTATTAAAATCTGTATACTAATAATAGTTCTTAAAAATATAAGACAGAAGTAATATTGAATTTAGTGTTAACTAATCTATTATAATATGCTCAAACATTTTTAAAATTTATTAAGTGTTTCAAATCATAGTAGTCTAAACCCATTATCTTGGACCTAATTGATTAAACTCATTATCATATAGAAAACAATTGTGTTATACATCGTGCATGTTTGGTGAATCATCCTGTATATAATATAAATACCCACGGGTTGTCTAACTATTATTTGAATTCCATAGGTTTATAGATTTACTAAAACCGAATTACTTATTTACCTATACTTAAATAATATGTATTTGGCCATAATAATATAAGCGATTAAGCTATTGATGACGTACGCGAAATCTTTTGATGTGAGTAAACGAATTCGTTTTATCATAAGTATAGGTATCCGGAAACAATTCACTACACTGTATTACTGTCAGTATTTTTATGCCACAATTAACAACTGTTTTCAAACTTTGTCAATATGAATAGACTTACATCTAGTATTATCTCGATGTCTCAGAAAATGTCTAGCATATATGATAGATATAGTAAATAGGTACATGACATACGATAGATTATGATAGTTATAATAAATGTAGGTTTCGGGACTTATAGCAATTTTATTATTGTGAATAATCCACATTGGAAGCATACTAAAATAGAGCTGAACAACAATTATGTAGGTATACCGCGAGAGAAATTTAAAAATGTGAAAATTGATTTGGCCTCGTCATGAGATGATTAACGATTAAGTTTTTTAATTTACCGTTTGCCAATAATTATTATTAATGATTAAATTGCCAAAAATATAATAATTCAAACTTCACAAATAAATACATTACATTCATTTAACATATAAATCAGCCATCGGGTATCAAATATTATTATGTTTGTTTTTACCGTGGCAATTTTTTTTGGCATCATTTTTTCATAACTTTTTTTTAGAATATTTTACTCCAGCCTGTTTCAATGTATATTTGAATAATATACACTAATTTTGATTAATGAGTAATGTGTAATGAACTATAAGCTAGACGATGACGTCTTATTCGTACATACTTTTTTATTACTTTTATGGTGAAAAGCTTCAAAATATAATTATTTTTAAATGGTTCTGGAATTATATTTTCTATATGTTTTTAGAGCATATTAATTAAAATAATGATCGCTTTTCGAGACATACTATTATTATAAGCACATATTTTTAAGTTGCCATTAGACCAAATGTTCAAAATGCAGCTGGTTATAACGATATTTTTGAAATGCATTGTAGGAGATGTGCTGTTCAATTATCAGCATTATACTTTAATCACTACATTAAGAGTATTTAGATACCTACTATAGCACACCCTCAATAAATGACAAAATGTTTAAATGTAATTTATTGACACTAATGATACTATTGTACCTACTATTGTTGTACAATACCTATTCAAAGACCAAAGTGCTAACCTCGGAGAAAAACATTTTTTACAGACATATATAATGTACCTGGTGTCCTGGTTAAGCAAATATATAATATATATATAATTGTGATTCCTCGTTTAAAACGGAACAATTATTAAGTACTCTATTAAAATTCCTGCAGGTCATTACACGATCAATTAAATATATTTCCTTTAATGTACTACATTTTAAATTCTTGACGGTTTGAAAATAAAATAATAACTTTCTCATCGAAACTAAACAGTTCATATTGAGTGGCAAAAATTAAAAAAAATTAAATTATTATTATTTTTAAGTAATTTGAACAAATAATTTGTTACTAAGACAGTCGTAACTCGCAATGCAGGTACTCTTAGTTCTTACAATAATAAACATTAATTTATTAATGTATAATATTATAATATATTAATGTCTACGTCAAATAATGTATAACTTTTATTTTAAATAATATTCTCATAAATATAAGATTTTCTTTTTTATAATAGGCATGTTTCGTAGAATTTCCACACGTCCAATCAAATATGTTTTACTGTAACTTGTATAGAATACAAACTATATGTAATACCGAGATTTAATAGCATATTATATTATTCGATTAATGCAAACACATATTTATTTTTTTGATATCTAAGTAACAAAATACTTGTATAGAGTGAATATAGACTATATTAAAGTCTAGTAGGATGGGTTTATCATAGGTAATTGCAATTAGTTGGTTCGAAAACTATTAAACTATTTATATTTAAATTTTTGTCTGTGTTAGTATTATTACAATGTGATGTGTTGACGTCTGATACAGTTTCGCGCGTGTATTCTGCAGAAACTATAAACAAATCGGTAATCATTATTATTTCGAACGAGCTCGAGACCAGCTCGTGTCTGCGACGGAGTGTTATTATTAGTACACATTACAATATATCCAATAAACGTTTTTAAACCACTTTTTACGAATTTGTTTTGACTAAAAAATCTAAAAACTACACACCGAATATTGCAGCCGGTTCACAGGTTCGGTTACGCATGGTATATTATTTATGTATATAAAAAAAAAAACAAAAACTTATTGGTGACCTATTATACATTTATACCACATATATAGGTGAGTGATATTATACCATCGTGCACATCGAATTAAATAAGTAAAGTGTGTACCTACGTGCGACAAGTAGTTCAATTGAAATTTTAACGGTACAATATTATAATAAGTAATATTTTAATTAAGTGTGGTTACCTAGATAAGCAGAGTTTCTAATTTCAATTAATTGTTTTTGAGAGCTGTGCAGTCTCGAAATGCAGTTTTGAATCTACTCTGTCGACCGGCATAATATACGTGACACGTATAGCCACCAATTGCTCCCAAAGTGTTGAATTTTTTTTTCTTATTTCACTGGATTGTGAGCGATCGATTAGTATTCGTTCGCAAACGAAAAACTGATCTTTCTGTCGAAAATCTCTCTCGCGGATATGATGATGATATTTCCATAATATTATGACATATTGTAATATACATTTATTATTATATACATAAATACCTATATAGATTCAGATATAAATATATAATTGTACGCGAATTCGCTCGTTTCTATATAGTGTTTCTGTAATATATATGTTACACATATTACGCATTCAAAGCATTACGTATAGGTTTGTTACAATGTTCGCGTCCCGACATTATATTGTTATCTCAATACAAAATATTATCGTACAGGCATATGAAACAAAAACAGCAGTTTAGATATTTTCTTATACCTAAACATATTATAAGAAACAAACTCGGACGACGACGGGGGAGGAGCAGGTATTGTATGCAATCAGTCTATAGCTCTAAACATGAGATAATATTATAGTATGCACAAGATGCATGTATAGGTAATAAATATGTACAGAGTGATTATTTTACCGATGCACACACATAATTTCGAAAAATATAATTTTTTTTCAAATACAGTAGTGTCGCGATAACTAGATCTTCGATAACTCGAAAAAATTTACAACTCAAATTGTGTTTCATTCCCCAAGAAAAATTCTCCCCTATAAATTAGTTAGATAACTTGAATAATACATATCTTGAAGTGAAATTTTATCCCCCTTCAACTTCGAGTTATCTTGAGTAGACTGAATTAGACAGTTAACTACCTACATGTTTTTTTAAAATTAAAAAAAAAAAATTAATTTGTTTTTACCATTATTTTTATTGGTTAAGCCACTGTCAAATTTTGATTTTCAAATAGTCGCAAACTAACAAATCAAACTTTTTTTTATGAATTCTTACGACAAAATTTAAATTTTTCATTAATCCATGGTTTGTGAGATATAGGTGTTCAAAGTTAGATGTCATTGAGAGATGCTAATGCATTTTATGTTTGTTAAGAGAAGGCGATATCAGTAAATAAATTCGATATCGATTGAAACAAGGTAATGTATGGAAATAATAGTAACAATTGATAACCTGTATTGTATCTACAATAATTGATTGTCATGAACTTTAGTAATTGAACTGTTAATTACCACTGTAGCACTGGATCAAAGTATTGAGAATTGGTATGTTTTGTATAGGTATTTTATTTGTACTTTTAAATTTATTCCATTTGGGAAAACTAAAAAAATAAATTACTTTATATTTTTCATTTTTTTCTACAAGTAACAATTATTTGATAGGTATAGGTATAGTAGTTAGGTACTTATTGTTTTCAACAAACATCTCAGTTCATCTTTTTTATGAATAATTACATACACCTTATAATGGGAATAATTCCATGCTATTGGTGACGTCAATTAAACTAGGAGTAGGTACTGGTACGTTTCCGTCGTGGCAAAGTTTCAATAAGTATTTTATCAATCATTTTGAACTTGAGGAACAACATGTTACTGTAGAGGTTCAAAGTTAGCTTAATTCACAACAATAAATTATAAAATTAACTATATTATCATTTAACCATTTACCACATTAAGTTAACCAGTTATAAAATTTATATAGATCAATATAGAAATGACACTTGATCAGCCTGCTGATTTGCCATTAGCTGTAAGTATGGGACTTTAAAAGTTCAAATCGTATCCGTAATGGCGTAACCTGATATAATGTTGGCAACGTGTGTCCTACAAAATAACAAAAATGGAAACACTTAACTGGCGAGTACTGGCAGAATTATAATCTTATTTTATTATAGTATGATTTCTTAAAAGTAATTATATACTGTAATAGAACCGGATTATATTATTATGTTAGTGCCCATATACTCACCAATAAAGTGTTTCCATTTTTATTATAAAGAAGGATACCTACGCGTTGCCAAAATATCCTATCAGTTTACGGGTGTACTGTTTCCACTTTTAGAGACCTAAGACTCTCAAACAGATGTGCCTTAACTTATTTCAAAATCCATATTAAAATGCTTATTGGTAGGGTACTGACGATAATAGTCTTTAAGTCGAAAACTACTTGTTTGAATTTTGATTTTGATAGCTCAATAATTTCAGAAAAATTATCTGCTAAAGGGACGAGGTTTTAGTTAGAAAAACAGAAGTTTGTATCTTCACAGGACACTCCTCAAGTAGTACAAAAAATCTCAACAATTTGAAAAATATAATATTATATTCTTCATGTAAATTAAAAAAATTCTTACAATTGAAGAAAATAGGAGATGACCACGTTTGATGAAATTACATTATGTATACTACTGAGTGCAATACAGTGTACCTATACAAGCCGCACGCATACTATAATACTGTTGCGTATGTGTTATGTATGACTGTACATATAGCTGGGTTTGTTACGATTCGCGTCACGAGATTATATTATCACAGTACAAAATATTATCATTATAATATGCATAATATACGTGAAATGTATAAAAAAAATTCAATTTAGATATTGTTATTTTCCCATATATCGCGTATAGGCATATTATATTATATTACAAGAAACACGCGAACGCGGACGACGACATGGTAGGGGTAGGCTCGTCCTCGAGCGGACGTCATAGCATGTAATCAGTTTGTACCTCAATATAGAGTATACATCATGAGATAATATTATTAAATAGCTTGCACGAGATGCATATAATAACATATACCTGTATAATATACACTATAATAGCTGTTTGGCGTGTGACTGATAACGGTGCGGATGATGTGTGCCTATTTGTATACTATATACCTTTAATCTCGAGCTCGGGCGCGTGTGGGATCGCAAACAATAAATTATATTTATATATACCTGCGCCTATATACGAGATTTTAATGGGCAGGTCGTCGTGGTCTATATATCGCCATTATAATATAGGTACCTAGCTATATGATAATAATAATAATAATATTATGACGTCGGCGAGCGCTTGAACGATTTTTTTTTTTTTTTATTCTATTTTTTGTTCGCACGTCGTTTTCGGGGAAACTGAAAGAGAGAAAAAAAAATGATATCGAATCAATTGCCGGTCGTCGCGACCGCTCGCTCATATATCTATATATGGATAATGACCAGACGTCTTCGGCAGGCTCGTTTGTCATCGCACACCGGACCTGCCGTGCTGCAAGTACGCATTAGCCGTTTATTGCAGACGTCGGTGCGGCCGGGCGGGGGAGTGAAACTGACAACAAGCAGCAGCCGGGGGGGGGGGGGGGCTGCGCACCACTTGTCGAGGCGATTTAAACGATTGCGGGCTCGGGGATGACCGTACGATATGAGCGCGCGCATATATTTTAGGGTGAATATTATGATAATAATACTGTATTATAATATGTATAATGTAGAGAAATAATAATAAGTAGGTTTATAATATTATTCTCATGATATAGAGGAGAATGTGAGTTTTTTGTACTATGTTTTTCGAAAAAATGGAAATTTAACGCATTCTCCGAGTACTCGGCGTGCGAATGTGCAGGGCCGCGTGCAGAGGACTTAGGTATATATAATAGTGGTCCATTTGTACCCTCTAGATTTCCCAGTTGTCGTACAAACGATTTAATTTTAGTTAGCATAATATATGCCTATAATATAAATTTTACCAGCCGGAGAAAAAAACATTAACCACGGCTGCTAATTCGAAATTGTACGTTATGTACAGTTGTAGAATATCATATAATATATTTATACTAGCAATGATTAAGTATATGATAAATTATATTATAAATAATTAATATATTATATTTCATAACATTTAAAAGTGTTGCATATTAGACTAAAATATGAGGAGGTGGCCATAGCAGTGTGGGAATTGCAGGTCTTCTCAACATGCATTTTTTATTCCTTCAGAGTTCAGATATAAAATTTAACATTTATTTTTCGTTTTGTATTTTGTTGATATGGAGCATAATATGGAGCAACATTAGGTATGCTATCTACACCCAAAAATTCAAATCCTAAGCCTGCCTAGTGCCTATGTGTAACACAATAGCTTTGCACACCAATTTAAACATTACATACCAGTATACCACTTGGTATGACACTGCAAAGTATATGCTCTCCTGTAGCATGTAGGTATAATCATTGAACTATATGTATAATCAATGGTATAATGTTTAATTTGAAATAATACAACATACCCAAGCCAGGATTAAGGGGGGGGGGTCTAGGAGGGGCCATGGCCCCCGGGTCTCGATAGTTAGAATTTATTTAGAAGCCTCAAATTTTTCCATCACTTTTTTTATTATAGTCTATAACACTGCATAAATCACCTAAAAAATCGATAATTATTTAGCTAGAAAAAAGCTTGTAAATTATAATTCATAAATAAAGTGATACATTATTCATTATTTATTGCTATGTAGCTAATACCTATATATTATATTTATTATAACAGGTACCTAATTTAAATAATATAATATACATTTTTTTTTTTCGTACGGGGCCTCATTTAAAACTTTGGCCTGCATGGTCTCAAAATGTCTTAATCCGGACTTGAGCACACCTATATTACCTATCTATAGCATGAAGACATGCACCTTTTATGGTGCATCGGAATATAAAAGTGACAATTATTCGTGTCAAATACACTAGTCGTGGTAACCCACTTTATAATTTTTCATTGTATATTTTATTCGCATGTACAAAAAAACTGATTACCTATACCATTTATTATATATATAGAGACTATACCTATTTTATGCTACCCATATATAATTATAATAAGCACCACTCACTTGGATATCCAAAGCGCAGACGCGTACGACCTCCTCGTCTGTCACAGGTAGGGCTCTGGCGAATTGGAACTACTGTCGACGCGCTGGGCAGCGCCCGCGGCCACCGACGAGGTGGACGACGCCGATGAAGTGGCAGCGACGGCTGCTGCTGCGGCCGCGGCGCTCATCGATTCCCTGGCTACGGCCAGCGCGGAAAACCGCTGCTTGTACATGTCGCGTTCCTGCGTGATGCGTGCCAGCTCCGATTTCGTCTTATGCAGCTCGGTCGCCAGTATTTCGTTGGCGTTCTCCAGCTCGATGCGTTGGTTCATCCGCTTGGTCCGGCAGCTCTGCGCGTACCCGCGGTTTTTGAGCGTCCGCCGCTTCTGCTTCAGCCGGGCGATCTCCTCCTTGGAGATGCCCTGCAGCCGCTTGTTGAGATCGCGTACCGGCAGCTGCAGTAGCAGCGCATCGTTGATCAAGTCGTCGGATGAGCCGCCGCCAGGCGTGTACAAGCTGCTGCCACCGCCGTTGCGGGAGCTCAAGGGTGACATGACGCTATCGCTTGACACGCTCAGCGGCCGGTTCTGGCGTTGGGGCATCAGTCGTTGGGATGAGAACTGCAGAGGCTGGTACAGGGAGCAGCTATTCGTGTAATTGTTGTAGACGACACTGTTAGACGAGCCCGGGCTCAATAACCCTTGCATCAGGAGGGACGGGCGACCAAAATGCGGTACCTTGCTACCAGGTACAGAGCAACTGTTATTACTGTTACTCGGCTGTATCACGGTCAAGTGTTGGTGTTGCACCATATTCCACTCCATGTCCGCCGAAACCGTCTGCTGCTGCTGCTGTTGCTGCTGCTGTCGTTGTTGTTGTTGCTGTTCTTCATCTTCATGGTGTTCTTGTTGCTGTTGTTGTTGATGGTGGTGGTGATGGTGATGGTGGTGCGGGTGGTGCTGATGCTGGTGCTGGTGCTGTTGCATTTCGTCGGAGCCCGCATAGTTTGGTCGCAAGTCCAGAGGTTCCTGTCCCTGGCGCAACGACTGAGTTAACCACATCATTTCTTCCATAAATACCGGTTGAGGGATCGGCGTGGACGGCGGTGGCGATGAGCTCACCGGCGGCGTGTCGGGCGGCGTGCCCGGTGTGCTCGGGTACATCATGGAAGGCGCGGCTTCGGCCCCCGAAACTTTGACCGCGGGCGTGCCTCCGGTTAGGTTAGGTGTCGTGGCCGCAGCGTGGCTGTTGATCACCATTCCAGCACCGGTGCCACCCACACCGTCAATTACCTGGTTAATAGCGTGCTGGTGTCTGATGAGTGGATGGTGGTGTGGGTATTCCTGTTCGCAACCCGGTGGCGTGAGTAGGTAGTGCGGCGGCGGTGGCGATGACTGCACCAAGGTGGCAGTCACAGCTCCGGCGGTTGAGACGGGTGCGGCCGCCGTGGCCGGGGACCCGTTGTTGACGCCAGTGATGGGCATAGGCGGCAAACGGCCACCAACGCTGGCGGTCCCCCGGCCACCATTGCAAGGTGGGTGTTGTTGTTGTTGTTGCTGCTGCTGCTGGTGGTGTTGGTGGTGATGGTGATGACCCCCATGTTCCTGGTTTGGCTGTTGGTGGTGATGGTGGTGATAGTCGGACGATTGGATCTCGCGTTTCACCGTCGATACGTCCAGGTGGTCGAGCACGAACTCGTTGACGTACTCGTCGGCCAGCCGTGGATCGTCAGCTTCCATGTTGATATAATATACGAAAACTCAAGTGGCGAGAGATAAAAAAATATCAAAAATAATAAAATATAATAATTGCAGTCGACTTAATATCACTTTGCTATCGTATTAAAAAATTACGGAAGATACCGCATCGCGAGGAGCGATGTAACTCGTGTGTAATTACGACGACTACTATGATGATAAAAATTGTGATCATTCACATCGCAGACGACGGACGAATGAAATAATATAAAGAACGACGATATTAAAATATTGCAATATTCGAATGCTGTCTTATAAAATAGAAATTATTATAAAACGACGGTATGTAAAACGTATGACAGGTGTACCGCGTGAGGCGTACGACACGCGCGACGTGTTCGGTGTGAGACGCGCGGCGTCAGGGTGCGATCGGTGCAGTTTCTGCAATGCCGACGGTGGCCTCAGGTTCGGCGCGCGCTCCCGATCACCGACGCGGCGCCGCGCCGGGTGCCGCCGGTCAGTGGGTGGGACGGCGCACGCTCATTGGCCCGCTCGCACTGCGTTCCCGCCCCCCGTCGGCGGGGTACGGGGCCGCGACAGACACCTCTCGGCCACCGCCGCCGCCGCGGCGCAATAATAATAATTAGATCGGCGGCTCGGCGGCTGTGCTGGTTATTTTTTCTATTCCGCTTTTTCGTTTTCCCGGCTCAAGGTCAATCCCGTCCCGTCTTGCGTGGCCGCTCACCTATCGTGTTCTGACGGCGGTCGCTATGTCGGGTGGTGACAGCGGTGGTGGCGGTGCTGGCGATGCGGCGCCACCGCCGCGTGTCCGATTAGCTGAAAAGTAAAAATAATTCCCTTGTCAGACGCCTTATTAAGATGTCGCTGCTGTATAGTGCATAGACATATATTTATATTATGTTGGTTGATAGGAGAGTGGCTAACTGTGATATGGACTACCCGTTTGCTGTGCAAAAAATAGGGTAGCAAAAAATTTTTGATACCTCTTTTGAAGGCACAGTACATTGTTTTACTCCATCCCGCACCCCTTTGCGTGACCAGACCAAAAACAAAGTTTACAAGAATTGATAATGAACACATAACTACCGACTTTCACCTTATTCCTATACAGATAACATTTAGTATCTAGTCCCACGTGCCTTAAAAATTAACTTCGTACTGATATGTAACTATAATGTGTTATCTGCAGTAAATTACCTACATAAAGTAAATTATATTTATGTAGAATGGCTAAATTTATATCAAACATTTTAAAGCATCGATATGAATATTCGATTGAATCATATTACCTATAAAATTTATTTTTTTAAATTATTTTGAATTATTGTTATTTGCAATTATTTATCTGATGACTGATGGTGCACTGGATAGAAGAAGGTGGTTATTATTATAGTTAGTGATGACCTAAGTGTCAACCAATCAAAGTGCATCTACTCATTTTCTACTTTTTTATTACTTATAGGTACAGGCACTCTCTATAGGTTCAGGTATAATATATGACCTAGGTACTATACGTAGCTGGTTAGAGTAAGTTATATAATATACAAAATACATATTATATAATAATACGTGAGGACATCCGAGATCAAGTATTTAAATATTTGTCAAAAATATAGATATAGTTCACTATTTATCTAAATAATATAATATATATATACTATATATTCCTAGGTATAGGTAGACCTATAGGACGGGATGATCGTCGTATATATTATATCTGGGGCAGCTGAATTTATTTGGATCACGATCGACTGAGAATAATATAGAATCCGAAAGACTCAGGAATAAAAAATAATTTTTTTATTTTAAATTCTTTATAATTTATATTAATAATAGACATGCGTGTATATAAATATTAAAATTAACATGACTGTTTCACATTAAATTTCTAAATATTTTCAAAATAAATTAACATTATATATTATATTGCTGGCGTAGAAAACGTGCGTCGTTGCATATAACCTATAGTCGGCCTTATGTCGATTATTATCTGGGGAATAGTATTTGCAAGTAGCATACTGATAAACGAAGACTCTACTACAATGATCTTCAGAAAGTATGTATCAGTATATTGGTATAAGTGCAGTCGGTATTCAGATTTTATAACTCTCGTGTGAGCAGAAAATGCCATTCCACACAGTCAATAGACATAATATAATTTTATTCGAAATATGAGTAATAATATTATGTAACTGCGTATCTATTAACTCGTTTAAATGTATATTTAAATATTTATTATTATTACCTAGGTAATACTATAGTAAGTTCTGACAAAAACAGATCGACTCTGATATCGTCCGAAATCGACCGTTTGGCCACCCCTGCAGCAAGAACCACAGTCGGACTTACAGAAACAATACCACGCTATTCGATATTTTTTCCTGTACAAGAAAAACCTATCATAAATAAGTTTTTTTTTTTAATAATAGTAACCGCACGACAGTGAAAACATTACGAAAAGTTAGAAACAAAAAAACGTGTAGTACCCCCGCCCATCAACATAATATATTTATGTCAAAATAGAATATTTTAGGGACCGTTCGAGTTGACCTAACCTAACCAAGTTCGACTGTATAGATGCGGTACGACATAATATTATGCTGATATACCTGTGTTCTATAACCTATACATTTATATATTATATATTAATATTGTCGTGTAGGGGAATCGTGTATCGATGTCTTAAAACTCCTCGTCGCCTGCATGTGCGCTGGAACGATGAATTTATCCGAAACGATATACGATACGCTTACCTACCTATTACGTACCTATTACCACCGTATACCACAGTATATTATTATTATGCGAATAGTATAGACGTGGTGGTACACTGACCTATAGAAATGACACATAAGAAATCGTATAACGTATTTTGTCGAACTCGCGCGACAGTCGATGAATTCATAATAGGTAACAATAATAATATTTTTTTTGTGTGAAATGATAATATTATATATTTGAATGAAATGTCATTATTATTGTATATATAGTATATAGATACAATATTATTATACGTGTATATTATTGTTTATTTCGTGGAATGAAGTTAGACTGCACATTTGATTTGATTTTTTTCAATAAAATTGTTTTCATTTATAGCGTAGAATATGTGCTTTGAAAGTATGGTATGAATAAATTATCGTGGTATACTATATAGTATACGTTTTTTAATCTAAATAATTATAGGGTGTGATACTGTGATTAAGTAAACACACTGTACATTTAATGCACCTACTGTAGGTATACATGTTTTAGTATGTTAATTAGGTAGGCTATCAGTAGAGTATCTAGGATTTTTTCGAGGGTGGCGGGGGGGGGGTATAAAGATTTCAATAGACATATTCAGTACACACAGTAATATTCATATTATTATATACATGTTGCATTGTGTAGACCTCCCCCCCATATAACAATAAGAGCCCTTACTGATACCAGCTACTGATTACGTAGATTGCATACATTTTTACATCTTCACAATTAATGCAATCTATATACAATTTGATTATAATAATTGATGTGACCATAATATTTAAATGTTCAATCAAATATATTTAAAAATATTTAATTTGAAAAAATTAGGGTAAATAATTTTTCCTAAACGATTCAGGATTTATTGCATATCATTATCTGGTACAATAATTTTTAGAATGTTTAGGTACCTATACCTATACTACCTATACCCATATTTTAAATTGCTTTGAAATTTACTGAGACAACTGATAACACGCACCCACTAGTGTGATTAACAATTAACAGATAACAATAATCAATAAGTACCGATAGAACATATACCGCGTGAGATAAAGAGTACCTACCTATTAATATAATACACATTACACACATCAAAGAGTAATAATCATTTTATTATTATACATATTTTAATACACCAATATCCTAATGAAAAGTAGTTAAAATATTTTTTAGCTTGATTAAATAGACATCAAACCTAACCCGTTATTATTAAACATATATATTACCTATATATCTTACTATTAAAATTACCTATATAATAAATTGAATTGTTTGTGATTAGGTAAAAAGAAAATAAAATATAAAATACAATATAGGTACCGCTATTATTAATAATAATAAATATAAAACAGTAATGATCAGCTTTGTTTAACACATTATAATAATAATTCTCTAATGCATAAGTAGTTAAAATATTGTTTGGTTTAATTAGGCATCAGTACGCACCCATTATTATATATAATTTATCTTATTGTTAAAAGCGTCTGTAATAAAATTATTTTTAAGTGATTAGATCGGAGAAAAACAAATTTATAAAATATAATATACCGCCTATTAACATATTAGGTACATCAAAGAGTAATAATCATCTTAATAGTTATAATACACGAATTTTCTAATGCTTAACTATTTAAAATATTTTTTAGTTTGAATAGACACTTATTATTGTTATACGCGTATTAGTATCATACATTTATGAATTGATTAGTAAGTGATTAGGTCTGAGGAAAACCAGTTTATAAAATGTAATAGAATTTGACAGGTATAATATACTTATATATACGCATGTACCTACTTTACTTGTAAGAATATAATTTTATTATTTTTCCACCGGAAGGTATGGCCATTAAGTATTTCTCAAGTATAAAAACGATTAGGTATGTGTACTGTAAACAATTTATTTTAACTAAAAAATAGTTTAGATATCAATATCATATCATCGTATTCAAATATGTATAATTAAATTTAAGAATAATATACTGAAAAACAAAACACCAATTACCAATAATTAGACTAATAGTGGTCTTTAGAAAAAGAATGGCAGTGACTTAAAAACGGCCAAACTAGAGGTTAGAAGGAAGGCGTTGAGTACATGGCATAGAGAATGGGATGTGGCTGCAGGAGGACGTTGGACTCACAGGCTAATCCCGACGATCGGAACCTGGAAAAACAGGAAGCGAGGGCAAATAAATTTTCACCTGACGCAATTCTTGAAGGGACACTTTTCAACGAATATTTATTGAGATTCAAGAAGAGGAACGATGCGACTGTGACAATCCATACGACGAAGCAGGACACACGTTTATCGTATGCGGCAGGTGGTGACGAGAACGGTGGAATTTGGAAGTGGAGCTAGACATGGATATCACTCCAGAGGGGATGGTTGATGCAATGTTACAGTCCAAGTCCAAATGGGATGCAGTGGTCAGTTTAATATACGGCGGTCATGGGTAAGAAGGAAGCGGATGGGCGTAAAATACAGGCAGCACGGAGACCAGAATAAAAATGTTTAATTAAGTAAATTGTTGTGGCTCGAAGAGCAAAATTACGGGGATAGAGCCCCGCGCTGTTTGTATAGATAATAAATTGTTAGAGGTGGTGAGTGGGGGATTGGTCCACCACTTCTCGTGTTGTTTTGTGGTTTCTTCAATAAACGATCGTCAGTAGGGGCAAGTAGTGTGACGCGAAAGCAAACGTTCGCCCCTGCTGATCGGTGCCAAAAAAAAAAATAAAAAAGTTGTCTTTAGCACGCCGTTCCCACAATCACGAACAAAATGTTAAACTCACAGATTTTGATTTTCATTCGCATCTATAGATTCCATGACTATACAAAATGTGTCCAACTGCACTTTAAAAAAATGCCTCGTTTGTGCCTTGTGGTATATTCATTGTTAATATCAGCCATATCTTCAGCTCACTGCCTATAAAGCTCAAAACTTGATACACTATATCGTGCCCCCTCCCTTCTGCAGCTGACTATACCCACCTGCACACAATAAATCGATAGTATTTGGACATGAAGTAAAACATATAATTATCATTCAACAAAACTATAAAGAGCTGATACAGTCATTTTATACAATACACATATAATACCGAAAATATAATTTAACTGCATATATTATATTTTTTACGAAAATGGTTTTCATCTTAAATTAAATATATATAGAAAACATATTGTCATATCAGTACCTGTTTCTATGGACTATTGTTTTCAATAACAATTACTTATAAATTAGAATGTTATTTTCTGACAAATCAAAGTATTCTAATGAAGTGGAGCACACTCAAAAATTAATAGGGGTAGCAAATTGATTAGGTTACCTCTATATTGGCTAATAGACTAATGGCTATAGCCTATAATTATTCAATAGTTTATACTTTATTTTCAATATTTTTATACGTAGTAGAACTTTCATGACGTAAATATTTTGGAGCCAGGGGGTCCACCCTCCCACCTACCAAAAAAATCAGGGGTAGCAACTACTACCCTT
This sequence comes from Macrosiphum euphorbiae, assembly GCA_949089665.1. Taxonomy (NCBI): domain Eukaryota; kingdom Metazoa; phylum Arthropoda; class Insecta; order Hemiptera; family Aphididae; genus Macrosiphum; species Macrosiphum euphorbiae. The sequence continues at coordinate 88,029,977 of CARXXK010000002.1, read as the reverse complement.
GAACCCTCCAGTGTGCGCCACTATAATGTCTCGTGTCTCCATTGTGTTGTTACAAAATTATTATAGGCATGTTATGTAATTAATCACTAAATATATAAATCACTACAAGTATTATTCAAGTTCGTGTATACATATATATTACCTATATTGATATGGCTGTATTAGGTATTTATATATTTTATATCATTTATATCCATCACTATCCATATACGTATTTGAATTTTAATAATTAAATTGTTTTTATTGAAATTCGCAGTTTTTCAAATTAATCGTAAATATACATTCTTGTGTCATTTTGTTGAGAAAAAATTTCAAATTATTGAGATAAATAGTTTATAAAACATATATTTAATATATATATATATAATGGTCGTGCTCGTTGTAAATAGCATATAAATATACTGCACTTTTGTTATCTGTAGGTTATAGTGTTTATTATTATTTTTTTTTATTGTACTTTTATATATTATATACATTTAAATACACGTGTAGTTTTTAGTGAAGCCATTGCTTATTAATTCCATTGTAAATGCCATGTAATGATTACGAGGGCTTCATATAATAAACATCTGATTAAAAAATTATATTATTTATATTACTTACATATACCACTATAAATAAATTTTATATTTTAAAAACTTTTTAGAATACCTGTACGTTTTTGTTAAACGATCACCAATTAAAATAATTAATACTGGTACCTATACCTATACAGCCTATAGGTGTAGCCCTATAACCTACCAACTTAAATAGATGGTAATCATTAACACTATTGGTTGAGCTATTAAAATGTATCAGTTCCAAAGAATTATAATATTTTTATACTAGACAATATAATTATTAACCCCTAGGACTATAGTCCATGAGTCCAAAGTATTCAAATAGTTCTATATATTATATTATGCAGTTTATTTTTAACGAAAGTGTTTTATTAGTTTATTACTAAGAAGTAGAGTTTTTTAAATGTACAGATAAGTTTATTTAAAAAATATGTTTTAGATTTAATGTGTTGAGCCCAAGTTAAACGTAGATAGGACTACCTAGGTACCTATTATAGAATTATAGTAATACATTTTAATGTTAGAGAAATGGGGATTGAGATGCCATAGAGAGTACCATTAGGATAATTTGAATGTAAAAATTATATCAGTTTATTTACTTTGATTTACTTTAAGCCTCTATTTATATACCAGTCTTCCAGACTTTCAACCAGGGACTGGAATCGAACCTAAAAGAACCGAAACCGGAATATTTATTTTAATAAATAAAGTATCGGAACCGTACAGGAATTCTTAAATTAAATAGGTTCTTTTAGGTTTAAAAATAAAATAATTTTATTTATCAAATTTAATGATATTACTGTTTTGTCTATAAACTATGTATGATCATATTAGTTATATAATATTTATCATCCTATTAATTAAACCAGCATTCCGGACAGGTATTTAAAATTATTATACTTTTTGGTACCTAAATTATCTGGAGCCGGTATCGAAATTATTTGAAACCGATACCTTTATTATTATTTTTTTTTCAAAAAACCAGAACTGAACCTAAACAGTTATTTTATTTTTGGAGAACTAGTACCGGAACAGATACTGATAAATTCAAAAGGTTCCAGTCCCTGCTTTCAACGTACCTCAAATATTCAATGATCGAGTTTTAACCAACGACTTTCCATTTATTTTTCCAATATTAATACAATTTTGGAATAAATAGATAGATACCTATCCAAAGTACAAAATTATTCTTTATGAGGACGTCACACCCGCATGAGTTGTCTTACAAATATACAACATAGCAAAAACTTTTATCTTCCGTGTTTGTATTAGTGGCTCCAAAATTTCTGAAAAAAAATTATCTATGCAACAGCTTGCTTATATTTTAGATAACATGAATACAATAAAAGTTATTTGCTTCTGAACATTTCGGTTTTTTTTTTCATTTATAAAATACGATTATATAGAACTATTTAGAAAAAAGCACGCTGTTGCACAGATAGAGTTCTTACTTCTTTTTTACGTTTTGTGAAAATTTGGTAGTTCTACAACAAAGAAGGTGCGAGAAAAATTGTCCAGCGCAAAACAGTTTTTGCTATGTTGGACATTTGTAAGACGGAGACAACACATGCGGGTGTGAAGTTCTCTTAATACATTTCATTTAAAATAGATTTATCCTTCAGTCGTTTATTGTGTAATTTGTTTGGGTACCTAGTTCTAATGTTTAATGTTTAACCTATATATATATTTCTTACGGTTTTGTTTTCACTTGTTCCAAACTATTTAAACTTTGAGTCTTTGTAGTATGTATAGAACAATTCAAAAGTGTGAGTTTGGATTAGATTAATTTAAAATTTAGTGTGTTACAGTTGAAGTCTCGGGGAAGCATTTAGGGGGGAGGGAGAAAATGGTTATAATAACTGCTCCGTGTGCTACCATCTTTGGGGTGCCAACATTTTATGGTCAAAATGTGTCCACTTGTGAATTATTAAAACTTTTAAAATGTTAATTATTTTAATAACATTGTATAATATAATAAATATATATAAAATATTATTATATTATTTGAATTTTAAACAACTAATGTATTAATAATTAATATAATTATTATGGATGTCGGCGATCAAAATGTATTAATGTACCTTATAATAGTTCCTTTTTTCAAATTTGTTGTGATTCAATAGACATAATAGTTATTAAAAAGTTGTTCTTAACTTTGTATTATAAAGCACAAAATATGCACTTGATATTCTAAAATATGTAAAACCATGTACCTATATATTAACTCTTGATAAAATAATGCATAACATTTTTAATAATTGATAAAATAAAAATAGGTGCCTAGTTTTATCAACAATTTAACTTTTAAGTTTCTTTTTGTTAAAATTATTATTTATTAACAGTTATTTTTATTGAACAATATAATTTAATTTATAATATAGTTTTATTATATTTATTTTGTTCATAATTATTAATAATATAATCCATGAAGTATCTAAATATATATAAAAAAAACAACTTGTGTCTTATATGATGAATTATAAGTAGGACTTGAGTGGCATACACTCAATTTTATCATCGGGAAGTGTGGAGAGGTTTCATGAGATTATTAAACAATATTTGAAGATGACTCACATTATTATAAAACCAATAGATTCTATTTTCTTTGCTCAAAATCTAAAAAGTTCATGATAGGATCTATCGCCTATATTCCCTGTGGGTATAGGCTCCAGTTGGTGTCGCAAAATGTCTGAATGAGGCACTGTTCAGTGGTTTTGCGTGTTCAACTTTGATTCCCAAATCACGTTATTACGGCTTTGATTCTTTTAACAGATTCCTTTCAGTGTCCAAAAGATTAAACCCTATAACCGCTATAATAATAATATAATAAGTAGGTATTTCAATATAAATATCATGATCGTGGTTATATTATTATATCGAAGTATAGTATACATTAAGAATTTAAAAAGGAATATTATAGGCACTTGACCTAAACAGGCTTTTGCATTTAAAAATATTATCTACTTTTCAAATAATTAGTAGAAATATATATTACTCACGTGCTCTGGTGAATTTAGTTTCGATATGGCTTATAATATTTTACAATTATTATGTTATGATATATTTATTTAAACGATTTACCTATGCCTACTTTATATACGATTCTACAACGTTTCTAAAATAAATAATTTATAAATTATTGGTTCTATATTATACTTACTTATATATCAGAAGAAATCTTCTAACTCTTAAGTCCTATTGATTATGGAAAATATTAAATGTGTACACACATTCATAAATCATTTTCAATTTTAAATTGAATGCGTTAGTAACATTATAATATTATATAAAGGTATATTTTTTTTCAATTTTATTATCGTCTTAATTAAAAATGATTTAACTACAAAATAGATTACATCCAAAAACATAATACCTATAACTATAGGTACACCTCATGTTATATAATATCGATACAAAATGTTGTACAGTTTAAACTCATTTTTGTTCCATCTATTCACTTCAAAGACATAAATCAATAACTACAATTGAAGGTACGCTGTTATTGTTACTTCGCTATTTCTATATGGTTAACGTTGTGCATCGTAATTGAACATTATACATTTTATAAAGTTTAACATAAATGCTGAGTAGACATGGAATTTATGTGAAGTGAAAAAACAAAAAAAATAATAATAATTAAAGTGTTTGAAGAGTTTAAAATTTGGTTATCAAAAAAGTTTTGGCTGACAATTGTTGAACAATGTTAATTTAGCATCGACAAAAATCTATAGTAAGTAATAATATTATAATCATGAAAAAGATGACAATAAAATACTAAACAAGCGAATATTGAGCAACAGCTCCAACATCAATATCCATTATCTGAGTGCCCGGTGAAAATAATTCGTAATGAGTTTGAGAGGCTAAATCTGATAATATTAATATTATACCATTGATGAAATAGATTTATGTCCTATCATAAAAAAATATCTAAATATTCTTCAATAAATATAATAAATATTTATTTTTAATATTATACACGACGGTGCAACACTTATTGTCAACATTACCTAAAACATTGAATGAAATTCATGACTCATTAAATAACTGCGATTTGATAACTAACCATGGGAAACATTTTTTATTTGTCAATGATATTCAAACAAATATTGAAATATGTATTATATAGTATATTATTGTAACAGTAATTTAGATTAAATTATCAAGTCCAACAAAAATTTTATTTACTTTGAATAAATTCTATAACAGGCCAAAGCTATTTGTCAGCTATTTGAAATGGATTGGGCAAAAAAACAATTACTAATTACTACATTATATAATATTATATTGGATGTTTCTCTAGTTAATTTTTTTACTTCCGAGTAAAACTATTGAAACGCATTTCGTTCATCGTTTAACCCTTAGTTGTTTGAACTTTGAAGTGAGATAAAATTTATATATGTGGATTTTGAACGTGCCATGCGCTAGCCTCAGATGTATGACGTTTAGCTCAACTAAAGGGATGTCGTTTTCATTTAGGTCAAGCATGGCGAAGAAACAGCAATTAGTAAATTTAAATTAACTTTTAAATGCAGATTCCGAAATAAGACAAATAAATGAAATATTAAATACATTGAAATATTTGTTTGGTTTAATTTTATAATCTGACGAAAAAGTTGAGAATAATTACATTGACAATTGAATGTCATTAAAAACACCAAATACAAAAATTGACGGTTTTTTTTTTAAAAAATAATAGTATATATTAGAAAATTACGTTAATAAATGTTACACAACGATATAGGCAAATGTACTAGAATAGAACGAACGACCAACCGACCAATTGTTGTGAATCATTCCATAACAAGTGGAAAATATAATGTAGGTTCTTATAGCAATTTTTAATCCATGCAAGCAATATCTTTCATTTTGTTGATTTTTTAAAAGAAGTTCAGATTGAAACGTAGTATATAAAACTATTAAGCTAACAAAAACAACAGACGAAAAAATTAGATATTAAAGTAACATATTACATTACACAAAAAATGGATACATTTTAACAAAATTAAATTTCTAAGTCATTATTCCTAAAAAAATATTTGTTAAAATCCATGTACTTTTGCAGCTTCTAGTCTATAGACCTATATACACACAATACTCACATCCTCTAATTTATTATAGTTCAACAAATAATTGTTTGATAAAATAAACACCTTACCTATACTAAATAATAATAAAAAAAATACATTAAAATAATCAAAGACTGATATTATGGCCGGGGTGAATAATAAATACATTTTTAATTTTCTATTTGTAATCTTCAATCTTAATAGCAACTTAAACTACAGTGATTTATCGTCAATCTGTACAAACGTGTTTTGATTATAATAACCCATAGGAGCGGTACACAACGTATAGAAAACTATAATATGATAACATTACTTTGACATTTTTAGTATTAAACATAATATAAATTAATGAAATTATTGAGCAACTTAGTTTTATTGAAAAATTTTAAATTTCAGTAGAGACTATAAAGACCAATATTTTTTGATAATGACGTAAAATTAGAATTTTATAGATGTTAGAGTTTAGGTCAAATTAGATTAAACTATTACCAATATTTTTTTTTTTACTGATTAAAAAGTAATTTAAATAATTATTTAATTTCTTGTGTTATAATTTTTAATTTAATTTTTACTAGCACCACAATAAATCATCCTCATTAGCAATTCCTAACACTTCAACTTCATACAATGGAATGCGGCCTTACGGGGTCTACCTTAAATTAAAAATAATATGAGTATAATAATTATGTAATGATTTTAGATTTAAAAATAAATTAATGATACATGAATAGCGCCGATTATTTCATTAGCAATTTTTATTTTAAATATTAATGTTTTTATTATACATTAGATCTGATAATATTTTATAGTTATAGGCTTACAACTTAAATTCTCAATATCAACCCATAATTATTTATCTAGTAAAAATAAATCTGTAAACGTACAAAAAGTATATAGGTAGTATAGTACTTATATGTTGGTTTTAAGTTTAGTTACCTACTCAAGAATAAAATCAGGTGAGTATAATATTAAAGATATTAATAATAATAAAGTTAAACTTATAGCCTATATTAAAAATCACTATACTCTATACAATTTATAGGGTTATTGTTTTGTCAAATTATTGAAAATATAATACCTACAATATATTGTATTGGTACAATTGATTCGAAGGTAAATTTCAATAAGTGGCACTATATTTTTGTAATTTTTTGAAAAAAAGTATAGGCCCCTATTGATAATTTATACGATTTGATAGCCAGTTTTATAATGTAGGTATATGTAAAAACCTAAGTAGACGAGTAATCGAAACTATCAAAGATCTCCTGTCACATGGCCCAGGGTGAGATAATGTCTTAATTTAATTTAAATATTATATTATTTAAAAATCAAACTACCCATAAAATAGTGTAAGTTCACTTCACGTATATACACAGATACAATTTCCAATTAATTATATTATTTCTCAATTATTATTCTGCAACTAGTTGGGGATATTATAATACCTATTACGTTTGATAAATTGATAAAACATTAATGTTCTTTGATATCAGTTTTTAATTAACCGTAATTTATTAACGACTTTTGTAAATGAAATAGATATTTATTACCCGAACCTCGCGGGCTTGTTTATATAATATGATGAAAGCTTGCGCACACACGTAGGTAGTGTGTATATATATCATACCTATAATATTATAATAACTATAGCTCTTTTCGAATCCGTAATAATATCGCGTACCTATATAATCGGACGAGGCGATAGAAAAATGACATAAACTGTAATTTATAATAACATTAATATATTATAGGTATATGTAGGTACGTCAATATAACGATGTGTAGTGCGCAATTATAATGTTATGTGTAAATATTATATTATATATAGGCACGTACGAAATTATTATTAATTTAAATCGTAAGGTTCAGGAGGTGATGTGTGCGAATATCGTTATCATAATGTACACCACTCGGCCGTGATGAGTTATTATTATACAATATTATATATATTTTATTATTGTACATTGTATAATAACGTGTATATTATAATGTTTGTGTGTGTGTGTGTGTGAGAGAGTTATAATATTGTCTCGCCGAGTAGTTCAAAGAATAACACACGTATATAATATTATCATAATGTAAAGCGGCAGTTATTTTCACCGCCCGAGGACTCTCGCGCGCGGTGTGTCTGAGGGAAAACAATTTTTTTTTATTATTTTTTAATCATTGATTTCGTAAAGGAGAGAAAAAAAAACAACAAAAAAACAAACCCCAGACATTGTAAACTCGCTGACGAATCGTTTGTCGAGTAGTCAAAGTTGCATTATGGGCGTTCTGCACGGCGGGTTTAACGTTACATGTTGTGCATTATTATTGTAATAAAAATAAAGAACTCATTTTCTCGGCGGCGGCGCTGTCCGATCGACGGGCCTATTGTACAATGGGCAACACTACAGGAAATGACAACATCGATGCGTGTCCAATAAATGAACGTCTCGAAAATCATATTTTGCTGACTGTTAATGTGAACGTCCGCACACACATTATTATTATATAGATGTACAGTCGGACGTCTGTAATATTATTCAGTGTGTATATATATATATAATATACATACATTATTAGCAAAATTAATGTATATATATATAGAGAGAGAGAAAGAGAGAGCCGAGCACACACACACACACACACGTAATGTGTTACACTGTACAGAGTGTGTATGTGTGTGAAGTGTGTGTACGATCCAAACGGCACAAAAAGAAAGACAGGAAAAAATTACCGGTTGATTTTCTAACCACTTTCATATTTATATATATTCTTATACACTTTTTTATGAAAATATTTTTTGAGTCTAGACTCTAGACACAACATACTGTGATCAAACCTCAAACGAATAGTTGTCATAATTTATTATGCGGTAATAGTAATTGGGGTATACTATTATGTAGTGCTATAAATTATAGGTACTATATTTTATAGTACAATACATCTAATTATGCTTTATCCCTGATTATTTCATTGCAATTTGATATGAATTCAAAATTAAAATAGTGAATAATTTATTAAATATGATATAGAGGCGATGAAATGTACACTATATAATATTATCATATTATACATAATACAGGTATCACAGGGGGATTCTTTCAACAGTTATTGTTTGTAACTATCAACTCGTTATCTTGAAAAGCATTGATTTTTTTGCAGAGTATATTTTTTACATAGTTAGAAGTCATTAAAAAACAACATTTTAGAAAAAAATTATATTTTTTTTTATTTTAATCGTTCTAATGTTTAATAGCTATTACATTTTTTTCATCACAGCAAACATTTTGAATTTCATATTGCAAAGCTAAATATTTTTCTAAAAATGTCGATACACAAAAATTAAAAAACAAAACAGTTAAGTCCCTAGTTAGTTAGACCTATATGAGGATTTAACGTTTGGATGACCTAGGAGTGGCTAAACTTATAAGTTATAACTATATAAGTACCTACTTGTTTTATACAAATTTCTAAAATAGGTCAAATGTAATTAATCTGGGTAGAAATTCTGAGAAAAATATTTTAGCTTTGGAGTATGAAATTAAAAATGTACACAGTCATACAAAAGGTAAGAAACCTAAAAGTTAAAACTTTAAAAATTGAAAAAATAATATTTAATTTTCAAAAATCTCGTTTAATTGTTTAATTAAGACTTAAAATTATGTAAAATACATATTCTCATCAACATTAATATTTTTTAGATAACTTGTGTTTACTGTTAAAAGCCAGTTAATATGTTATATAATAGGTTTTTACAAATATTAAATTATAGCAATAATAGGTACGCCGAATAGCAAATACCATTATACCAAAACTATCAACAAAGGTAGGTCGTAGGTATCATATTTATTGACTGGTAGTAAAAACTGGGTAGTACCTATACTGTTGTGTTGGTTATGTATTAAAGCAGTTATATAACCTGACTATTATAGATAATGTACAATATTTTGTTGAAACATTTTGATAAACGTTTACACCATTAAACTGAACATAGTATAATTTAAAGTGACAGTTTTTGAAGAAGAAACTATTCAGTAGGTATAGGTATTTTTAGATATGATCAGTGACTAATATTTTGCAAAATAAATAATGAAAAAACATCTGTAAATATTTCATATTCCATTAATATTTTTATGTGAAAGAGCACTAAAACGAGAAGTACCTATCCAACAAAATAGAAACTTGGATAATAAAAATTAAATGAAAATTAAGTGGATATTATATTTTAATATAAATTATTATATATTATACCAACTGAGAAACAAATTTGTAGATTGCTGAATAGATTTATTACCACTGAAAATCGTTTTATTTTTGTGGATTAGTGGTCCAATAATTAAGTACATAATGGCCTCATTTAAAGCATAAACCGTCAGTTTTTTTAAAGTTCATAACTCAATGTTTAAATATGAAAACAGGTAGACGATAAATTAAATTATATATACTGAATGTACTATAAATGTACGATTAAATCAACAACACGTGTATTTTGTTTATTTTTTAATCTCTCGGAAAATTATTATACTTTAAATCGTCTATTACAAAAAAAAAACGACACAATACATTTATGCATATTTAGTGAATAACTGAAGCAAATAATTGATGTGAAAAACATGTTTTGTTTTTTTTTTGTAAAAGGAGGGATTACACGTGTTATAAAGTGTTATACCACACCACTATATCGCTTATATTACGTAGGTATACATTAACACTATTAGGTAATTGATATATTATATATGGCTTCTACAGTTCTACCGATACCCATTCTACTATTCGAGATTAACATCTAAATTATATATGCATTTATAATTTAGATTATATAGCCCCCACGGGAATCAAATGGTGTTTGATATTTTTATTGTGTTTTGCATTTTGTTATAATATACCATTTGCGGAAAATTATTCTTCAGTGTAAAGTCTCATATTATAATATTAAGAGGTCATTAATTTTTCGATTTCGGAATCTATGCCCACGGCCTAAACGTACGCCTATATGATATAGGTGAGTGTGGAGTAACCGGATATAGTATTACTATATAAATCATAATACCTTTGTAAGTTTAGCTAGATGAGAAATACAATATTATTATCTTACGATAGATTACAATACGCGAGCGTAACAATATTACAGCTGTTATTCGATTGATTGAAAAATTGTTTTCGTTCGGAAAAGACAAAAAAAACTGCGACACAAACGCGGCGGCGGTAGACGCATCATTATATGCTCGACAATATCATATTATATTATTAAAAATTAGATAAGTATGGATTATAATTATTATTTATTGTCTGGTGTGACTTCCACAATTATTTTATTTATCGTTTCTTACTCTCTCCTTATTCTGACAACCGACATAATATACAACGCGTTCTATATATACAATATACATCAACGCCGCAGTTGATCCGAATATAATAATACATAGGTACCTGCTTTAATACACATAAGCGCAAATGGAGGGGGTTAGGAGGTAATTCCCTCGCAAAGGTGTGAATAGCCCCCCCGAATATTTCCTAAATTTTTTTTAAGCTTATTCAATATTACTGTAGTCGGGCTATTTTAGCCCCATAGGAGTGCGAAAAGTTTCAAGTCAAGGGCACGGTCCATTTTTCGTAGAAACGGCCTATACTAGACCTGCGATAAAGTGGTAATTAAATTAATAGCATATAGTGTACCTATACTGCACCGTTATGATGGAACACGGGAAACTACTTATTATTAGTGTTCGATAAATTATATTAAAGATATATGCCATATAGGTAAGTCTTTAGTGCGAATTTTAATAATTATAATAATATACTGCGATCTGTGTTTTAGATATACACATAAAAGATTAGCTTCGTTATTCAATACGCTTTTTGGATAACTAACTTATTTTTATTAGTATTATACGGTGGCCCAGCTTGGACAGTTGAACCTGTTCAGGGGTAGCAAGAGCACACCCTGCTGCCATTCTGTGCGCACGCTTATCTTCTGCCCTCCAAAATCTCAAACTCTATTTGTGCCTATGTTTATATACTTAATAAAGAGTACATACCACTGTCGATGTGGTCGCGTGTTTATACACCGCAGTCATATCCAGACCATAACCCTTTCACACCCCACGATGTCGGACGATACAATACATATACATAAGAAAACAATACAATGTTCCGGTTTTATAATTCGTCATGACTCGTATAACCCCGTGGCTGTTTCGTATTGTGTCATAATAATAATGTTATGTATAACACTACAATATAATATATTATGAATAATATCACTACATAATATTATACGGACATCGGCACGCGACGGGTGCTGTACATTGTACGATTCGTTTCCCTTTATTTATGTATGCAGACGATTTTACTCGTACAATTATTATTATATACAAACCGGAGTACAATATAATACGGTATCGGACAACGAAACGTAATTGTTCGCACGCGGTCTTTTCTGACGAGATCAGTGGACACACATATAGAGAGTGGATGCATAAATAATCATAATGACGATATGGTCTTACCACATATTATTATCATTGTATATCATGTGACTGTTCTATTGTTTGTGGTTAACTAAATATTTACAATGTCGGCCACACATTTTTAGACCGTTTTCGATAATTTGAATTGTATGATCGGTTGATTTCTCTAAGGTTTTTTTTTCTTTTGTATAATTAAATCATAACAATTATTATTTATTGTCATTTTATTATAACTATACATAAACAAGATAGCTGTGGTGTATAAGGTATTTATTGGCTTGTATCCCTCAATTAAACACCTATTATTTAGTCGCGTATACGAAGCTATCTAAAAAACATCGATTTATTCTATTCGTATATTTTATTTTTAATACAATTATACTAAATGTTTATTTTCGGTGATTATCTGCTATTAAAGTGCTTAAACTTAAACTTAAATATATTTTTGTCGTTTAAGTAGATTTGTATTACAATTCCACGAAGAACCCCATTTTTTTTTTATGAAAGCATAGGTACCTACTAATAAATCTACTTGTTGTAATATTGTCGAGTTTAAGTGGATATCCATATTTAATTAATATACCTGCATACATTTATAATTAATATTAAAGTATTAAATTATAATGCAACTTTGATGCTCACATATATTTTGTAATATTATAGACAATTAAATAATTTATTAAAAAATAAAAATACAGGCCTACAAGGTATTTTAACAATATTCATAAATATCCAACTCTGCAATAACAATGAGTGCACATTAGCGTAGCAGGGGGGGGGGGTTGGATGTTTAAACCCCCCATTGACATTCCCGCCCTAATAAATGTATTGTTTATAGGGTTCAGGACGGCTTCCGTGTTTTATTGTAGTGGTAGTCGATTATTTTAGATAAGTTATAAATTTGTTTTATGAAATAACAAAATTAAATACAAAGTTGGACTTTGCATATTTTTGTATATTTTGTCATATCTTAAGAAAAGTGCACATTTGGGCGATTTTTAGCATATTTGTGCATATTTCGCATTTTTTTAACTTAAATGTATACCTACATACAACTGTAGGAAAAAATCATATTTGGATAACATTAAAAATATCTTAAAAAATATTATGTTTGGTTATGTACTGCAATAGGCGCTAATATTAAGATTTGGGGAGGCCGTTGCCTAAAACCATACTATTATAAAATTGAATAAGCTTAAAAAAATTTAGTACATTTTTGGGAGGGCTATTAAAGTGGAGCTTGGCTACATTTGGCCCTATTTTCGCATATGGTACGTTGAATTTTATGTCTCTTTGTGACAAAACTGTGTTAAAACTATAATTGACATCTATAGGTTCTAGATTGAACATTTGTACGAAAAAATGAAAATCAGTAGATACTTGTTCGTTTATCACAGTGTTCGCATATCACGGTTATTCGTTATTACTTATTTATTAACCTAGTATTTTATACCAGTATTTTTAAAAATTAACTTGTTTTATTTCACAATAGTTTAAAAATGTGGAAAACATGCAATAGTGTTTTCTGTCCAAATACCTATATTCGAATTAGTAAAAGCGTGTATAAATTATTTTTTTCATGTTTATATACCTACTTATTTTTTAGTTTTTTATTACCAAAATTGTAATATGTCTTATGCATTTTTCAAAAATAATATAAAAATGTAACTGCAAATATTTAAGCATATTTTGACAATTTTGACTGCAACAAGTCAAGTCCCGAACCCTAAATTTATTTACATACAAAAACTGTAAAAACTTGGTTTTAATGTATACGCATTACAAAACCCCCCCCCCCCCATTTCATAATCCGCCACTGTGAGTGTATATTAACATTTAACAATGTATGTTTGATTAAATATCTATTGGATTATTTTCACGATCAGTCACACCTATTTACGCCCCTACACCCAACACAGTATCTAGTGTTTTCTACACAGGTTTGTTGAAAATCCTTCTCATTATTTTTTGCACACCACGCCGGTCGATTTGATTTTTGTCCACACTCGTGCAGTAGGTACACATCATGGTCTGACTAGTTTGTTAATAATTATTAAACAGTGGAAATGGATCGGGATGGGAAAAAGGGTCGTCGAGCGCGTGGGCCCGCGAAGCCGTATGACGAGGTGCTGAAGCCTTGCTCGTAAATCGCGTTAAGCACACACTTTCTAGTATAATTTTTCACACACCGACGTACACGCTTGGACACGGTGTATAATAGTCCTCGCCAATGTGTCCAAGTATGCACACCCGGAAAACGGTCGCGTGAGACTATATCGGCTTTTACTTGTAAGGCATTCCGGAAAAAAAAACCTCCATAACCCGCGTACTCGCCGTTACGCACATCGAGGGGAAAGCGAGGGGATAAAGTAAAATAATATATATACCTATATTAAAAAAAAAATACCGTCTGGTTGTTTTTTCTTATGATAAGAAGGGATAAGTCCAAATATGCAATCATGTCACCGTAATGGCTGAGAGCTTATATCTATAATACTGCGATAGCTCAGATACGAAATCGACTAAATAATATGGGCGAACGGATATAAATATGACCGAGTAAAAAACTGATTTAGTGATATGTTTCAATTTGATGCGTGGTTCATAAATTTATTTCCAGGTCAACTTAATAGCATATTGCTATATATATATATATATATTTATTGTATATGATACAATATTTAGTATTTAGTTTAAAGTAAAAAACTAGTGGGTTACATTATCGTAATATGTACGTGTCTTTTTATAACTAATAGCGCAGTCCTCAAGTCTCAACTAAACAAGTACCTATATCAAATTCATTGTCCCCTTAAAAAAATACAATTTTGTTTTAAAGGTAGGTACTTATAATAGGGTATTTATTTATTTTTTACTAATGTCATAAATTATGATTAAAAAAAAGTACATAAATCGTTATAACTATGTACATTTAATTCTTACGGCCGAAAAAAACATGTATAGTTATATCGATAATAATGTTGGATTAGACTTTAGGGTTTGAAATTAATAGTACACATACTCTGGTATAATTAGTTGTAATATAGGTTAGTGGTTGGTGTGATGTCGGAAATCGAGAGAGGGTCATAATTAAACACTTCCCCGTCTATAAAAATCATTGACCTCAAAGTTTGCCCTGTTTATCCCATATTATACTAAAAAATATTACTTGTAAAATGTCTGCTGTACGGTATAAAAATATAAATATATATAAAAACGTTTATTCGTCAACATTTGAAAAAACGTTACAAGATATTTTTTAGGCATGAGTTTTGAATAAATATGTAGGTATATACAAACATACATTTACTATCTATATTTATATACCTATTGCCTATATTGTTTCTAAATTTATTAAAACTCAGTACATTTAGGTATGTAGATAATATATTTTTTTTTGCACTTCAGTTCATCGATATTTTTTAAAAGGTAAGTTTAATATTCTTGATTATTTTTAACAAACCAAACATGGTTAGACATACAAATTAAACATGATAGCCTCCCTTAAAAAATTGTTAGCCAGTATAGCCACATGTGTTAAATATGTTCTGGTGAGACCAATGCATGGGCCTCAGAAATCAGAATACATTTTATTATTTTCAACTAAAATCAGGTATAACTTATTGTGTGCTTATTTTTTGTGTTCTATGTGTTAGTGAGGAAACTTAAATTGGTTTAACAATGGTGTATTTTTTTGTCCACAAAAACGTTTCGAGGTAGTAAAATTAAGTACTCCGAAAGCCCCAATATCGATTAGGAAGTAAGAAGCACTGCAGTTGGTACTTTAGACGGGTCATTGTTGTAAATGTCTATAGCGGTTTACATGGAAAAAATATTACAATTTCGTTAAAATGTCGCGATTGAAAACACTTTTTAAGAGCGTACCTACTTATAAACTTATCCCAAAATGCGATATAAAATTTTTAGTATAAAATAGAATAAAGTAATATTATAAAAAAATTAATTAATAATATATGGAATATACATAATAGTTGAACAATTTTGATTATTGTATAGGTAGAATATTATAATAAGATAAAGATAAATTACGTAAATAAAATTGTGTTAAATTTATCAATACATAATTTTTAAAAAAAAATTATAAAATATCTGTAATTTGGTGTGTAAGTAACTTATGCTATTTTCTTGGTAGGTATAAAACAGAAAAAGTAAAAACTGTTACAGGAGTATTCGAAATATAATCACAAAGTTGAAATAAAAACAACTTATAGTTATACGCTAATACCTATACTTACATGTACAATAGTAATAATTTTGACCCATTATTAACAGTTATAACTATTTAAAGCGATTTTGGTATAGGTATATGTGATTAACTGGTTCGTGGTAACTGATAACAACAAT